>JAPVCB010000022.1:1199145-1318065 GCA_029606185.1 Paecilomyces formosus | reverse complement strand
AAAAAAAAAAAAAAAATAGAAAGTTAAATGGGTGATTGTTCTGACTTGACTTGACTTACTCGTGGAAACATATGCTTGTCTATCAAGTGTCTCCTCCGCTTTTGCGGGGTAGAGCATTTTCGATCGCAGCCCTCGACGAAGCAGCCATACTGTATTTATCGTTAGCTAACTATGTTCTACATTATATTATATGATATTATACAATGCATGTTAACTATAACAGATAAAAAGTGAAACTTGGAAAGAAAAGAATAAAGAATAAACAAACCGTCTTCTCGCCCCTCTCCCTCCTCGCCGCAACCAAAGCATCATGATTCTCCTCAATATGCAAATTCAGAAACAACTCCGTGGGGAAGTTCTTCCCGCACTCCGCACACCGGTTCACATGCGCCTGGACATAATGGACCTCGTACTCGTCGTACGAGGAGAAGGTGAGAGTTTCCTTGTGCGGAGGGAGTGAGCACCGCATCACGTCGGTGGAAGAGGAGGGATGGCCATCGTCATTGTCGTTATCGGAAGTCCAGTCCAGCTGGGGAAGCTTGGAGGGCGGTGGAGTCGAGGGCGCTCGAGAGGAGGGCGATAGCGCGTCATACGATTGGTTTGATGGGGAAGAGGAGATTGAGTCTCGCCGTGAGCGCTTGGACATGGTGCGTTGGGTGGGATTGTAATAATTCGTTGAGAGAGGAGGACTAGTTAAGTAGCTTCGAAGCTTTAGGCTTGTTCACTGCGTTTCCAAAGGTGATGCTTTTCAAAATGTGGGGCTGCGCTTTCATTTAAGCTGCTGGTGGAGTTTGTTTTAGATTGATAGAGGCTAGTTTTTATACTCCACACATGTAATGTGAAAGGATTAATTGTGATGTTATCATTCCTTTTTGGTATTTCTTTGGATGGTTCTAGTCACATGACATGACGATGAGCGTCTCTCGTCCCAAAACAGTCGTGGTTTTCAATCCTACTAATACCTCCACACAAAAATGAGTTCAAACGCCAGGTGTGCGCGCAGAATACCAAATCTTGGGTTCAAATAGTCGATCACATTGATAGGAATGGGGCATCTATTTCCGATAAGAGAGTATCCCAGTCGAATAGACTGGACGGATCCACGCTCGCGTCAAATGTTTGCCAAAAATCTTCAAAAAAGGGCATTGTTGGTTCCATAGGTATAGACTCGATGTCACTCTCGGTTAAAGCTATCGGCAATATAGGATGTTCACCAGGTTCTGTATGAGACTGCCGATTAACGTTCCTCGACCTGGCTTCCGAGCCCCTGTCTGTGTTTGGCGAGGGGGCTTTGTTTCGTTGAAGAATAGAGTAGAAAGACTCAAGGAGTCGTTCCGCAAATGGCGATTGGCCCTTGGCCTGTTCGAGAACCCCAAATGCATTAAAAATCTCAGATCGACGTTCCTTCTCATCTTCTGTCCACAGATCCTTATTCACACAAAGATCCATCAAGAGAACGATGATGGCCATGCACACACAGTGGATGACAGCTGAGAATTTAAACCGTACTAGAACAAAGGAGAATTTCTCCAAAGAGAGTTGGAGTTCCGTCCGAATAACCATGCGTGCCGCCTGGAGACATGCGTCTCTCGAATAATGATATAAAGGCTCTGAAGAAGCCCGAGATAAGTACGGCAAATGTAACCTCACGCGTTGAGTGTAAAGCAAAGAGTTGATGATGTATCGTTGAATAACGATTCCAGGAGATTTGCGAGGGTCAGTATCTGGAAGTCGGTAAGGCTTATAGTCCAGAGAAAAGAAAGGCGGCATCGCCTTAGCAAAGTCGCAGATTATTCTATCGATCTCTTTTATCAGCGTATAATCCGGATCACCGGGTCCGATTTCTAGAAATGGAATACTGTCAGTGATCTCTCTGCAGATCTCTGCCAGCCGGATCCTTTGGAGACAATACGACATCGACGTCGGTTGATCAAGTGGCTTCTGTACACCGGTCATGCCGTCGAATAGATCTTCATCATTTGCATTTATAGGCTTTTTCGTAGCCATTTGGCGAGGGTTAATCATGTAGGTGCCTTTTTGTAGACCTGCGACTTGGGATATTTGCCTTTTCTTTGCCTAAGTAACGAGGCAAGTGCATTATAGGCTTCAAGTGAACATACCAGTCTGTTGCAACAAGATACCACCATACCCTTCTGCATATTTCTGCGCGTACTGAATCCGGCGGCGGCAGATCTAGTTCTGCATTGTTTGGATGATCGATTCGGTGTAGAGATAGCTGCCACGCCATTGAAGTGGCAGTGCCGAAAAGATATCTTGCCTGAGACGTGATTCCCACAATATTACATACTAAGAAGCTAATGATTATCAGTGCTTGGATATCCTCAAGAGACTCCGAATTTGTAAACCGGGAGTATTCAAGCACTTGAAGCGTAAGATTCATCCAGGTCTTGGATTGAGCGTCTGCCTCCGCGACAGACGAAAATACAGGCTTGTCCATATCTCGTTCTGTCCAAAAGAAGGCAGTACTAGCCAACATCGCTAGGAGTAAAGACACTTGGCCCAATTTTATGGGATTCTTCATGCTAAGGTCTTGATATAGATCATCCACAATTGCGCGGACGGAAGGGATGTGGACGACATGGTGGAGATAAGTGATTTCGGCAAGATACTTGCCAACTATCTGCTTCGATTCTTCATAAAGTGGAAGCCAGACAGATTTTGTTGTATTTTTCTCCAGCGTTGTGCTGTTCCTCATAGGTGTAGAGGATACTGCTTCTCTGATGGAGCATGTCTTGAACTCTAGCATGCACAATTCAGTGAATTTGTAGGCAACCATAGGCTTTATTTCTTACCAAAGTCTGCAACGCATAGTCCTACCGCTGAGCTTGTGTTTGTTATTTGAGATTCAAGCCAATCAACATCGACCACAGGAGACCTTCCTGTTAATGATGTAGTCAGATCGCCTTTTCCCCGACGCCGAGGAGGGCCCGGCCGTGAACCTGTTTGAAACGGGGGAGTATGGGAACGCTCATTCTGTCCTATCACAATGTTCTCGAGTCTGCGCAGACGAGCTAATACATCCTCCTGAAAAGTTTCAGTTGATGAATCTGGAGCTTCATCTATACTGCTGACGGACAGAGCTGAAGGCCCCTCTAGTTGACAGGAAATACCGCGACTTGTGCAATTAACACAAGGAAATTGCCGGCTGCATCTTAACTTCCGTGATCGGCAGAACTGACACGAAATCGGACGCGACCGAGACGACCCTGCGCGATTCTTTTCGACACGACCCATGCTGATTAGCAGATGCAGTGTTGCGAAGCCTGGAAGTTGTTACATGACGATCGAGAATAGTTAGAGGGTGAAATGGGAGCAGGAGGATGCGGCCAATGAGAGAGCTTTTGTCTCCGCGGAATTTCCGCGGAGCCTCCGCTGGGGCAAGTATAAAGAAACACGAGTAGTAAATCAAATACTGTTCTTCATCAGCGTACTATTTAATTTTTGCAGAACTGTAATTTCCAAATTATTTTCAAAATGGAATCAATTGTCTCTCAGATCCGCACCATGGCCAAGAACGCCGACGATGTCGGCCTATTGGAGATCCAGAAAGCTCTGCGGGATATTCAAACGGAAATACGAAATCCAAAGGATATTCTAATGGAATTTGCAAACTCGGTTCGTTAATCCCGATTCAAGGATTTCCTTCCGAGTATTGACATATGCAGAATCTTATCCTTGGAACGATTCGCCTTGGGGAAGATCTCCATCTCTTCCGCCATCTCGCCACCCATAACGGGTCTTTGACTGCTGCCCAGCTCGCAGATATTACCGGAGCATCCCCTCAGCTACTAGGTATGTCATTAATTGTACATTCTCCCGGAAACATTTTGTGGCTGACTCAATGGCTTTTAAATAGAGAGGATCCTCCGGTATCTAGCTTCGATCAACGTTATCAAAGAAGTGGGAGTCAATGAATACCAAGCAAACACTTCAACACACACTCTTGCTGATCCCAAGGGTGAAGCCATGGTGTATCATATGTAAGTGAACATATTATGACCTGTTTCCTTCTGGGTATATTGACTAAGACATAAATTGTCACATACAGATTTGACACCCACGCTCCCTCTGTCCTGGCAATGCCCGACTTCTTTGCTGAAAATAGATATCGGGACATTGACAGCATTACAAACACCCCGTTTCAAAAAGCTCATAATACAACTTTAGGTTCCTTTGATTGGATGGTTCAGAACCCGAAGCATTTTGAATCCTTGCAGAAAGTCATGGTTGCTTTTGAGAGTGCCGATTGGACAGATGGATTTGACCTCTTTGACTCAGAGGCAAAAAAGGTACCTTCAGTCTCTCCTCAGCCTTCAGAGAGACCCTTTTTCGTAGATGTCGGAGGTGGTCATGGACATCAGTGCGTTCAGTTGGGAAAGAAATATCCCAACCTCCTTGGCCGTCTCGTCCTTCAGGATCTACCTGCGGCCGTCAATCAGCTTCCACCAATTGAAGGTGTCAAAGCTGAGGCTCATAACTTCTTCGAGAAGCAGCCCATCACAGGTTAGTGCGAGTCGCTTTTTCCTGGCCAAGGGCATCAATAACACTAACCGCTGCCTCCTCCATAGGTGCCAAATTCTACTATCTTCGACGTGTACTGCACGATTGGCCTGATAAGGAAAGCATGTGCATTCTCCAGAACATTGGCAAGGCGATGTCTTCCGATTCTCGTATTTTGATCGATGAAGTCGTCTTGCCAGACACAGGCGCCCACTGGCAGGGGACAATGGCAGATATCACCATGATGATTAACCTTGGTGGAAAGGAGCGGACTGTTCATCAGTGGAAATCGCTCGCCGATAGTGCCGGCTTGCGCGTTGAGCAGACTCATACTTACATCTCGTCTTCTTACACGTCGATCGTTGTTCTGGCCCTAAAATAGGTGTCTATCGCCACGAGCTAGGTTTCTCTAACATATCTAATCTAAATTTCCACTGATTCGAAATCTTACAACCCGATCATCAGATTCTCGATCTTAAGACGCCAAGATCGCGTAGTGTATTTCCAATCTGAGGAGCTCTTGCACCGAAGAGGTAGTATAATCCATTGCAGATAGGCACCCAAGCTAACGAATAATACCTAGCTAGGAAACCTGTCACATCAACTTACCATGCAGCCGAGCCGTCACGAATCTTCTAAAGCTGGGGGCCTAAAGTCACTAGCAGAGCGATTATAAATCCGGGATTTGCCTCTTTCGCATTCACTTCAAGTACAAATAGGTGAAATACATGCCCTGTCAATTTTGAATACATCTTTCAGTTTAGGGCCATCAATCTGTCAAAATGTCAGTCGAGCAATATTTATCCGGCAAAGTGGCCATTGTCACAGGCGCCTCAAAGCTGAATGGAATTGGAGCTGCATCGGCAATTGAGCTTGCGAAACACGGTGCAAACGTATGTATTTCCGTTCTATGGATTGTCGAGCTATTTATTAATTTTCTGAAATGCAGGTTCTCATTCATTATAATTCAAACAAAGCCGCATCTGAGCAGGTTGTGGCCAAGATCAAAAGTTTCGGAGTGGGGGTGGCTTCTGTCCAGGCAAATGCAGCATCGCCGGATTTTGGTCAAGTACTCGTCGAAGCTGCTTTAAAGGCGTTCGATGTTCGCACCATCGATATTATCGTCAATAATGCCGCTCACGGTATCGCTCATGCTGAGGTGGCCCAGGTGCCGGTCGAAGCATGGGATGAAGTCATGCATGTCAACGTCCGGGCTCCTTTCCTGCTCATCCAAGCTGCCTTGCCTTACATGAAGAGTGGCGGGCGCATTATCAATATGTCTAGTGTGGTCGCAAAAATCGGTTCCAGGATCCTAGCTCTTTACGGCTCGTCGAAGGGAGCATTGAACGCGATGTCCACAGCCCTGGCAGAAGAGCTCGGTCCACGCAACATTACGATAAACGTCGTTTCCCCCGGTCCTGTTACCACCGATATGGACGTGTCTAATACCCCCATTGCCACTCGTCTGGAAGCAAATCAGCATTTCAAGAGATTCGGCACGCCCGAGGAGGTAGCCGCCGTGGTTCTGTTTCTGAGCAGCCCATCAAGCAGTTATATCACGGGACAAAATCTCTATGTCGATGGCGGTATCAACCTCCCCTGAAGTTGATACTTGGACAAATCAATGGTTCATAGTCAGGTCTTGGGATATACGCTCATCTAGATAAGACTCGCGGGTTTGAAAAATGCATGGTCCGGTTTCCCCGCACAAGCAACATACAGAACAGGTAACCAGGACTAGTTAGAGGTGTCCATTAGAAAATACATCACAAAGTAAATGCGAATCAGAGCCGTATTTTCCTCTTATAGGCAGTCTACGGAGTAGTTACTGTTGTTCGTCTGCGCAAGCGACTATGACGTGGAAAATAACGCTAGAAAGAGCCACTCAAGATCGCTTGACACCACACAGCAGGAATAATTAGTATCGATGATGGATACTGTCTGCAAGAAATCTACTTCCGCCCTGTTTCTGTGCTCTATTGATAAGAAACCTGAGACTTGATCCAGCTTCTAGATGAGCACTCATACTGTAAATGCTGCTCGCTCACCAGCCACAAGTATCCAAAGGTTCCCGCGGCACCAGCCACAGTTAGCGTGCCGGTAATTAATCTCCAGACTTCCCCCATCACTTTAGCTCAATTATCCATCATCTCCATTCCAGTCTTCTTTTCTGCCTGTGTCATCTAAACGAGCGGAAGGTCGCCCTTTCGCGGTTGGCCTCTCGGTTCCCAGACAGATCGTCGTCTCCCCGCGCCGGTCTGCGATCTCACGCTTGCTCACTTCAATCAGCATCGGATCCACCGTTAATACTCATACTACTGATGGATCGTTCACTGCTGCTGTGGCCCGAAGACTTCCAGCCAGCCATAGCTATCTGACGGCGAGGTTAACTGCGGGGTCGCGGGCGCACGAACGTTGGTCCTGAGCATGGCGTCTGGATTCCAAAATGCGTGGCAGTGAGTATAAGCCGCGTAACTTGTTTTTTTTTTTTTTGCTGGCCTGCTACGCTCCGACAGCGATATGAAAACCAAGGGCTGATCGCATCGCGTTATTACCAGGACTGCGCTCCAGGCGGAACAGGAGCTTCTGAAAGCTCTGGCGGAGAAAGAGCCTACCTTTGCTGAGATCACCCATTTTCTTTCGGAGTCAGTGATCCATTATCTCCCCGCAATCACGCCCTGGGTCGTATGTGGTCTGACCGACGCAGGTTTCGAACTGCTTGCCAGAATGCGATTTTCCGAGACTTCGAAGCCGCCCGTTCCGCCAATGTAGAGGGTCATCTGTGGGATGCGCACGTCAAGATCAATAACCGGTTTCGCAAATTGCTTGCTCGTGTGAGTTTGACGGCGTCCGTCGGAGTATGTCGAGGAGTGCGTCTTTCTGATGTATACCCAGTTCCGCGAGGAGAACGGCAAAAAGAAACCGGTCGAGAAGCGCAAGCTCGAGAAACACTATCTCGACTTCATCAAATCAAGTCAGCGTTTCTATCGAGGTTATATACAACGTCTAGCATCACACTACGGCGGAGTGCCCGAGTTGGAAAAAGTCGCGCAGAAATTCAACTTTGATCGTAAGGGTACTTCCATGCCGTTGGAGCCCAGTAACGAGTCTAAACATTTTTCGCTAGAACTCTCGGCTCAGTCTCCGGTGCAACCAGATGAAGTTCTCCGCAAACGCGTTCTTTATTCCTGTCATGCAACACTCATCCGTCTGGGTGATCTTTCTCGCTACCGCGAAACCGAACTTGTTGCCAAAGGACGCAATTGGGGGCCTGCAATCGGTTACTATGATTTGGCAGAAGTCATAAACCCGGCCTCTGGCGCTTCGCACAACCAGCTAGCTGTCATTGCTCTTGCCGACGGCAACCATCTCCGAGCTTTGTACCATCTCTACAGAGCTTTATCCGCCCAGGAACCTCATCCTACCTCCAAGGGGAACTTGGAGATCGAATTCAGGAAAATCATGAACGCATGGGCAAAGAGAGAATTGATTCCACCACAAGATGCAGGCGTTCCTGGAAAGGCATTGACTCCTTGGTTTGTATACCTCCATGCGCAGTGCTACAAGGGCAAGGATTTCCCGGAACATGATGAGCTGGAAAATGAGGTCCTGAGTCAGCTGGCTGTTGACCTGAAGGAACGGTCTCTCGAGGGCACCTTGCAGAAGTTCTGTTTAGTCAACATTGCGGCGGAGTATTTCGCAACAGTGCGATCAAAGGGTATGAATTTATTCGATGTCCCTTGGTCCAAGTGCTAATTGCTCTTACAGAGGAATCAACGCACAATGCTCGTCTATTCTTCCAGCGTATCAATGTGAAGACTTTCTTCACTCTCCTGCAAATTCTGTTGGCCGAATTGGAGCGATTCGCCGAAGATCCTGATAAGGAAGCAAAATCTGGTTCTGACAAAGTAACTGTCGTTGGCCGACGTATTCTCCCCGCCCTTCGCCACTACAGTGCCTGGCTGCTCTCCAATAGCAGTGTACTAGTGTCCGAAAAGGAGGAGTCACCACTCTTCATCCAGATAAAGGAATTCTGGAAGATATATGCCAACACGCTAACCCTTCTTGCGTCCACGTTTGACTTGATAAATCTTCCAGAAATCGACTACCTCCTGGAGGAGGATGAGGAAACTCTTGGCTTCAAACCGCTACACAATGAATCTACGAGTCGCAGGTATCTCGATGCAAACGGTCAGCAGAAGCCACGCATGGCCGATCCAGGCATTGAGAGAAATCATCCCAATATCGAAATGCTGTATCGCATTAGAGAATTCGTTATTGATGGTCTTGATCTCGTGGTCAGCGGTGTAAGTCTCAGATAAACGCAGTTGATATGTATATCTTTAGCTAATATGCAACAGAAAATTCCCGTGGCTTTGGTCGATGAAAAGGACAAAAAGACCTTCATTTACCAAGAGGAGGGTCTGCCCTCCCAGTTTTATGCAGCACCGCCAACTCATCAGCACACCCTGTCATCCACCAGTATTGAGCGAGAGGATATCCAAAAAGCAAAGCAAGACCCTGCCTATGTAGCGGAAACCAGAAGTGTTTTTGGTGGCTCTCAGTCAGCATCGGCATCTGTTCTGGCAAACATGCACTGCATTGTCGAAGGCGTGGAGCGGTTGGTCGAATCAGACACCTATGAGAATCCACCAGCGATCAATGAAGCGCCAGTCTTCCTAGGTGCAAGCCCCCCGACTCCTCCTGATCACACTTTCGAGGTGGATTCAGTATCTCCGTTCCCTGAGGACAGAGATCCGGTGCCCCGAGTGACCATGCCTCCTCCTGGATTGGGTCCGCCCAACATTCATAATGCGACGTCCTTGTCCCTATCTCAATCTTACACCCCAGGCCCGCCGCTTCCGAGCATCTGGAACTCTGCATTTGCCCCTAGACCTGGTGAGGCTCGGTCACCACAGCCCCGTCCTGCAACTGCGCGCCAAGTCAGTCCCCCAGGGCTCAGCCAACAGCCGACACAATCGCCAATGCCTACTGGTGAAGGCTTCAGTCTTCCGTCCCAGGATGCAATCGCGAGCGATATGGCATTTCGGAACAATCTCATGTTGCAGCGCCAAGATCTATTTGATTCGTCGCCCAGGTCTTCTCCCTTCGAGTCAAGCTGGACTCCACCGAATCCTGCTGTCTTCCAAGCTCGCGCGGCAACTGCAGCCTGGGGTCGAGAGATCCCCGCAGGTGGGCAGTATTACGACACCAATTATCACCCGCAACAAGTCTCTAGCAGTCTTGGAAGCGCCTCTTGGGCAAATAACGCTTTTATTGCAAGCAGCCTTCCTTCTTCGAATTACCCCAGTTCGACCTTGAACGGCGGCCGCAGGTCCACTACACAGCTCGGCGCCATCGGCCAAACACCCCCATGCGGACAAGGCGGCTGATCAACAAGGACTCGACCTGCATAGAATTGGCGAGTGGAGTCTGTCACAATAATAATGACACAGCCCGGGCCCTACGAGTTCCGGAAGTCTTTTGTGGCAGATGAACCGTAAACGCTCACTAGCAGCTTGGACTTTTATCATCAAAAAGCGACGTGACGCAACACAAGCCAAGGCATCAAGTAGTATGCACTATCTACCAAGCTTGAACCGATAGTACGTTTTCACTTACATCCTTTGAGCCAAATGGGATCGTTCGCCTGAGCATCGAATGGGGCATCCCATGTCTCTCTGACACCGGGAAAGAGAGGACACCACACCATCACATCGATCCCAGCGGAGTGCCCACAAGCCAGGAGGGAAGCCGATTCATCTTGCGTATGCACTTGCTAGCCTTGTAGGGAGGACCATCTACATTTAGCTGGGCTCATCGATTGAACCTCCTTGAGCAAGAAGATCAAATGTATTGATAAACAGAGCTCACGCACGCTTCCATGTTCCCCCGAAAGCCACATTCTAGTTCAACCTACGAATTATAGCTCTTTTTGTTACACATTTTGTGCTACACGAAATTCTTAAATTAAGATGAGATAGCTGATATGAAATAAGTTCATTCATTCACTTCATATATTTGTCTAAAAGGCAAAATTCTTTTTACTCGTTGTTGAAAACGTTTCCTGGTCCTCTATCGTGACATCGTATTTCCCCGCTGGAGTATGAATGATGGCAAAAAGAAAATGCTCAAAATGCATTACCCCTTCAGCCGAGGGCGGTTTTCGTTGCGTGGGAGACGTTAAATCTCCTCTTTGCTGTTTAGATGGTTGAAGGTTGGTTGATATGGGAAAGGGAAACTTAAGCGGGTATATTGGGTTGAATAATCAGGTTGAATGAATCGGTTTTGGGATGTTTCGCAAGTAGGAAGGATTTGGCAATGGTCCAGTTGTTAGTTAATTGGTCGGATCAAGGACATGGATGGAGAAATGGGATTTCTCTATTGCTTGGAAGGCGTGTAGGTCTGCTTAGGGAAGGGGAACCTGCATTGAGAAATTTGATAAGCTGATGTCCGTACAAATATAAGACGTTGATATTTGGAGAACTTACGAAGGTCCCAGTTCCTGGATGCTCAGACTGGCCAGCCACTGACCGAGGTCGACGCTCTCCTCAAGAGACTTGCCCTGGACGATTCCGGCAACGAAACCACCAGCGAAGGCATCACTATAAGGTGCAGTTAGTACCAAAGTACGATATCTCGAATTGCAAGAAGCAGTCCACTTACCCAGCACCGTTGGTGTCGTTAATCTTGTCCTTAGAGATCTCGCGCACAGTGAACTGCTTAACCTCGACCTCACCGTTCTCCTTGGCAACAGCAGTGACCGTAGGCAGGGTTCCCTGGGTGACCATAGCGACACGGGGGCGGTTGGTGTTCTTCTTTGGCAGGGTAGCGAGCTTCTTGGCAATCTCGACAATGTCGGTGGTACCCCAGCCGTGGGACTCGGCGAAAGCGAGAGCCTCCGTCTCATTACCGATGAGGTAGTCGGTATAGGGGACAACGCTGTCAAGCTGGTCCTTGAAGAACTGGGGGATGAACGGAGCAGAGAGGGAGAGAACGAAGATCTACATTTTCAGTGGTTAGCAACTCAATGCGTTGCAGCTCTACTGTAGCCACGTACCTTGTTCTTAGCAGCAGCCTCCTCAGCGAGAGCCAGGATAGCAGGCACGCAGACAGTCAGATGGAATCCACCGACATAGTAGACCTTGGCCTTCTCGACCAGGGACCAAATGTGAGGCTGCTTCAGGTGGTCCAGCTTGTACTCGTTGGCGGCAGCAAGATGCGTGACCAAGCTACGGTTGTGGCCGGTAATGATCGCACCACACTTTCCAGTGGGCTGGGTGTCGTCGATGCGGTATTCAGTGTGGACACCAGCCTTCTTGCAAGCGTCTCTGAGGGTGTCGGCGTACTTGTCACGGCCAACACAGCCGATGTAGAGGACGGAGTTCTCAGGAAGGATGTACTAGCCCAGGACAAGCATTAGCGACAATGTTTCAGACTGCAGTTAATAGGAGCGTATGCTCCTAGTGCAATATATACCTGAGCTCCACGGGCAGTGTTTTGAGCAGCACCGCCAGCAATCAGCTTAGCATCGTAGTTCTGGAGAAGGTCCTCATAGAGGCCCATGTGCTTTTCCTCCGCAAGAATGGCATCGTTTGCCTTCACATCGTACTTCTTCAGGAGAGATTCATCGCTATAGGTAACCGTCAGTAAAGAATGTTCTTGTCAATTCAGCATTGGAAAGGAGGGAAGAACATACCCCACAGCCTGGATATCTTAATTCGGAAAATTATAGTTAGCCAACAATACCATGTCTAAAAGCTCATGGGGCTCCAATTACCCAGGAGGGGGTTCTCCAGACAGAGAAGAGGGTATCCTTCAGCAGCAGCCATTTTTTCGATAAGTATCAAGAGCGCTTTGCAGACTGTGATGGTGAGAGTTGGCGGGGTGAGAATTGAAGAGGGGAGGACACCGCGGGCGGTGGGGGTTGCAGGATGACATAATAAGCATCCCGGCAGTTGCTGATCTCCTCTCCGCCGACAACCTTCGGAGCTGCACCTGAGCTGGCCCTCCATTGTCAACAGCTTCTGCAAACACTTTCGAGATTATCATTCCTCGGTCTATAAGAGCAATTTGCGAGTACACATAGCCGCGATGTCGAATCCCGCCGTCGAGATCGCGGAGACCATCCAAACCGCCTCCATCAAACGCGACCCGTCACCTACACACGATATCAATCCGCCAACTGCAGCATCGGAAAAGAAGCCAGTTGCTAGAGCTCCTTCCGAAGCTGGAAGCATACCCTCAGATATTGTCGATCCTAGCCGGGTGATCAGGCCGCTGACGCGACGACACCATTTGCCTCCGCTGCCCGACTTGCGATTCGAGCAGAGCTATCTCGCCAGCCTTAAGGGCGCAGACACCTGGGGACGGATTGCGTGGATCACAATCAGAGATCAGGTATGTACACATTGCTTATCAGAAATGCATTGAGGGGGCAGCAGCTGACGTTCTCTACGTGTCTGGCAGGTCCTCCTCCCTTTGATGCAGGGCACTCTCTGGACTCTTGCTTTGGCCGGATGGCGACACTGGAACCGCGGCGCTTCGCTTCAAGGACATACGCTTGGAAGCCGAATCCGCAGATGGTGGTATGAAGTTAATAACTGGGAGCTGCCGCGTCCGCGCAATGCCTTGAGGGACCGTAAGCTCGCCGGCCAAGTACAAGACGTGAGTCTTCTTTCCCTCCGCCGCTATAGGGAGGAATGTGGATTCGGAGTCTAAAGGAATCCCCATCCAATGTGTATACGGGATCTCTAACGTTCTGTATTCTGCTGGCAGTTCTATGTGAGCCAATTCTCAAATGCTACCATGGACTGAACCGTTCACCGGATACCCATGGAATCGACCCCTAAGGGCTATTAAATTGGGGAGATGTTTCTAGATATCTATCTTGCATGTTCGGAGTTGGCGGCGCGCTGTTTTACGGATCTCATAAATACCATCTTTGAAAGACATGGATGGAAAGTCAGTACAGTCTATCGTGAAATACTATTCTCATGGATCATAATACCTCACAATAGGTCATGTTCAGTTTCTCAAACAAATTCTGCATGATAGAAGAGCAGCATCACTAGGCGTATACCACGTAGACACACTCGACCAATATGACCCAATGACAGATTCTAAATAACCAAAACTCTTACACCCTTGCTGTCAAGTTTCACGCGTGGTGTGAAAAAGTCATATCTATAACGCACATCGCTTTCGTCAGTCTGGTATAATATGTAGTCGAATCGTCGGAACATCATGCCCATGACGAAAAAGAGCTCGGCCCAAGCCAGACTGTCCGCGAAGTTTTCCATTTCAGTCAGTCTCGATCACTTTGAAACTTTGGAAGTAACCAAGAAAGAATGGCACTAAAGCAAAGACAGGAAGATATCTAACAATATACCAACTTACTTTACTCCTAAGCACATCCTAGGACCTCTCCCAAAAGCCAACAAATAATGCTCCAGCGGCTTACCATCTGGAGCTCTAGGATCGCCAAGCCATCGCTCTGGATCAAATCGGAAGGAATTCGGAAATATGTGTTCATCGTGATGTACATCTACAATTGTCATGCTGACCGTTGTGCCTTTCGGGATCGTATACTGATTGTTATACCGCAAATCACGATCTGGATGCCGCCGCGGGTTACGAGCAGATATACCGTAAGACAGGCGGAGAGACTCCTGAATACATGCCTTCAGATAAGGGAGTTTCTCGAGCTCGAGAAGCGAGGGCATCATGGTATCGCCGTTGGGGAATGCTTCATGCAACTCCTTCTTGAGACGTCGGTAAATAGCTGGCGTGTGAACAATATGGAAGATGCCGACCGCCAACGCAAATGCCGTAGTTTCAACCCCAGCAGCGACGAGAATGGTTGCTTCATCGACGAGGCGTTGCTGCGCCTTGTCGCTGGCGGGGAGAGTTGTCGAAGAGAGTACTTCGTTGAAGATGGTTGTCCTACTCTTCAATTCCTCTTGTTTCTCCGGCTTCCCACTGGATTGATTATTGATTGCATGACCTATTATAGACCACTGATCCTAGATCTGTCTGTCAGCCCTGCGCAGTTTCTTCAGATGGGAAGAAAGTCAGAAATACTCGTTTGAGGCGAAGCAAACTCGCTATGCTTGGTTGAATCCTTTCCACCCAGGAATCGGGCAAAGAATTCAGCGCCTTATATGCTGTCAGTCAGATATAAACGACACGAGGGTAGACAAATGTATATATTACACTAGTGACCCATGGAAAGAAAGACACGATGTGCGCTGAGCCTCCGATTGCCGTTAACGCCTCATGGAATGATTCAAACGTCGGGGACTCGAGCTGCTTATAGCTAAATCCAAAGGCATACTCCATAATTATATCACCTGTGAAGGCAGGTAACATCTCAGTCACAGAAAGGGGTCTCTCTGTTGCTTTAAATTCAGCGATTCGCTCGCACAGCAGCTCAGTTTGCTGCTGGATAAGATGTTCTAGAGAGAGGACAGAGCGACGAGAGAACCTGTTTCTGTTAATTTCTTGCCACAAGAACTCAATAGAAAGAGAGATACTACATTGGATTGAGGACAGAGCGTCGTGTTCGATGAATCGAGGCATCGGTTGTTGTGAATATTGACGATGGACTGCCAAATTTGACGTCCCATCCGGGCTTTTCAACCCGCAAATTCTTTGCATAGACTTCATCGTAAAATGCTGAATCGCGGATATGAACCTCATCTGGTGCAACCCGGACAATGGGGCCTGATTTCACCGCATGATCACTTAGTCAATGAGATCCCTTGTCGCGCTGATTCTAGTGAGAAAGGGGAGTGATACCGTATAGATCATGCAACTTATCAATGTGGAAAGAGTATTGTCCGCTCAACACAATCTCATAGTAAGCCTCATACCACCTTGTTACAGCTGGCAATCTCGGGCCTGGAATATGTGCCAGTGGACTGAGATGCAAACGATACACGGCTATAAGAACAATATATAATGAGTAGAACCCTACGATAGTGGTGCAGAAGAAAAGAGCGGATGAAGGCTGAGCACCAGCGCCAGCGCCAACTGCATCCAAGTCAACCATACTGATGGATTTCGAAGATATGGCGATCACGGTAAAATGACAGTAGTATTTCTTATATCACGCGGTAGAGTAATCGCAGTAAAAGCATCAAGTTATCTAATTTGAACGCGGGGTTTGCTAGCCTCTTCAGTTCATCCTGGTTGCTAGATATGACCGAGCCAATTGAATAGTAGCCCCAGGGCTTCAATGATTAGTTTAATCAATAATAAAGGATTGGCAGGGATCGGACCGGCGGGGAAGTTGACAAGTCCATCCGGTGCATAAGTACTGTACTTGGAATCATGTGATTGGCATTTTTATACAGTCATGCCGCCCATGCTATATCTGGACATGTATCAATTTAAGCCAGCACCTAGCTATATAGCCTAAGGCTCCTTCCTAGGGGCTAGAAGTCGCGACAATATTGAACGTGAAATGGGCGGTTGTCGGTCTAGGATGGGCCCTGGGGGGCTAGAAAACGAGGAGCAGTAAAAACGGCAAAATGGGAGGGAGCTGAGAGCCAGTATAAATCAGATGTGAACAACGAAGTCAACGGGAATAATGAATGCAAGAGTAGATGGGCTTGTAGTAGTGGAACAGCAGCGGGGTTGTATTAGAAAAACGGACCTCGTAAGCACCGATCTGATTGGTGGATATTTCTTCTGACATACAGCGATATTGTGAAAACACACTCGCCAAGGAAAAGTGACCAATTAATAAGTATCAAGATGCATTGAAGAAATTAATAGGTGAGAAAGTACTGTCGGCCGACTTTTACTATTGCCTCTACCCACACTATCTAGCGTAACTTGTTCTTCTACTCGAGAGGACTGAAATTGTTTCTAACTCCCTAACAGAGTACTCCCCGCCTCCAAAACGCCTGTTCCCATAGTCTTTTAATTTGTGGATGGTGCGAAAGGGATACGCATATGAGCTTCTTCAGCAGGCTTCTTCCCCTCTGGAGGCTTCTCTTTGTCAGCCGGGGGTTGTTCTTTGAAGAGTGGTTCTCCAGCAGGCACTGCTAGCTTAGCTTCCTGCTCTTCGACGGCCTTGGGTGTCTCCTGTGTGATCTTCTGAGGTTCGGCCAGCGTAGCCTCATTGGTAGCACCATTCTCAGAAGCAGCCTGTGTCGTTCCATTTTCCAGTCCAGGGCTGCTTAGCTTCTTCCCCTTGCCGTATCTGAGCTGCACCACAAGACTCGGGTTTTCTTCGCCATTTGCTAATTCATCTTGACTAAGACTCTCGTCATCACCATCGAACTCATGATCCTCCTCTTCTTCTTCATCTCCGCCTTGCCATTCATTGCTACTCGATGCCCCATCCGAACCCTCGTCCATGTCGTCATCTGAGTTTGCAAATTGGTTTCCTCTAGAAGACCAGCCGTTACGGGTCCGTCTACCTGTCTCGCTGCTGTTTTGGGCAGCAGAGGCATCGTCGTCACGGCGTTGACCACTTAGAGCAGATTCGCCGTAGATACCTCCTGCTCGCGTGCGTACTTGCCTCCCACTTGCCGTGAACGTTGGTCCTGCAGGTTCACCAGGCGTAGACACTCCCGATGCGTTTCGCGTTGACCGGCGGGTGCTCGGAGGTAGACCATCTGAGAAAATATCCTCATCATCGGAATATGTATACTTCAATCTCTTGCCGCGAGTACGGCCTTCGTACAGGGAGAATCCAGGTTCAGGTCGAGTGAAAGCAGCTTTCCGTGCCAGGCGATAGTCGCGGCGTTTGCGTTTCTAATCCCATTGTCTCAGTAAAGGATAAAATAGGTAGACGAAGCATCTTACCTCCTCAGAACCCTCAAAACGAGGGATAGCAAGTCTGATCTTTTCGCTTAGTCTTTTCGAATGTTGGGATCTGTCCTTCTCCAGTTTCTCCGCCACAGCTTTCAATTCGTCTATGGTGCCAGCGACACTCCACCACGTATTGGTCTTCAGTGCCGGGTTGCTTTCCCTATATAATCTAAAGTGGGTGTCGTCAAGACCTTCTATAAGCCAATACCGTCTCTTAAGATCGTCACTTCCCCAAGGCTGAACAGACAAGGGCTGGTTCAGATCATCGTCGCGACGCGACTGCTTGTATGATTCCTTGATTTTGGCTTGAACCGCATCAGAGGATGACAAAGACCAGAGAATAAGCGTCTTCAACAACCGCAACTAGTAATGATTAGAACGTGCGGTGGTTTCGGGTGGGTGGTGTTGGGCAGCATACACGTTCTTCTGGGGACATGGTCGCAAAAGTGCGCCCGCCATGAAGGGGGTTCTTTCCCTCCCACGCCCGCGGCCATTGGGAGACATGAGTCTGAACAGCCTCCTCAAGGGCGCGCTGAAAATGGCCTCTCCTGCGCGTCGTACAAACATGTCAGCTGACTTCTGTGTCTTGGTGTTTCGAACGAGTCCGTAGGAAGCTCGAATTCCATCAATGCAGGGTGGCTCGAGGAAAGGTGGCGACCATACTCAACATCCTTTTTCCGGTTCAACACCAAGCCCAGTAATGCGCATAGCAATCTCTCTATATGATCTCCGGGTGTGATATCTGCAACTCCTCTCTCGATGTCCTGGGGACCGTAGTGTGGTAATGATCGGGGGAACACGTCGTGGAAACGCGCGCGGAACATGACGATGAACTGCGGGAAATGCGACAGGTAAGCAAGCGCGTAGAAGCACACAGCTGCGCGTCGGAAAGGTACAAATCGTGCAGCTATAACACATTGGAGACACGGTACTCACTGCAATATCTGGATTATCCGCCAGAACATACTCATGCGGTGGTGACGCAGGGCGTTTGGGCGGCGGAGGAGATTCTGGAGATGGGCCCTTCTTGAAGTACTTCTGGATGCCAACCGGCTGCTCCAGAGCTTGGATGATGGACTCATCGTCTGTCGGTGGTGCTGATGACAGCGATGATAGATCCGAGTCCGAAAGTGACATGTCAGTCATGATGGGTGGTTGTACGGTGATGGTGTTGCTGCGGAGGAAGTTGGGCGAGTCCGCACGGCAGGAAGTCTAGAGGACTGATGCTACAATAAGCGCGGCTATCACGCGCGTGGCTCATCTACAGGAAGCAATGACATACTACAGCCTCATCGGCCCCAAGATACCATAGGGCTTCACATTCCATCTATCTAAACCGCTGTATCTGCCTGCAGAAGCGTCTATCTCTGAATCTAGTACAGAATGCTGATCAATGGGACTTCGAGAGCGGGAAAGCAGAGCTGCATGGGGTCTGGCTGCGCAGCCAGTCCCAACAACATTCAATGCCACGCGCAAAACACAACGATTTCCGTGTGGTTTGAGGCTTTTCTGGTGAGAGCACACGAGGTCTAGTGGGCATATGTTCTGGACAAAGAGATCTCTGGAGACTCTGGGCCAAGCGACAGCACCACAGCGGCTGAAAAGCGAAGAAGCCATAGCGAGGACAATGCTCAGATGGGAAACCTCTTGTCATTCACGTAACAGGCGCTAATAATCGGCTGGCCATTAAAGGGAAGACTCGAGGTCGTTGGCTCAGCGAGGACAAAGGATGAACAGAAGTCGAGCAGAGTGAGCGATATGGGATTTCGGGGAATCATGTAATTCAACGTATCAGAAGATGGATTGGAAAA
This sequence comes from Paecilomyces formosus, assembly GCA_029606185.1. Lineage (NCBI taxonomy): Eukaryota > Fungi > Ascomycota > Eurotiomycetes > Eurotiales > Thermoascaceae > Paecilomyces > Paecilomyces formosus. The sequence goes on along the minus strand of JAPVCB010000022.1, from coordinate 1,298,908 downwards.
AACAGCACCCAGTCTAGCAGAAATGATAAGAGGGACGACATAGAGATGCGAGGTAAATATGCCAATTCTAGTGAGGATATCAGCTGAAGTGCGAAGCTTGCTCATTCCTGGGCCAACACAAACAGTAGATCGGTAGACAACACTCCATATATGGGAAATGGATATCAGCAAACCATAGTCAACGAGATAGAAGGATGAAATGACAGCAACAGAAGATAAAATTATAGCGCCCGCCAACAAAACAATGAAGTCAAGGTAAAGTAGAGAGGCAACGAAGAAAATCAAAACATGTCAAATTCAGAGGGTATCACTGCGGCGGCTTTTTCTTTCGTTCTCTTCTTGTATCATGCCTGGACAATGTGAGTTCGTTTTGGCAGGCTTATTGGGAGTTGATTCGAAGTGATGGATACACGATCCCGGCACAGCAAAAAGCAAGGTTTCAGCAAACAGCATCCGTCAGACCAGCATTTCTGCAATATATGGAGAGAGGAACAGTGATGTCCAGAATTTTGTCATCATGCACCATTTATCATGGTCTGTTGGGCTCAGTTAAGGATGAGCATTCGAGTCACGGTGGCCACAACCATAGGCTCTCGACACATAACACCTGTTATAAGCAGTTACTCGCAGGATCCTTCAGTCTGTCATAACGGCCACATCGACAGCAGCAGCAGCGACACATCACAAAGACAGTACCGACCGGTGATGAGACAACACCGTACGCGAGGTCCGGCGGCTGGTCGTGACTTCGCGTACGCCCAAAAAGAGCCGCGCGGGCAACGGTAACCCGCGCTAGCGCCGACTCGGTTAGATTAGCGATCCCACCCTAAAGCCCACACAGCCCTTTTCGTCGCGAATTCACAACTCCAACCGACCAGACCATCTTCAATTCTAGGTACGAGCAATTCAATCCTCCTCCAACCTCGTCGGCGGCAGACGTTCGATACTAACCACCAGGACACCATATAGACAGCCGCCATGGGTCGCGTGATCCGCAACCAGAGGAAGGGTCGTGGATCCATTTTCAGTGAGTTCGACCGCAGCAGCAATATCGAAAATTGATCCCAGATCGAGAAATACTGATGAATCTGCTTTTCAGCGGCCCACACCCGTCTCAACAAGGCGCCAGCTCAGTTTCGTACCCTCGACTATGCTGAGCGACATGGATACATTCGCGGCATCGTGAGAGAGATCATCCACGACCCCGGCCGTGGTGCTCCTCTCGCCAAGGTCTCCTTCCGCAGCCCTTACAAGTTCAAGGATGTCACCGAGACTTTCATCGCCAACGAGGGCATGTACACCGGTCAGTTCGTCTACGCCGGAAAGAACGCCGCTCTCACCGTCGGCAACATCCTGCCCCTGGGCTCCGTTCCTGAGGGTACCGTCGTCACCAACGTCGAGGAGAAGGTCGGTGACCGAGGCGCTCTCGGTCGTACCTCTGGTAACTACGTTACCGTCATCGGTCACAACCCTGAGGATGGCAAGACCCGTGTCAAGCTCCCCTCTGGTGCCAAGAAGGTCATCAAGAGCGATGCCCGTGGTATGATCGGTATCGTTGCTGGTGGTGGTCGTACCGACAAGCCCCTGCTGAGTACGTTTTTTCTGTCTCCAAATTGACGAAAATTGTGGCGGGATTGATACTGATAATTTTCAACAGAGGCTTCTCGTGCCAAGCACAAGTTCGCTGTCAAGCGCAACAGCTGGCCCAAGACTCGTGGTGTTGCCATGAACCCCGTCGATCACGTAAGTTTCTTCAGTTCCTTTTTCGGCGAACTGCGGATATCTAACCATCTTTTTTTTTTCTACAGCCTCACGGTGGTGGTAACCACCAGCACATTGGTAAGGCCTCGACCATCTCCCGCTACGCCGCCCAGGGTCAAAAGGCCGGTCTTATCGCTGCCCGGAGAACCGGTCTGCTCCGTGGTACCCAGAAGACCAAGGATTAAGCCTGATATGGTGTGGAGTTTGTTTTGTGACGGGTCGAAAATGCTCTTCTGCTACGAAGCATATGTACTTAGGCGACTGTGGACAGCTACCCACGCGTCCTTAGTGAGCAATCAAATATGTGGCTAAAAATTTTTCATCAATGATAAAGTCCGTTATTCGTCACGAATTTATTGCACAAGATACCGAAATAAAAAATCCCTGGATCAACAATCATAATAGTCGTCAGCTTTTTGTTCTATCGAGGTTTGCCGCGAATGCCACAGGACCCTATTGGTCACAGAGCTTGGTCATTACGTGGATCTATCTGGCACATGTTTTATGGCCAGTATGTCAGCGTACCTGGCCGAAATGAGTAGTGCAATTCCAATGCGTATCTTATCAGCGTCAGGATACAAGTAGTATCGTAGAACGACTCTGGAATGGCTCTAGAACAGCTCTAGATCTGTGACATACCACGTCCGTTGTAGTATTCCCCCGTATCTGTTTATAATCTGAATGGCGTTCATATGGGACATTTACAGATAACGCTAGACTACTTTATGGATATTGTTGTTCTGCGTTTATTCCTTTTTTTCGGATGTGGTACGCACGCCCGTCACGTCATCAATGTCGGGTCCAGTATCATCCACGTACCGAGCTCTATTGGTATCAATGTAGCCCAGGATTATATATGTTGCCTTTTATATCGTTGTTTCCAGTGGCAAATATGTGTACCTGGAACCTTCACCTGGTTGTCAATCCTCGATGTTCACTATCTGTGGGTTGTATATATATATTTCCTCTGGGGTCTCGACGGCAGCATTGTACCGTACAACGGGAACTTTGACCTAATATTGTACTAATTTTTCCTAACCCATAACTCAGACCAAATCGTAAAAGTCTAAATACTGAAATACTATATAATATCCGCACGTTGACGATGAGGCGTTACTGATCGATTCTTTCAGCGCTCAATCGATCTTGCCGCCAAAGTGGCCAATCAGCGCTTGCATAGCACGATTAGCGCGTGATGGAGGCGTCGTGCGGGGATCATATATTGGGATGGCATACTCCTCGTTGATAGCCAAGGTCTATCTCTTGGATAATCCGACCTACTCAAGAAGAAAAATATCTTGATACCATTTACAATGAAGGACACATGTGTCGAAAAGCAGTCTCTGTCACGGCTGCCCCGCTTATCTGGGCAGTCGCCTTCCACAGCATCAGCACGCTGGCAGGCCATCGTTACTCGAGACAGCACGGCGCAGAGCTTCGTCTACGGTGTACGTACGACTCGCATCTACTGTCGACCATCCTGCCCTGCACGGCTAGCCCGTCGAGCCAACGTCGAGTTCTACGATTCTCCCACGCAAGCTGAGGCGGCTGGCTACAGACCGTGTAAACGCTGTCGTCCGCAACTCCATGTGCGAGTCGACCCACACGTTCTGTCTGTGCAGAAGGCGTGTGAGACCATTTCATCCACGTGCGACTCAGGGGACAAGTTGACGCTGTGCGAACTTGCAGCGAAGGCTAAGCTTTCTCCTAGTCACTTTCACCGCGTGTTCAAGAAGATTGTCGGTGTCACCCCTGGCCAGTACGCCATGAACGTTCAGAAAGGATATACTCCAGCCGCGAAGGGACGATCAAGGGCTGATATGATGAGGAATGACCACGGCAGACAACTAGAGAAGGACGAAGGGATTAGCCTTGTCCAGTATGGCTTGCCAGAGATCGTGAGCCATGAGACGGATATGGCTTTCGACAGCGAGATGGAGTCGAACATGTTTGACTTGGATCTCATAATGAGTGCGGAGGACTCCAGGTTGGGATGGGACTTCATAGACAGTCAGAATCTGTCGCCGTCTGTCATAGACATTCCTGAGACACTCCAGAGAATCGTTGGAGCGGACAGCAGCGACAGTAACTACTCTGCCGCGGAATCTGCCAGCCCTTCCGGTGATGCTGTTAGTGCGGTAGGGCCACGACAGGAGCTAGATATATTCGAGTTTTTAGAAGACTGGATGTATCAGACATGACTACAGACGATCTCCGTTGCTGGACCTTCAATTTCCCCGATATGACACAAGAGATCCTCGATGATCGGCCAGATCTCCTGCCGGCCTGCGTAATCCTTGTCGCGGTGGACTTTATCCAGTTTAGAAGGGACCCGGACGTGTGGGTATTATTACATATTTAGTATTTATTTATTCCTCAACAGGACGCAGATCAGTGATTATCTTGTTGAAAAGAATATTCGTTAGACTAGCTCATGCAGTTGTGTGGCCCAACAAGGACGATACGGTGTGTGTTCGTGTGCATATGGATATTTAATTGCAGTCACGACCCTAGACCCAAAGTATCTAGACCCGATCATACCTTCATCGTGGTCTACTCCTACTCTACGCAAGTGGATCTCCCCTTAATTCACTGCCCGATCAGCACCGGGGGCTGTGCATGCATGGATGGCCTCCGCAGTGCTCCGTATGAGGTATCAGTGCAAGCCTGCCGGACCAGTGTTCTGGACCAGAGCGGACCAGCAGCAAAGTTGTTCTAAACTCGGCCAGTTCTCAAAAGTTCTACGGCACAAACTTAGGTTTTCGATAAGATGTTAGTTAGCGCCCGTTGGCCTTAAACTCCCACGCACACATGCTGTTTCAGGACGCGCCCAGGAATTGGGTTCCGACCGCCCAGAGTCAAGAGTCTCACAAAGCCATGATGGAGTTCGAACTTCAGGGCCCTCTGGGTGACCATCAACTAACCTGATTAGCGGTTTCTGTAAATAGCTTGGTGGTCTGTGGCAAGGGGATTCTCCCCTCTCACAGTTAGAAGAGAGACTCACCTCCAGAGACGGTTCTTGGGGAGAACATTGGAGCCCAGGGTCCACTGACGGCCCATGAACGCGTGTCACGTCTTTCTTTTGCCTGGTTGGGATCATTCTGGTGGCGGTTGGACGGTTGGCTAAGTTAACCTACGACCTGTGCCGGGTTTCAGGTACAGGCACTGAGGCTGCCATTCGCATCTGCATCACCCCACCTCCATCGAACGAGCTGCTCAGCAATGCCAGCACGCGCCCTCTCCTCCAGCGATTCCAACAGGGAGTAAAACCCCACGATCATCCGCTTCGCAGGGAAGGGGGGATTCTTGCGGGCAGGAAAGATCGCTGTGTGTCCCGTGTGGCGCACCTCCCCAAGCGTCGTATCCTTCCAGGCCCAGTTGCACATCACGATCGCGACAGCTCCTGATTGGGGATGTCGTCCTTGTCTCGGTTGCGTGCCATTCCTCGAAGCCAAAGGCCAAAGCCAAATCCCCAAGGGAACCACAGCCACTACTTATTAAAACCTGCGGAGAGTCCCTTCGGATTGCTAGCGTAGTATTTTGTCGCGAGCTCTTGTCGCTCTCTCATTCTCTTGGATCCCATAATAGATATTCTTTTTTTTGTGTTGGTGGCAACGAGATTGTTTGGATTCCCGTTGTCCCATCACTAGATACCGTACCATACATTCCTCTCCCAATCAACCAATACCGCTCGTTTGCGCTGCTTGAAGTAGCCGTACCGCCGGATCTCGCAACCACGCGACACCTCGCAGTATTATTTTCTTTGCTTTGAAGAAGCGTATCCTTGACGGACGTTCGCGATAACCATTTGATTCTACAATTCCCCATTTACGACCGACGAGTTTCCTCATCACTGCCACTCGAAGGCGATTCCATAACCGCGACCATACACAATGATTGTCAACAAGAAACTGGATCGCTTCAAGCAATGGGCTGGCGAGAAGATGGGCGGAGAGGCCAAGACCAGCGTCTCGGATGACTTTAAAGCCCTTGAGACAGAAATGGCCGTGAGACAGGAAGGTATGAGGATGGAAAACAGAATACTACTAAAGAGTCGATGGCGCTGACATTTGGAAAGGCCTGGAGCGCATGCACAAGACCATGACCGCTTATATTAAGGCTATCTCGAAACGGAGCGAAGGCGATGACAAGGAGAGAAACCTACCCATCGGGTATATGGGTGGCAGCATGGTCGCCCACGGCGGGGACTTTGACATGCACTCTGAGTTTGGCCAGTGCTTGACAGGTAAGAATATAATCAGAAATCCAATTCTGTTAGGATTGTTGGTTCTAATAAATCTGCTCTTATCTAGTATTTGGACGAACACAGGAGCGGCTAGCCCGTATCCAGGAGAGCTACATTGCACAGGCCACCTCTACCTGGCTAGAGTCGCTAGAACGATCTATGACGCAGATGAAAGAGTACCACGTACGTGCTGTCGTTGAATTTTGATTATTCTAGGCTTTGTGACTGACAGGGAGTATAGAATGCTCGCAAGAAGCTCGATACCCGGCGTCTGGCGTACGACGCCTCCCTCGCAAAGATGCAGAAAGCGAAGAAAGAGGACTTCCGCGTCGAGGAAGAGCTGCGTACACAGAAGGTCAAATATGAAGAGGCCAGCGATGATGTCCATCGGAGGATGCTGGACATCAAGGAATCTGAGCCTGAGGCCGTGATGGATATGGGCGCCTTCATGGAAGCTGAGCTGGAATACCACGAGCGATGCCGCGAAGCGCTCCTGCAACTTAAGGGCGATTGGCCTGCCAGGTAAATAGACTTATGTCGATAAGAAGTCCTACATTCTAACTTCAAGCAGTCAAGGTCGAGCACAAAACCCCGGTGGCCGTCGCCCTGGTCGCCCGCGAGCGAATACCGCGCTTTCATACCAGGAAAGATATGAACCAGTGGAAGAAGAGCCGATGCAGCGTCCGTCTCTCAGAACGATGAGAACTGCCTCTTCCAACAACATAATGGAATCACCAAATGATTCCTTCTCATCCGATTACGCCTATCAGAGACCTGTCTACTCCAACACGCCTTCTTTCGAGGGGCCTACGCAGCTGCAGGGAGACCAGTCGCCCGCTCGGATGTCCCGGGTGATCAACGACAACTCAGCCATCCGATCAACCAGGTCTTCACTGCGCCCCGTGAGCAAGGCCTATGTTGATCCGTATGCGGACTCGGCGGATGAGACTGGCTCATACAGTAACACTAGCCCTGATCGTTCGTATGGGGAGCTGTCTACCTCCCCAGCAACCTCACATGGAAGCGTCATGTCTCGGAATCCTAGCTCTACGACGTTGAACGGTGCTGGCATCAGCAAGAAGGGACCACCTCCTCCACCACCGTCCCGTGCGAAGAAGCCTCCGCCACCGCCGCCTCCCATGAAGAGAAACCTTGTCGGTGCTGGCGCCTACTAGTTGGGGAAAACCTCATCGGATGGAAAATAATGCGTGGAGTTTGGGAGTTTACACACGATGGTGGATTTCATTTAGTGCCTAACTTATTATTTTCTCCGCTTACCCATTCTCCTGTTTGTGGTGCGGGATAGTGATGTCGACCTCGGACGAGGTGTGCGATGACCACCAGGAGGCAGTGTTCCTGGTATGGACTGCTGTAAATGCACTTTCTGGACGGATCGGACCAGTAGTATGTAGATATTTATAGGAACAGGATAAAAACGGGCCGTGAACCGCTTTGTGAACCAAGAATGTTTTTCAGTCCTCCGTAGTCTTTGGTTGATCGAAAGAATAGTGACTCGAGTGTGGGGGAATATTGCGCGAACAGGTGCTTCCATCTGGCATGTGTTTAGGACAAATAAAATGGTGGACGGGAACCACTTTTAGTAGATATCCTGCAAGTAATAAAGGCACTACGATCTCGAATTAGCGAGTAGATTCAGCGACGAACTGTTCTGACGTGGTTAAACTCCCCCAGACTGCAGAGACGCTGCTTCGTCCGCCAAGACCCGAAGGACCCGCGTGGGCGATCGAAGATCGAGACTATCGGCCCAAATCCAGAGCTCCAGACCGCCTGGAGCAGACCCGTGACGGCGAGAGAGTCGCTAGGGAGAAGGATAAACAGACGTCGAGTCCTCAGCGTCTGCGGGCTTCATGCTCCCAGCGACCAGCAACCCCGTAGACTGTAGAATCTGGCCATTCTCCTCTGATAATCTCCTATCTCAGCCAGCCAAGCCCAATGCGGCGACGAGCGCGCTGAGTCAGCAGGAAGCTCACGTGCCTAGCGCGAAATCTTCTTTCAACGTCTCGCCGCCGGCCTCCTCTCGTTAACAGGCACAGGCTGAGCACAGCCAAGTTCATCCGACCAGGACGGACTTGTCGCGAAAGCCACCCCCCTCCATCCCCAGTTCATCCGTCCAAGGCTTCAACGCGCTTCCCCAACGCGACTCTTCACCGTAGGGCGCATTTGGCCCTCCTGCCATTGCGCCTCGCCTCTCCTGGGCCGCTCGTCCCCTTCCTCGCCCGCCGCCGTGTCCTCTGCCGACCGGGCAACAACGAGCCTCCATCCGCCAAGCATCCAGATATCAACCTCTGCTTGTCGCATCCATCGTCAAACGGAGCCCGCCGCCCCGCCATAGCGACAAACCCGCGCGTAACATTGCTGGACAGGCGCGACTCGTCCTCTATCGCCGCTGACGGTCTTTTCCACGCGTTTTCCTTCACCTGCGCGCTTACTCCTGCCACTGTGCCTTCGAGTCCAGGCGTCCGCCTGCTCATGACAGTCGGCCTGACGCGCTAGACCATGGCTTCTATCCAGTCTGTGCCCAATATGGGCGCCGGTAACATGAGCTTACCACCGAACCTGACCCAGCAACACGTCCAAGAGGTCTATCAGGTGAGTCTTTCTCTGCTTCCCTGCCACCCATGACCGCGCTTTTTGCCCCTAGAAGATATCGCGACAGGCGTCCTCTCCACTTTGAAAAGAAGAGAAGAAAGAGACGCAATCTCAACACACAACATGCCCTCTGATGTGAAATGACAAGATCGCCTCCCATGGATCGTGCTAACCTCACTGCAGAAATTTCGGCAGATGCAAGAACAGGGTGTTCGCCATGACGACCCCGAGTACCTGAAGGCTCACAATCTCCTCACTGCCGTGCAACGACAGACGGTTTACCACAAGCAGAGACAGTTTGCGCAACAGCAACTTCAGGCGCAGCAACGTCAGCAGCACCTGCAGCAGCTGAACGGTGCTGGCCAGGACGGAACCCCCAACGGCGTTCATGGTGAGTTTTATATTACATCTGCGCATTTTCTTTTCACTTTTTACTAACTTTTCGTGTTCACTTAGCCCGCAATGGATCCGTCGCTTCGTCTACTGGTGGTCAAGAATCGAATGCTGCCTCTGTAGGTGGCCAGTCTCAGCCTGCAGGCCAGACTCCCGCCTCCGCCCAGAAGGGCGCTCAAGCTGCGAATGGAAGCTTCTCCCCAGACCAGCTGGCTCGACTGCGAAACCAGATACTAGCATTCAAGATGCTGTCGAAGAATCTCGCCATCCCGCAGCCTCTCCAACAACAGCTCTTTGCTTCCAAGAAGCCGCAGCCTTCCACGCCGGCTGATAATCTGGCTGCGGCGGAATCTGTGCTCGAAAATGCTTCCCGTGATCGCAGTGAACAGGCTGCTGATAGCACGGAGAAGACTGAGCAGCCGAAGAGCTGGTATGAGAGCTTTCAATCTCCCTACGAACTCTTCCCGAGTTCTATCAGCTATGCGGATCACTCTCTTCGTACCAATCGGCCGTTTGTCCCCAGTTTGATGCCCATGGGTATCGACCTGGACCAGGTGCGGGAAGATAGGGAGTTGGCCTTGTATAACAGGATCACTGCTCGCAAGGCAGAGCTGGCTCAGCTTCCGGCTAACTTGGGAGTTTGGGATGCGAGCAAGAGTGAGTCTCCCGCTGGAGACGACTCTCTGAAGCTGAAGGCTTTGATTGAGTACAAGATGCTCAACTTGCTCCCCAAGCAAAGAGCTTTCCGTAAGCAGATCCAGAACGAGATGTTCCACTTTGACAACCTTGGCATGACTGCGAATCGCTCCAGTCACCGTCGCATGAAGAAGCAGTCTCTGCGGGAGGCGAGAATCACCGAGAAGCTCGAGAAGCAACAGCGAGACGCTCGCGAGACGCGCGAGAAGAAGAAGCAATACGATCAATTGCAAGCTATCGTGACCCACAGCCATGAGCTGCAGAGCGCCGCCAACCAGCAGCGCGCCCGCATGCAGAAGCTTGGACGTATGATGCTCCAGCACCACCAGCATATGGAGCGCGAGGAGCAGAAGCGTGTGGAGCGTACTGCCAAGCAACGTCTCCAGGCGCTGAAGGCCAACGACGAGGAGACTTATATGAAGCTGCTGGGCCAAGCCAAGGACTCCCGTATTTCGCACTTGCTCAAGCAGACCGATGGTTTCCTCAAGCAGCTTGCCGCTTCCGTCAGAGAGCAGCAACGCAGCCAAGCCGAACGATTCGGCGAAGAAGACCAGTTCTACGAGGAAGAGGAAGAAGAAGCAGAAACCGATGAAGAAGAAGGTGGGAAGAAGATCGATTACTACGCTGTTGCTCATCGTATCAAAGAAGAGGTCACGGTGCAGCCTTCGATCTTGGTTGGTGGTACGCTGAAGGAGTACCAGATGAAGGGTCTGCAGTGGATGATCTCTCTTTACAACAACAACCTCAATGGTATTTTGGCAGACGAGATGGGTCTTGGAAAGACCATCCAGACTATCAGTTTGATCACCTACCTTATCGAGTTCAAGAAACAAAACGGTCCATTTTTGGTCATCGTGCCTCTGAGTACGCTCACCAACTGGAATCTGGAGTTCGAAAAGTGGGCCCCATCTGTTACGAGAATCGTATACAAGGGACCCCCTAATACACGAAAGCTGCAGCAGCAGCAGATTCGATGGGGTAACTTCCAGGTGCTTCTGACCACTTACGAGTACATCATCAAGGATCGACCAATTCTGAGTAAGGTCAAGTGGAACCATATGATTGTCGATGAGGGACACCGTATGAAGAACGCTCAGTCCAAGCTGAGCAGCACCTTGACTCAATACTACACTAGCCGCTATCGGTTGATCCTGACCGGAACTCCCCTGCAGAACAACCTGCCTGAACTGTGGGCTCTGCTGAACTTCGTTCTGCCGAACATCTTCAAGTCCGTGAAATCATTTGACGAATGGTTCAATACCCCGTTCGCCAACACCGGAGGTCAAGATCGTATGGAACTCAGCGAAGAAGAGCAGCTGCTGGTCATCCGTCGTTTGCACAAGGTTCTTCGGCCCTTCTTGCTGAGACGTCTCAAGAAGGATGTCGAGAAGGATCTACCCGACAAGCAGGAGCGTGTCATCAAATGCCGTTTCTCTGCCTTGCAGGCGAAGTTGTACAAGCAGCTCGTTACTCACAACAAGATGGTTGTCAGCGATGGCAAGGGAGGAAAGACTGGTATGCGTGGTCTGAGCAACATGTTGATGCAGCTGCGAAAGCTTTGCAACCACCCCTTCGTGTTCGAGCCTGTTGAAGATCAGATGAACCCCGGTCGTGGTACCAACGATCTGTTGTGGCGAACGGCAGGAAAGTTCGAGCTTCTGGACAGAATTCTTCCGAAGTTCCGTGCTACAGGGCATCGAGTGTTGATGTTCTTCCAGATGACGCAGATTATGAATATCATGGAAGATTTCCTTAGACTCCGTGGCCTGAAGTATCTGCGTCTTGATGGTTCCACGAAGTCTGATGATCGATCGGATCTGCTGAAGGTTTTCAACGCGCCAAATTCTGACTACTTCTGTTTCCTTCTGTCTACTCGTGCCGGTGGTCTGGGTCTCAATCTGCAGACTGCAGACACTGTCATCATTTATGACTCTGACTGGAATCCTCACCAAGATCTGCAGGCCCAGGACCGTGCGCATCGTATTGGCCAGAAGAATGAAGTGCGCATTCTTCGTCTGATTAGCTCTAACTCTGTTGAGGAGAAGATCCTCGAGCGGGCCCAGTTCAAGCTCGATATGGACGGAAAGGTCATCCAGGCAGGAAAGTTCGATAACAAATCGACCAATGAAGAGCGTGATGCCCTTCTGCGAACTCTCCTGGAGAGTGCCGAGGCTGCTGACCAGCTCGGAGATCAGGACGAAATGGATGATGACGACCTTAATGAGATCATGGCTCGCTCTGAAGACGAGTTGGTGACGTTCCAGCGTATCGACCAGGACCGACTGAAGAATGATCAGTATGGACCTGGTCGTCAATATCCTCGTCTGATGGGCGAGTCTGAGTTGCCCGATATTTATCTGCAGGAAGAAGCGCCGGTTACGGACGAGGTAGTGGCTGATGAGTTGTCTGGGCGTGGTGCCCGTGAGCGCAAGGTCACCAAGTATGACGATGGCCTTACCGAGGAACAGTGGCTGATGGCGGTCGATGCCGATGATGACACGATCGAGGATGCTATCGCCAGGAAAGAGGCTAAGATCGAACGTCGTCGTGCTAACAAGGAGAAGCGCTCGCGTAAGAGCCATGGTGCTGTCGAGTCGTCTCCCGAGCCCTCTCGTGAAAGCTCTGAGACGCCTCAGCCCAAGAGACGCCGCAAGGGTCCTGCGCCTAAGCGGAAAGCTGAGGAGCTGGTCGAAGAGACGCCGCCTGCCAAGCGCAAGAAGGGCAAGCCCGGAAAGGTTGTCGAGACCCTCAGTCCGGGTGACCGTGCAACATTGCAGAAGATCCTCAATGCTGTGTACCAGGAATTGATGGGTCTCGAAGAGGAGCTTGCCCCTGACTCGTCTGACAGCGAGGATGAAACAGTTACTCGCGCCATCATCGAGCCGTTCATGAAGCCTCCGCCAAAGTCCCAATATCCTGATTACTACATGATCATCCAGAACCCGATAGCCATGGACATGATCAAGAAAAAGATCAACCGTGAGGAGTACCAGAGCCTGAAGGAGTTCCGCGATGACATCCACCTTCTCTGCCAGAACGCGCGGACATACAACGAGGATGGCAGTATCCTATTCCAGGACGCCAATAAGATCGAGGTAAGTCTCTCCTATTACTTTCTAATGAAACTCCGCTAATTGGTATTGCAGTCTACTGCTATCTCTGAGATCAAGAAGCAACTCGAAAACTACCCTGACTTTGCCAACCCAGATGAAGTCGATTCTACTGCCGATGGCCAGTCTGCTGCTGTCTCCGGTGCTGGGACACCCTCAGGTCAGCCGAAGTTGAAACTTACTTTCAACACCGGAAACCGAGACAGTGCCAATGGAACGAATAGCGGTGCTGTGAGTGACGAAGAGTAAAGTGACTGGGCCGCCAGTCTTCAGCGACGCAACTCTTTTGAGTGCCTTCTTCGCGAAAGCCAAGTTGAAGCTATCGGTTTCTCTCACTGAGAGGGTTGGTACATTGTCGCGTGTGCAGTCGCTGCTGAATCTTTTTGCAGTTCTGATATTCAGGAAGGCGTTACGTGAAACGAAACAGGCGATAGGATGACGGTTGGTGGTTACGGTGCAATACGCAATCAATTTGAGATTGGGAAGTTAATTTCTCTTCACTTCTACTGTTAGCCATTACTAGATCAGAGGATACTCATTTATTCCCGTTCTGCTTGGTTTGTCTTACTTATTTCGACGTATATGATGGCTTGTGTACGATTCAGTGTAGTTTATCGACCTATCTATTCTTGATTTGAAACTTCTATAATAACTTGCGTTTTATTTCAATCCTAATTTGTCGCTGCCTTGTGGATGTCCGCAGGTGACGGCGTGTCCGTGTACACGTCCTAATCAGAATTTTGCTCGCATCGGTGGTAATAGCCATAAATAATGTGGGCGTGATAATTAACGAGAAATCTCCACATTGATTTAGCCTAGAATGGTCTCCAGCAAAGTAATGTCCATTCAACTTGACTTGCTTCTTTTCTGTTCATGGTACAGCTGTCTTGCAAGGGGAGCTGCTTAATACCTGTTGTCGCCGATAGCAGTAGATCGCCTCTATTCGGGCGTCCAAATCCAACAGCACATTGCCAAGTATCATCACGAACGAATTGGATACAGTCGGAATAGTCTCTAAGCTACGCAAATCGTCGCCTGATACTAGGAGGGTTTTGCAGTAGCGATTTTAAGATAGGGTTGTAAATGTCGTCTTAACCGAATTGGGGAACAAATCTCTGATTGGCTAATATTGAGCTGAACATGAAGCCGCTTAACCAAAACAGGTAGCGAATCTCTCATTGGTCCCGAGCATGAGCTTCTATATTCTATTAATGAATTATGTGCCTTGACTAGGTCACGATGCTAAGTAGTGGTCCCCAAAAAGAATATAAATGATCTATCTGTTCCTCGCCAGATGTGTATCTGCACAGCGTGAAGTCTTTGATTCTCCTATTCTCATAAACTATCCTTTGCTTTTGATTTCTATACCATATAGACAGGATGGCTACTACGACTCATCCCGTATTCAATGACGAGACTGAAGCTCTTCAGGTGGCAGAGGCATTCGCTGGGGGAGTCCGCGGCAAGACGATCCTGATTACTGGTGTCAATCGCGGTGGTATCGGTTTCTCGACCGCCCAAGCCTTTGTAAGTTGTCCCTGAGGTTCTCTGAGGAAACAACTTGCTCATACTGATCGTTAGGTCTCTCAATCGCCTTTGTGTCTGATTGTGACCGGTCGGAATCCAGCCAAAACCAAAGAGGCCATAACGGCGCTGAGAGCGGAGTACCCTGACGTGAACTATCGCAGTCTCCAGGTTGACCTCTCCATCCAGCAATCGGTTCGGGATGCAGCTGCCGAGGTCGTGAGCTGGGCCGATGTGCCCACAATCGATATTGTTGTTAACAGTGCCGGCATAATGTGCATCCAAGAACGCACTCTGAGCAAGGATGGCATCGAGCTGCACTTTGCAACAAACCATCTGGGACACTGGCTCCTCACATGCCTCATCATGCCAAAGCTGATCAAAGCTACTGAAAGCAAACCGAAGGGCGCTACGCGCATTGTCAACGTAACTTCTGCTTCGCCCCAGGTCAGCGGTATGCGATGGAGCGATTTGAACTTCGACAAGAAGAACAAAGATCTGCCCGCGGAAGAGCAGCCGAATTATGAGTGGTTTAAGATGTGTGGATGTCCAGACATCGAGGATGCCACCTATGTTCCTCTCGATGGATACAACCGCAGCAAGGTCGCGAATGTTCTTTTTGGCATTGCCGCGACGAAGCGATTATTCGACAAGTACGGGATTTTGTCTGTATCTGTACATCCCGGAGTTATAGAGACTGAGCTGGGTCGAAACATGAGTGCCAAAGATCTAGAGGCATTCGCGGAGTTGAGGAAGAGCATTTTCAAATTGAAGACGTTGGGAGCAGGAGCATCGACAAGCTTGGTTGCCGCGTTGGATCCAAAGCTGGCTCAAGGTGTCAGACAAAGTAAGAACGACAGCGAAAATTGGGGGTGTTATCTTGAGAATTGCCAGATTAGTGGTAATGCGCATTCTCTTGCCGTGTCTGCCAAAGAGGCCGAGAAGCTCTGGCATATCTCTGAGAAGCTGGTTGGACAGGCATTCGCGTGGTGAGCAATGCTTTGGGAATGTATCCATATGGTTCGAGATGAAGCGTGAGAGTGATATATGCGTTATTAGAGAACCGATATCTATGAGCTGTACTGTATTTGGTTCCACAGCTTATGACCAGGTTGGTCATGCACCGCTTGTATCCATGGGAATTCGTAAAGATGGCTTCGAAGTTCACGCCAGCTGTTAATCCCTCTCTGTTGAACTAATTGCCTTAGCCTCGAAGCGACCTGGACATTGTCAAAGTCGTTCCAATACCAAACCCCGCCAATGGTCATGAACCAAAGACTCATGTTGTCGTCGACTTCTCCCAGATCACTGCTGAGAAAATCCTGAAAGCGCAGAGATAGTCCCTTAAAGTCTATCATCCGGTTCTGGCCGAGTTGGAAGAAGGTAGTAACAGTAAATATGAGCAAGCCAAGGTGGCAGGCAGTTTGCGAGTTGATTTGGCCGGTTGGGTCCATTATTGGCATAAATCGTAGAAGGCGATAGCAAATTGAGATAAAAAGCTCCTCGAAGCCTAATAGATCAAGAATAGGCCGGCTTGGACAGCTATTCAGTAGATAGCAAATTACCATAACATCTGAAAATACAGCATGAAGATATGGGTTTAGAGTGTTACGGAGAATGATTGGAGGACGATCGACATGGTAGCCTCTCGAAGCCAGTTTAGCCCATACGTCAGCCATAAAGTCTCGAAAGAACATTATCGGGCTTCCATTCTGCAAAGAAAGAAGTATATCCGTTCTCCAACGCCACAAGTTAGCGAATAACTGGGCAATATCATCATTATCACTTACTTGCAGACTTTCAGGATAAGATTAAGGTTCCCATCCAGTTGATTGAGGCCTCCTCGCAGCCCAACCATCTTTTTCAGGCCGCTAGCGTGAATCTCCGCAGCAGGTCCTTGACTTCTTATTTGCTCCTGCATAATAAGAAATAGTACCAGTCCTATAGTTGAGTCTGAAAGAGAATCCTTGCTTTCGAGCCTCCTCTGGACTTGTCTGAATGTCTGGGAGAGATGATACAATGCTTTGGTCGTGCTGCTGCCGTTTCCTAGGTATATTTCGTTACATGCCTGCATTAGGCTGATATTGCAATGGTAGGCTGAAGGCAGGGTTAGAGGATGAATAAAACAATGCGGGGTTTCTCGATCTCACCGGCCTCATCTGTAAACAGCAACTGCAGCCACATGAGCTTGCCTTCATCTAGAGAGAACCCGAGGGTGATGGGGTATAGTCGCTCTGCGGTTAGGGCGAAGACTCCAAGCGACTGTGTCAGCTCTAATATAATTATTCCGAAGGTCTGAACTCTTACACTGGTTGATAATCTGTAGCGAATATTGGTCGACTTCCGCCACAGGAAGAGAGCCAACTAGGATGGGATCCTCGAATGTCTTGTCGATGGTATCTGGAGCCACGCCTCTTTCACCGGCGTAAAGTCCGCGATTGACATCTACGGGCCCAATAGATTTTGGCTGATGCAAGTGTATCGGTAATCCTGCTCTTGACGCTCGTTGAAGCTTCCTCCCAGCATTCTTACCCTTCATGACATGACGACGCATCAGCTTCTTCGACGTCCTGTCGGGTTGGATGCCATCTACGAAGTAAAAGGCCTTTTCCATGGAAGGCTATATTGGGAAGAAAAATCTAAAACAATAATAATTATTGGTGTCGACTAGTGATGGATGATGGACAGTGATTGCCGCAGGAATCGCGGGAACTATCCATTCATTTCTTATATCCGAACCTCCCTTAACTCCGTCATATGTCCACAACTACGCTTCTACTTTGTGAATACACTGTTTTCTCTGCATTCATAGGAAGTATATACTTCGGGCCAATCTCACTCGTCAAGGTATGGGATCTTTTGGCAATGTCTGTGTGGAGCAGTCTTGTACAATATTAAGTCCGATGGCTAGCTCCAAGTAGCACATGGGCAGAATGCCGGATATGATGCTATGGAATTCAATTAGAGGGGAACAGCTTATGCTATATCGATTTGAAACATGCTGGATAATGGGGATGGCAGCAGATATTCCAGTTGTTAGATCTGCTCCACCCGTTCGGTTCAAATCGTGCATCAGTGGAAACCCAATGACCTACAAATGCCCCGCCAGGATGCCAAGATACCCGGGTGCCGCTTTGCATTTCAACATAGGACAAATATCTATCCTGCGTATCTGAGGCTGTCGTGAAGATACTGTTACTACGCTTGCGATTGACTAACGAAATCAACATAGCTTGGCAGCAGCCACTTGCTGATGGTGCGGGTACATATCTAAGTACCTAAGCGAGAAAAAACGAAATGCAATTGCCATTCTCTCATAAACACGATACGGAATAAAGGACAAACTTACTCCTGTTGGAGAGGATATTAATTTAATATCCTACATAATGCACGGGTGACTCTATACGCTGCTACAGCCCAATTTCTCAGTCTTTCTTAAGTGACTTTTGTGTGTCCTCGATTCTCCTAAGATATCGAGGTATAGCAACAATGGACCCCTTTGATCGACTCCCCGTTGAGATAATCAATATCATCATTGAATATACAGCGGACTTGTTTGCTCTGAATAGCTTGCTAGAAGTCTCGCCAAAGGTTACAGCTATCTTTGACTATAGCGATCAGGAGGCAATTCGGTTCACCGAATCAGCTCTCGCCAACAACTCTATCACGCGTCATAGATTGCATCGCCTTTATCGAATGTCTGCTCGTCTTCGAGATCCGTCGCTCACGTGCGACAACTTGGCAGAATTTATTTCGCGGGATCACGCAGAACCCTTCCATTCTCCCTCAGAGGAAGCAAGTGTATCCCGTACCACATTACGAAACATGGTGAAGACAGCAAGTACTCTTCAGCAGTGGGCCTGCGCCTGTTTAACGACATTTTTGGGCCGTACACGAGCTGTTACTTTCAGACGTTGGACTAGAGATACGGTTAAACAAAGGATAGCAGGGACCTGCATATACCAGCCTAGAGACGCTGGATCCCCATCATGGGTTGAAGAATATCGCGTCTACCGTGCTTTATGGAATCTACAATTTTATGCTGATGTACTCCGAACTGGCCGCCGAATGAACTGGGAAACCGTTGGAGCCTCGAGAAACTTTGCCCTATGGGGAGCAGATGTACCGGAAGACTTTATCCTAGAACAAGAGGCACTGTCGGTTGCCGAGTGCATTCGAGATATACTCTTCAATGACAGTAAAAAGACAATCAGTGCCTCTGGAGATCACTTAACCATTCTAGAAGCAGTGGCGTTAGTTTTGGACGACTCTTTCCCTATCTGTCTACGCCCTCCGACATGGGCTCCTCCAGAGCAACCTGATGTATCTGCATCCGACGATGTCTGGAAACGCGGCTTCCTAGCTGTGACTTATAATCCTCTCAATCTTTTTTGGGGTTCACTCAGGGACCGAAATACCTATCGAAAGACATATTTCCAAGAGGTCGCAATCACAGACTTCAGGGCATTTCGAGCATTAGGGATGGCTGTATGGGATCTATGGCGACTCTACTCGTTGGGTCTTTGGTCCATCAGGAGACCAGGGAATGGTCCAGTTACCACCCCCGATGGACATGAAGTTCCGCAGGGTGCTGATCCTGCAATGGCTGGAGGGGAAAGCGAGTATCGATGGTCTGTCTTGATACAGCAGCAAAATGAGAAAGAAACAGAGACTGCCTGTAAAGATGAAGAAGAAAAGAATTACTGTGCATGACATCTGAGCAATGTCGTCTGCGAAGATTCGGATGACTATACATGCCGTGATTCATTGTCTACTATAGACAAGCATGAACATTTTACGTGCTTATTTTACCAAAGTCATATCGATCAACGTTGGCTCCTTGCTTGGCCCTATTGGGCTGGATTCACAACTCAATACCTGGGATGGAGGTGGGTGAGCCACATCTTAGCGGTACTGACCGCATTCACGTTTGTCCTGATCCTGGTTGGACTTGAAAAAACATCTTTCCCTCAGCGAAAAGTCACCAATGTTGCTCCTATTTCTATGGTGAACGAGAATGAGATAGGCGGACTCGACAACGAAGAAGCCGACAGATGTCGCATATGGTATTTCTTTCTAAAAAACTAGAAAGCCGATTACTGTCATACACAGTGCAGACATTCTCTGGCATACGATGTTTACTTCTGTGTGCCTGGTATTTACGCCGATTGTATTTCGGTCCGGCATTGTCTATGGCACAGCAATCTCTCGCCTTTCAATCATGTCCGTGACTCTTTCAACCGTCTTTATGAGCCCGGTTTACAACTTTACTCCATTGGAGACCGGTTTGACCAATATCGCTGGATTTGATACTAGAAGATCGGGTTTGTAACCTTGATATTCTTGAGGTTGATCCTGATTCTTTTAGGCGCATATTTCTATCGCATATTCTAATCTGCACTTGCAAATGTGCACGGACTTTGGATTATGTTGGGAGACTGCCATCCCAGTAGCCTGTTGAATTGCACCATAGAGGGATCGTGAATGTGCGGCTCAGTATTTCCGCACTCTCGGGTCGGTTAGCATTATTAGTCGACGATGATACTCACAAAAATAGACCAAACGCGGGAGAAGCACGGACTGATACGTCATGAGAGCACGTGACCCGACGCACCGTCATCCGCTAAGTTAGCTCTTCCCCAAAAGAAGGGCCAGCGTTTCCTTTCGACTCTCAGCTCTCTCTCTGCGTCCTTCAAACAATCTCATTGCCTTCTCTGTCGGAGTCCGCACGGCTGCAATTCCCCTGTCCAGCATCTCAGCTGCAAGATCTCCGTAAGACTTACATTGATTCAAACATCAGAATCCCAAAGCCAAGACAAAATGGCCAGCTTGCAGGATCGTGCTCAGCACCACATATCCCAGCTCGACAAGGAGGTGTGTATGACCTGAACTGGCTTGACCGACAATTCGGTTTCTATCTGAGCAGTTTTGCTCCCAGAAGCTCCTGCGGGGCCGCTGTCTGGGATAAGAGACTGGATCGGAGAAGGGAGACAGGGATGGAGCTTTTGCTGACGAAAATCAAATATAGCTCTCCAAATACAGCGCGCTGAGCAACCTAGAGAGACAGACCTCCGTTCCTAAGGTCTACGTCGTCCTGGGTCTCGTTGGCATCTACTTCTTCCTCGTCTTCTTCAACATCGCTGGCCAGTTCCTGGTCAACTTTGCTGGTTTCCTCATCCCCGGTTACTACTCCCTCCAGGCCCTGTTTACCAGCACCAGTGCCGATGACACTCAGGTAAGTTGACTTGTGTCCTGCTACTTTGTAACGACTCTTTTAGGGATGATGACTGACTGAATGGATGCAGTGGCTCACCGTAAGTTCCCCTCATGATGATGCTCATGACCTGTATGATGGCGACCGCGGCATCTCATGCGACCGGTTACCCATACACGTGACATGATAACGGAAACTAATCACATGCGGATCAACAGTACTGGGTTGTGTACGCTTTCCTGACCGTCCTCGAGAGCGCTATCAGTGCTGCCTACTGGTTCCGTAAGTTCCATATCCCAGATACCTTGATCGCAGTCCAAAAAGGCGGTCTGTGAATTTCATTTCTGACATATGGACTATAGCCTTCTACTACATCTTCAAGTTCGTGCTCGTTCTCTGGATGGCCCTCCCCCAGACCAAGTAAGTAGTCGACCAATGATAGCCTTCGCTGGGTTGCGATCTGACAATCTTCACAGCGGTGCTCAGATCGTCTTCCACTCTTTCCTCCAGCCTCTGCTGGGCCGGTTCTTCCAGGGCGGTTCCACTTCCTCCAACCTCCGCTCTCAGGCCGATGCTGCCGCTAAGGACCAGTAAACCTGCAGCGGGCGTCCAGGATGGACGTGAATCGCAAAGGGTGTGTTCGGATGTGTACATGGCAGCATGATCTTTGCGCCAGTATTATCCCGCGATTCGGTTCTCCCGGATGTGACGAATCAGTCGAGTTCGGCGCTATCTCTGGATGAGTATCATATAGTTTTGGGCTTTCCTTTTGGCAGTAGTAGTAGTAGATAGAAACAGAAGTGTGGTACAGAAGCCGTATAGGTGGTAGTGGATTGTTGGACCGATGAATGTATGGATAGGAACGAGTCCGTTCCCGCTTGAAGCGATGGTGTGTGAGGATGATAAATGCTTTATGCTTGTGTCTTTCCTGAAATCCCACGGCGCCGATTATTGATAATTCTTTCCCCATCTGGACCGTTCCCAACTGTAACAGATCTGGTAGAAGTAGCAAGTAATATACATTCCTGACCAAAGCGGTCTTCTGATGCCCGTCCTCTAGTGTTGAACTCCAAGACTCCCAAACCCGCGGCATAGCACCCAGGAACACCCTCCCAGAACGCGAGTGATAAGATGATTAGATGGCATGGAAGCCGACTGATGGTACCATGTCACCCTACGATCGTGTGTTTTTTTTAAGATGTCATCCTTAGTACAGACCGATGCGGTTCCCCCAGCTGTCGGTGCGGGGATTTAGGACGATGCGATAAGGGAACGGATTGGCCTCGCTGGTAGTGATAGGGGGGATGTGGTCTTTATCCCGGTTGACGACGGCAAGGATCTTGAACGCGGCTTTCTGGAGCATGTTCTCCATGGCCTTGCGGACCTTGGCCCTTTCTGGCGGGGTGTTAGTCGCTTGACTTTCGCACCTCACCGACGACATTTCCGTCCGGAAACAGGACACACTCACCCGACTCGGTCTTGGGCGTTGCGATCGTCACGTCCAGCGTCCAAATCTCCCAGCAGACCTCCTCTTCGCCCTTACCAGCCAGCCCGCCAAACCAGAGCCCGGCACGCTTGCGCTTCTTCTCGAAGAACTCAACGGCGATCCGGCCGCGGACACCGCCGCCGCCGCCCCCGTAGGCGTTCGACGAGGACAGGTGCTGGCGGACGAGCGAGGTGACGCGAGAGTCGATCAGGGTCTCGAGCTCGACATCGTTGATCACGGGCAGTGTGAGATCGAGGACGTCGACGGTGCTGGGACGGATGGACGGGAAGTAGCGGTGGAAAAAGATGAGGTTGAGGACGCCTGAATGGGAATCACCGGTGTCAGCACGGACATCACTTTATATATTCTCTCTCTCTTTCTCTCTCTCTCTCTCTGTGTGTGTGTGTGTGTGTGTGTGAGTGAGTGTGTGTCCCTCTTTTCTTTTCTTCTTGCGACATCACTTTGTCCTTCTTTTTCTGCGAAAAGCCAAAACTTGTACATGGAGTTTGTTCTCGGACTTCCCCGCCCAACGCCGCAACGACGAATCCACAATAAAAGAGATCTCAGAACGGAGTCCAACCTTTCAGCACATCCTTGACGGACGACGTATCTGCGAATATCTCCAGGAAGTACTCCGGAGGGGTCTTGCGGGGTTCCATGGCCGGCTGACAGGCTCGAGATCAAGCTGAAGGGAGGGGGAATATCTCCGCGGATCGGATCGAATCGTATGCTTTACGCTTAGTGATTCGCCTCTCGATAAGTGAGATTTTCAATGATCGCTCGTTGCGGGCGAGGCGACCCAGCTGTATTTAAACGGCCAGCTGGGCCGTCGGACCGTGGACTCGTGGATCAAAACGGGGTGATTGTTGATGTTTGTCGATGTCGATGATGGGAGGGAGTGAGTTGCGTAGTTAGTAGTAGTCCGGAGTAGGTAGTAGTCAAGTAAGTGGGTTTTGGCGGCGGAGAAAGCGGGGGAGGGAAGGGTAGATTTGGAGAGCGGGAGCGTTCGTTGGATGGTTTGAGAGAACAAGAGAGGGTGATAGTCGATTTGAATATTTTTGATTTTTATTATTTTTTAATGGGAAAGAAAAGAAAAAAGAGCGAATAAGGAAGACGGTGAGAGGATTGCTTCTAGGACTGGTTTAGCTGAGTTCCTAAAGGATAGTGAGCTCACTAAATCCAGTGAAGAGTGAGGGGTGATGGTTGACTCTAGTCTGGAACGAAGATAGGATATAGTATTATAATAGTAGTTCTGAGTGAATGAATGAAATAAGGTAACTATTAACTAGTTATCAGGACTGGCTGGATTGCCCCTCCAGTTTCATGAACTACGAAGTAGCTTTTCGCCTGGATCTGCTTTCCGGGAACGTCAGAGAGACTGAGAGAGCTGGTTAGTTATTAGAGAAGCAGTTGCAGCTTCAATTGGATTGTCAGTGGTACCATAGTAGAAGACAGAATGTAGATTGTAGTTAACAACAACAGAATAAGTAGTGTGAGTATAATTATAATAAAGATCCTCTAGTTCCCCCGCGATGTTCTTTTTCACAGGGAACTCTCCATTTGCCGAGGAGTCGCGCTAGCTCGCCTTCCCCGATGCCAGCGCGACCAGCTCCGCGCCCGAGGGACATCATCATCATCCAGAGAGCTGCCGGTCCTTTCTTTCATCTCCATCTCTTTCTTTTTCCTTTCCACTCCTCTTTCTTATTCTTCATATTCCTGCTGAGAGATAATCCGACTGGTTCCTGTCTCTCCAGTCTCTTATCTCAGCAGCAGCAGTATCTGCATTCATCCTTCCAATTCTATACCATGACCTGAACACCGTCATCGTTCCGTCTACGGTTTATCATTGTCCCTCGAACGATGATCGGTGCTACCAAGCGCTGGTTCCGGCGCAATCGCAAAGGCCTCGCTATCGGCTTTGGCGTCATCGGAGCTGGCTATCTGGCTGGGCAGTATGTCCTGTCCAAGATCGCTGAGGCACGAGAGCGCATGAGCAGCGATCGAATCGCGAAGGAGAAGTAAGTGGTTCCGTTCGTCGCCGTGGGCTGGTTGATGATCGTCATCCTGCTCGCGTGCGCATTGCATAACCTCACAATGAAAACTGACCGGTGATGGTGCGATGAACAAAATAGTCTTCGACGTCGATTCGAACAGAATCAAACAGACTGCACTTTTACAGTGCTGGCCTTACTTCCTACTGCGACGGAGAATATCCTCGAAGCGTTGCCTGTCGAGGAGCTCACGCAGGAATTGCAGCGTAAGCGGGCAGAGAGGCTGGCTCGTATCGGTGGGGATGCGACAGGCTCCGAATTCAGTTCGGCAACGCCTAGTACGACAGAAGATGATGGCCGGAGCTTGTCGAGCTTCCAGAGCGAAAGCTTTCTGCATACTAGCCAGATGGATGGCGAGGGACAGCGGCCGAAGCGGAGTAAGACGCAGCTCTGGAATGAGGTCAAGATTAGCTGTATGTGGCTCCCACAGAGAGCAACGATAACTTCCGTGGTATAAGTACTGATGCATAAAAGCAATAACGCGTTCCTTTACGCTCATCTACACCCTGTCTCTCCTTACTCTTCTCACCCGCATCCAGCTCAACCTCCTCGGTCGTCGAAACTACCTCTCGAGCGTGGTCTCTCTGGCGACGCCACCGGCGAACGCGGAAACGATCAGTCTGGAGGATCATGACGATGGCGTTGGACAGATGTTTGGGAATGATTACGAGACTAACCGGCGGTACCTCACTTTCAGCTGGTGGCTGCTACATCGGGGATGGAAGGACCTGATGGAAAAGGTCCAGGCGGCTGTCAAGGAGACTTTTGGTCCGGTGAACCCGAGAGAGGATATCACTATAGGCAAACTGTCCGAATTGACGCTCCAGGTCCGAAAGAAGATCGAAGGTGCCACGGAAGAGGAGAGAAGGTACGACAGCTGCTTTAATGGTGTATTATCATACTAACTGCTGCAGGTCCAAGAACTGGTTGCCATACCTGCTGCCACCCCGAGAAGAGGAAGATACTGTGCTTCAGGAATCTGGGGTCATCGCCTCTGCTCCTTCGTCTCCTCAGACGGCCGCCACACTACGACATCTCCTGGATGAAACATCCGATCTGATTGAATCGCCTTCTTTCACGCACATTTTGACGTTGCTTAACAACGAGGGATTTTCAACTCTTGTCGACCAGAACTGCGCCTCTCAGGCCTTCAAGGTCCCGGCCACCCCCGATTCCCCCAAACCTGCCGTACAGAACTTTTCTTCTAGTGCTACGATCATTCCAGCGCCCAGCCCGTCAGCGCCAAAGGCGAAGCTGGCCACTGTGCTTGCCGTGATGACGCGACAGGCGCATGTCATTGGAAATGGAACGAACCCGCCCAATGAATATCTGGTGGCCATGGAACAGGGCGTCCGCGAGCTGGAAGCCTTTGCCGCCGTCGTGTACAGCTCCAACTTCGATCTCCAGATGCCCGACTCTGGACTGTCGTCAGCCTTGCTCGCGACAGGAGTCACCAGTTCGGGTGCGACATCGTCTCCTGCTCAACTCGGTGCCCAGAACGGAGACGGAAAGGTCAGTGACCTTGGCGTTTCAAGTCTTGTTGACCTGAGCCAGGTTGTTGCATCAGAGGTCGCCTCAAAGTCTGAGCAGGAAATCCAGGGCCCGTCGTCCGCAATGCCTAGCGGAACAGTTGTAGACCCGGCATTTGAGAAAGTGTGGGGGAAGGCTGTGGAAGAAACCCCGAGCGATGGCAGCTCATGAGCCCAGCCTATCCTCGCTCTGCTAGACATGATCATACGATATCTACGCGCATCGATTTATCTCCCATCTCTCACTTATGTTTATTATCATGTATCTGCCCTTCTCGGGGCGTCACACTTGTGTTATACTACTATCGTTGCATGTGTAAGGTCGAGTCAGAAAGACGCGAATGAACTGCGCCTCAGAACCCTTATACCCTAGAGAAGGCGCCTTATCAACCTTGTATTATGCGGACCTGGTGCAATCCGAGTAGAATCCTATCGAAACAAGCACGCACCTACATTCATAGGGGGACATGGTACAAGTAATGTCTAATTTGAACTATCTAATCTATGATGACAATAACATGGTGATGCTAACTACGCTACCAAATGCAGATTCCGTCAACATCTTCAATCATCAACACGAGATACCCTGAGGGACCGTTGGTGGAATGGCATCAGGGTTCGTGAAGAAGTTGTTCGGGTCGTACGTCTTCTTGATCTGGACGAGGCGGCAGACGTTCGAGCCGTAGTAAGACTCGAATGGGTTCGTGGAGATGCCTTTGTCCATGTAGCCGGAGTAGGAGGCAGGTCTGATATTACAGTCAGTCATGTTATATGAGAATAATGGGACTAGAGGTAAACTCACCCTACAATCGGCCTGAGGAAGCTCTCGAGGTTAGCAAACCAGTTCTCATACTTCGTCTGTGTGGCTGTATCGTTGGATCCGTGAACCTGGAATTCCAGATGCGCGTACGCCTCCTTTCGCCAAGGGAAGGCACTATCAATGGTGCTGGTCAGGTTCCACGCGTGCCACTCTCCCCAGACCTGCGAAGCGTCGTCGAGCTGGCCGATCATATCAACGACCTTCTTCAGATCGTCATCCGGCAGTGGCTTCGATTTTTGCAAGAAGAATGACTTGCTGAGCCGCCTGAAGCGACTCCATGCAGGTGCAACGCCCCGAGTACTCGAGAGAGGAACCTCCTTGTACTTGAATTGCGGGTAGTTGTCGTACTGCGTGAACGGGTCCGGGACGACATTCATGATTGCCGCGTCGACCTTGTTGTCCGGCACGCATTCTGTCGTCGTGTATCCGAACACACGGGAGTTATCGGTATCGCAGTTCCCGGAGATCTGGACCTGGGGCTTTCCAATCTTGAGAAGCCCGGAGGAATTGATCAGCGACTGGAGCTGCTGTTGCGATTTGCCAAGATACCAGCCCAGGACCTGGACGTTGGATTTGTACACGTTCACCTGGGAGGTAAACTCCTTCTCTGACTTCGGAGCCCAGTCAAGGAACTGCTTGGCCACGTCGTATCGGACGCTGCTGTCGTTCCATGAGATAGCAACCATCGCGGATCGCGGGAGAGGACGCAGGCTCAAGGTCAGCTCAACGAGGATACCGTAGGTGCCGCCACCGCCGCCTCTGAGGGCCCAGAACAGATCAGAGTGCGATGTCGGCGAGGCAGTGATGATGCTTCCGTCTGCCGTCACGACCTTCGCAGCAAGAACATAGTCGCTCGACATGCCCAGCGCGCGCATCTGCATGTTGAAACCGCCAGAGGAGACGAGACCAGATAGGCCGACTGTGGGACAGATACCTCCGATCCAAGTGGTGTTGTATGCATCCAGGGCTGTGTACAGAGCTCCTAGACGGATGCCAGCTCCGACGGTAGCGACGGAACCGCCATTGGACGCTTTGACATAGTTGATATGCCCAATGTCGATGACCAGAGTGTTGTTCAAGGCGGAGTACGCGAGGAAGCTACCAAGCATTAGCCATTTCCCATACCAAGTATCCCAAAGCACAGAGGATTAAACGCAGGGTGTTAACTCACTGATGACCTCCTGTCCGCGGAACAGCTTTATATCCAGACTGCTGGGCGCATTTCACCAAAGCGCCTACCTCATCGGCATTGACCGCATAGGCAAGCAACGCTGGGAACTCGTCGAATTGAATCTTTTCACCCATGCGAGAGTCCGTATAGGTATCCATGCTCGGATCGACGATGCGCTGGTTGGCATTTCCGCCTTGCGTTTGGAAAGCATGCTGCACGCAAGACTTGAGGGCGATGGAAGAGTTGCCGCCGGAGGGGGCAGCCAAACTGAAAGACGAAAGGAGTCCCACGATGGGGAGGGTGAGGAGGGAGAGCCTCATGTCTATTTTGCCCTCGATATATTATCAATCGAGAATGTATGCGGTTGGTTCTGTCCGATTGAGTTGAAGTAGCGATCGAAGATCTCCAAGCAACGCAACCACAGAGCAGAGGACTGGCTTTCCCCTTCCTCGAATCACTCAAATGATGAAAAGACTGTATGCTTGATAGTAAATGAGAAGAAAGCCAAGAAGATCGTCCTATATGTGCAATTTATGCATCAGCTCACCCCCAACCTCTCCCAGCCAGACCCCTCATCTTGCATCTCTATCTCATCTCAGATCACTTCGGATAGCACGCCTACAAGCTTTCGCGATCGTAACTACCGTTTCCTAACGGTAGAAATCGATATTTGGGGGCTTGACTTTGCAGTTCAAAATTCTCCGTTTCAATCCGTTCGGGGACGGAGGTATGCATACTTAAGTAGTACAGCAGTAAGCAAGCAAAAACATAGAAACGTAATAAGCTGTACCTAGAACAAGATGAAACAGATCCACTTCACCTATTAGCGAATGAAGTCACGCAGGAAAAGAATCAGAAGGATTTAGCTCGATACTAAATTTAGAAAGGATGTTTCGCGCTCCTTTTTGCCTCTGGTTTTAACTCTTTAACTTCCACGTGGGATCGGAGGTTGGGGCCGGGCGTGGCGGCCATGTGAATTTGTTTTTGGACGACGATCGATCGATTTAGCTGCTTACCTGCTTACTGGGATTAGACACGTTGTGGCTGGGATAGGTTTTGGATGGTTGATGCAGGTGCATGTTTGGTCGTGTTCGAGTTCACGTTTTTGTTACTTTTTATCGGTAGGGGAGTCTGTACGTATTATCTTCTAACGTTGGTATTATTGTCTTTCACTTCAGTATGGAAATCGAACATGTTTATTCCATTACAATGCAGAAAACATATTGTAAACATATTGTACAGTAAAACATCTAGAAACCATACGTATCCAGTCAAACGCCATCGTGAGCTTCGTGTAATAGAATTCCTCTCCCCGAACACAAATCCGTTCCTGTGTAGGTGATCTCTATAATCTCAAACTTCATAAACATGAATCAAGCGAAATGTGCAAGAAGTGAAAACGAGTCGACCCCTCTATTGTTTCTAAAATGCTCATGTTGATTACCTCCCATCTTCGAGAAAAAGTAAAGTTCCATCCCGCCAGAACTTGCCGTAGATATCTCATGTACGCAAATCGACGTGAATAAATCAAAACACGCGTAACTTCGGGGCAGCCATGAATCGTGCAAGGAGGACCAGGAATCCTCCCGCTGTCAGAATCACGGCGCTGAATGCGATCAGACCCGTGAAGCCGCCGTGGTCGACGGTGATGAGTGCCCCGCCGATGGGGGAGCCTGTGAGGCCTCTGGTTATTGGGCATTGTCAGTTTATTTTTCCATTTCGAAGTAGAAAAATGTAGAAGGGAGATAAGAGCGTACCCGAATGAGCAAATAGCCATCATGATTCCAATCTTGACACCGATGATTCGGTGGTCGGGGGTGATTTGGGCGATGCATGCGGATTGGAGCGAGATGAGACCGCCGGAGAAAATGCCGTAAAGTACGGCAAAGGCGATTATTGCGGCGATGGATGTGATTCCGTACAGGGCGAAAAGGAGGATGCCGCAGCCGAGAGCGCAGCCGAACATGGCGTTGAATCTAGATAAGTTAGTATCGTGCAGAACCAGAGCAAGCCTTTCGAAAAGAAGTATATATGTATGGGTGTAACTGACCTTCCGAACCTATCAGCGACGAAGCCCGTCACTACTCTCGCTACTAGCGACCCTGCATTCAGATATGCAAGTAGGTTATTCGCGGCGCTTTCGCTCATTCCGTGCGCCTGGCCATAAGTAGGCAGGTAGAAGAACGGGATGAACATCCCCCACAGGACGAAGAACATGCCCGCGCTAAACACAGTGTATTTCCAGTCCTTGAGGATGCCAACAAAGTCCAGCTTCGGGGGTGGTTCGCTATTGTGTCGCGAATGCGCAGTTACCGGTCTAGAAGCAATCAACCAACAGGCTGGAGTTAGGAGTCCCACGCAGATGAAGCCGGTGATTCGCGTCGCCCAGCCGAATCCGATGTGGTCTAGAAGGTATTGGATCAGGAGCGGCCAGCATATCCCACCTAGAGAAGAGCCTGCGACGGCGATGCCGAGGGCGAGGCCGCGGCATGAGTCAAACCATTGCGTGATGGATGATATGGTCGGGTAGAATCTGAGGTGGTGTGAGTATGCATTTGGCCACATGCGGGTGTATAGGGGCTTACAGCATTGCATTTCCAATGCCAAACATAACGCCCTGTGCAAGCATGAGCTGGTAGTATTTCGTGGAAAGACTGGTGAACATCAGGGACAGAATGTAGACGAGGGACCCGGGAATGACGAGTGGTCTGGCTCCGTACGAATCGTATAGAGGTCCAATGACCATACCGCCGATGAAAAGGAAGAAGATCTGAAGACGAAATTAGTATTAAACTTGTGGCTTCTGTATGTCCGGAGTGCGTACCTGCAGGGAACCTATCCATGAAATTACGCTGCCAGACATATCAGGTAGAAGGTTTCTTTGATAGTATGTTTGGAAAGTTCCGAAGGTGTTGAGCAAACCTGCACTGTATTAGACTGTGTATCTCAGAAAATGAATCCTACATCTTCAACCGACCGAAAGTTGCAAAATATGCTAGAAAGCCCCCGAGGACTACTAGCCACGCTCGCAGACCTCCATCTGGAGGCTTGTCATCGTCCACTGGGCCCTTTTCATCTGAAATGCTGTCATGTCGGATTAAGGATTCTTCGGATTGTGCGTAAAAGGGGGCAAACTCTGGGAAGTCTGTAACTATCGTCCTTTGACTGCCGAATAGATCTATGTCGGAGAGTTCTTCCAAAGACAGATGAGGATAAAGAGTCTCTTCCGACGAGGAGCTGAGCGGTGACAAATATGCTTTCTCTGGCATCTCAACCCGGAATCGATCATCTTGAAAAAGTTGATAGAATGACTGTGGTCGAAAAGTTGAGGTTGGTATGTCCGGAAGTCCAAACCACGATCGTCGACTATATCTTTTGTTGTCCATCTTTGACGATCGACTAGTAGAAGGTGTCTATGCGTTGAGAACCACAAACTTCGACTTCATGAGATGATCAAAGTCCTCCTGAAGATCGAACTTTCCCGGCGTATTCTACTCTAAAACATTCTAGGCCGGGTTCTATATTTCCTAAAATATTGATTCGGCAAAGACGGACGTTTTCCATGCACAATCGGCACGGCGCAAGAAACTCTCCGCTGCCGTGCGGGCGGGCGAATCCAACTCCAGTACAGGATGCCTGACCAGGGACTATCGACCTCGTGGCCTGCATGACCAGAATAAATTCAGCAGCTAGTATAACAATATGGATGCTCCCGGTGGATGACTGTCTAGATCCCGACTGTCTAGACGACTTTATTCCGGATAGTTGTGAACACCAAGTGTATAAACCGCAACGCATAGTTTTCGAGTCCACTAAATCGCCCCCAACACCACGCAAAATGGGCTATCTCACGTTACACAATACGGGTGGAGATGTTCCTCCGGCCACAAGAATTGTGCCTCTTGGTCTACCGCTCTTGCTCGTGATTGCAATTTCGTTTTCTATCTTGCGGAAATTATTCCACAAGAGCATCCCGAGCCCCAAGTTCGGCTTGCCGGTCATTGGAGATGCTCTGGCGTACGGAAATGATCCTATATCCTTTGTCAGAGATGCGACCGCAAAGGTTGGACCTGTATTTCGCATCAATATGCTTCTCAATAGTATCATCTTCTTGAGAGGAAATGATATGAACAAGATGTATTTGGAAACCAGGGAAGATGTCTGGTCATTCGGCGATGGCATGGTAAGTAACCTCTTTGTTTTCAACTGGGACGACCGATTTCTCACGCAATATAGGGTCTGTTCTTAAACAAAGTCGTAATTCCTGGCTATTTCACTCATCTCAAGCGCATGGTCAGCTCTCTCAATCGCGGCATCAACAGAACTGCCGCTTTGGAGCATTATCGCAGCATCGCAGCTGAAGAAGCTGAGAAGTCCCTGTCCGACTGGGCTTCAAAGACTGATATTGAGATCTTTGAGGAAGCCTCCAAGTTTGCGCACAAGGTCATCGTGAGATGCCTGATGGGCCAAGATTTCTACGAGAATAATATCGAGGAACTCTATGACTTGCTCCATCGCATGGAAGCGGACATTGGGCATCCATTTAACTTCCTCTTCCCGGATTGGGTTCCTCACCCTCCTGCAAAGCGGCTTGGAAAGGCCCGTGACAGAGTTGCAGAAATCTTCCATGAGCGACTGAATGAGCGGGAGCAAAACCCCGAGAAATGGCGCAACTCGCTCGACTACGTGACTTACACGCTGAATGATGCTTCGACCGCGCACCTGAAAGAGTACTATCCCGCTCACCACACACTCCTCATGTTTGCTGCTCATACTAGCACGGTAGCTAGTATTGCTTGGACCATTGTTCAGGTATGGAAATGACGCCCTAATTTTCTCGCATTCGCTAACGTTTTTTAGCTGCTTCGATCTCCAGCCCACATGGAACAACTACGTGAAGCACTTTCTGACTGTCCCAACGTCCACAAGTCACCTGAGCTACTGGCCATCATCAAGGAGACCGGTCGACGTTATTCTGGAGTTAATATGCTCCGCCTGGCGCGCAAGCCCGTGCAGGTTCCGGGAACAGACATCACCGTGCCGACTGGGTCCGTAGTTTCGATTTCGCCTTATATGATACACCATGACCCTGCTACTTACAAGGAACCGGAGGTGTGGGATCCCAGCCGTTGGCTCAGACCTGGTGAGGTTCTGGAGCAGAAGGGCTCTTCTAAGCAGGTGACATTCCTTCAATTCGGCGCTGGTTCGCATAGATGTCCTGGTGAGAACATGGCTGGAATGATCACTCGGGAGATGATCTCAACACTGGTCAAGAACTACAGTGTTGAGTGGGGACCTCATGGTCCACCAAAGGACTTCTCTAAACTGGACTTTACAAAGATTGGTAGCCCTTGGCTTGTGGGTGACGCGTCGGTGAGTGTTAGACGCCTTGAGTAGATGGCATTTCGTTTTATAGAATTATGTGATGCTATGTGAGATTATATGATTGGATATAGACTTTGTTTTTCACAACCGAGTATCATATGTGTGTCACCGAGGTACCTTGGGAAATAAGATAAAAATAGAATAGGCGTAAGTGACCTTTTTCCCTTTGTCTGCATTAATTTGGAACAATGGCTGACAAATACGATATATCTTTAAAATAACCGTATCACTCAGTCACGAATCAGAAAGTTTTAGAACTAACGTCTATATATGGCGCATAATCAAATATAGGAAGTGCGACATGAAGAATATGACGCATGCATAGTCATAGATTACTCAAAATGGACGATCTTGTCTAAAGCGTCCGCAAGTCTATATACATGCTGAATCGTCTAGTCCAGCCATGCAACGGAGATATCCAGCTCTCAATTTGGTCTTCCAATGAAAATGCATCCTCTAACCCCCAAACACCGAGACAAAGGGAAAAGCCGAAACGGACGTAAGGACTGAAAAAGATGGGAACGACGAAGAAATTCAAAGTCTCGAAAGAACAATTCGGAGAATATGCGTCAACTCAGGAGCATGCTTTGAGTCGAATACATCGTCATGCTCCGAATTGAATAGGATCGTTCGGAAGTGATTGAACTGCTTGGCTCGCCACCGCAGTGTTGGATGCAAGAAGCATTTTCGAATGAAATTCTTCCTCTCCAATCGCACGGCGGGCACCACGGGTGCAAGCTTGATGCACTTGATCAGGGTCACGGAAGTGTTACACTTGCCTGGCAGAAGCTGGCCCGGTTCAGTCTTCGAAATGACCCGCATGCTCTCCCAAATGTGTTTCCGCATCTTGAGGAGCATGCTCTCGAGCTCAACGTCGGCATCGTCATCCAGGTCACTGTCACTTGACATTCCATCGGAATGGGAGCTACCTGGTAGATTCATCTTCTGAGCGACGGCGCTGTACGCCATATCTGCAATAAAATCGTGTTCTTCATTATCCACGAAAGCAGGGTACTGTTCTGGGTTTGCAGAATCAATCATAATAACGTGAGATACCGTCTCGCCTTGTTCTTGCAGAATGTCTGCCACTTTCACCGCAATCATCCCACCCATGGACCAGCCTCCAAGAAGGTAAGGTCCAGCCGGCTGGATTTCTTGGATCATGGAGACATACTGCCGCGCAAGCTCCTCGAAGGAACCGGGCGCACGGTACGAGGAGGAGTTGTAGAGAGGAGACGAGATACCATACACTGGACGAGCCTTCTCGGGCTCGACGTCTGCAGGACTGAGATCTCCCAGGGCGAGGTATGGGAAAGCGAGTCCTGAGACAGCGTGAATCAGGAATAGCGGCGTCAAGGGAGAGCTGGTGCTTCCCTGCATGTGTAGAACTGTTTCCATGATTCCAAGGTACTTGCTTCAAGCAAGACTGTGAGGTAGAGAATAAAAGAATTAGTAGGGGAATACTGCGTACAAAGAAGGGGGCAGCAAAGCCGAAGATACTTAAGTTTGGATCTGGATGAGTCTTGTCCGGGAGAAACTGGAAGCTTTTCTATCCCTACATATACTAGAACCGGAGGCATCTGTTTCAGAACCCAAAACAACGTTTTCAGTCACCGGATGCCATCTGCGACAATCTACTTCATACTCCGTCTACTGACGGTCCAATTAGGAGGTACCGGTCGAGTTCCGCTGCCGAGCGGATATAGATCTCACGCTTCCACGTTCCGCGAGTGGAGAACATTCAGACGGAGCTTAACGGAGGTTTTTTGTATATTGAAGGAGGTGGCGAGTGAGATGGGGCACGGGGGCCAAAAGGCTGAAGTGTATGGACTCTCAAGTTTATAAATGGCTTCGTACCTCGGGGAAACCATGTTCATACCCAAGCATCCAGAGTCTTCTATATCCAGATTTGGTTACTGCCAACAAATCATCGAGCACTAGTTCAAAATGATTCTTTCTACGGCGCTTCTAGCCGTTCTATTGACGGCTACCAGTCATCTAGCTGGTGCTGTACCCACTGTTCAATGTCGCCAGAATGCTAGAAGTTACAACCTGCCTCTGACGTGGAACTCGTTCGGCTTCCTGTCGCAGATCTCTGTAGGGACACCTGCACAGAAGCTCCCCGTCTTTGTCGACTGGACATGGGTTGGACAATACCTCCTCACGACCTTGTGCCATGGCAATTCGAATGATACACACGACTGTCTCGCTCCTCAGCAGCCGCTCTTCAATCAGTCATTGTCTTCGTCATTCCGCAACCTCACCTCTCAATACGGGGACCTCTCTTGGGACCCTAACCACTTTTTCTTCTGGAAGCCCTTGACCGTTGATATTGCTTCCGACATTGTCACAGTTGGCCCTAGCAGTACGCGCATGATCGTCCAAGCTGCAGACTTCCAATTCGACGAAACAGCAGCTCCTTTCCCATTTGCTGGAGTCTACGGACTTTCTCCAGTCTTTAAGACTGACAACAGTACGTTTTATTATGATCTCAATTCTAGTTATACGACACTAATGCCCCACACAGGAACCACGAGGTCCCCATTCTACCAAGCATGGCGTGCAGGTGACTGGCCTGAGCCATACGTTGCTTTCCATTATTGCTACAACGGCTCTGTGGATACTAACAAGACCACCTGCGGTGGCAATGATGGTCTCCAAACCTTGGGCGGTTACAACTCCAGACTCGTCAAGGGTGGCGTGACATGGTACGATGTCATCCAATTCCCAGAGGTCAATGTGGTCGATTTCGTCTACAACCCCGCTCTGCTGGAGTACTGGGCCGTTGGTCTCACGCAGTTCAGTATCGGTGATGAGGAGCAACCATTGAACACAACAGTTGGCTCAGCGGCCGTCTTTGACCATGCCAGTTACGGACGTGGTGCTCCCATGTCTGTCAACGCATACCAGAAGCTGATCAACCTCAGCGGTGCTAC
Source organism: Paecilomyces formosus (assembly GCA_029606185.1). Taxonomy (NCBI): domain Eukaryota; kingdom Fungi; phylum Ascomycota; class Eurotiomycetes; order Eurotiales; family Thermoascaceae; genus Paecilomyces; species Paecilomyces formosus. The sequence goes on along the minus strand of JAPVCB010000022.1, from coordinate 1,262,976 downwards.
GCCGATCAAGCTTGACTCGCCTCCTAACAATGGCAACCAGTCCTGGTATCAGCTTGACTGCAATAAGACCCAGTCTCTCCCGCCTCTGAAATACCAATTCTCAGGCTCAAACAAGGTCTGGGAGATTATCCCCTCTAACTATGTTGAGAAGCTCGACAACGGTGTCTGCGTTCTGAACGTCCGGACTCTCGGTGATGGTGACTTTGTCGTTGGCAACTTTGGGGAGACTTTCTCCAAGGATAAGTATGTCATTTTCGACTTCGAGAACCTGAAGGTTGGTCTGGCAGACCTCAACTGGAGATGAAGAGGAGACGTGTTTGCTTCCACGTGTGAAATTCCTTACCTCTTGGAAAAGGTCGAATCATGTTTATTCCATAGACGATATTTATAGAGACCCGTACTAGAACCAATATACGCAATATATCTTCCATGGCAGTATTCAGTAAGATTCTTTAAATAAACTGTTCTTCGGAGAACCCAAAAAGGTAATTGCAACACATGATATAGAAAAAATGCATTAAAGCCAATGAGGAATGCTGATAGCGTAGCCAAGGTCCTATACTATTTATCCGGATAGATCGGGTACCATGAGACTTTTGCTAGCTCAACCAAAACAAAGCGTCCAACGTATATAAATAGCTCCAGTCTCCACTATCCGTACATACATGTAAACCAGACGGCAGGTTAAAAGGCAGTCTTATCCCTTGAAATCGTAAAATAAACTAGCCTCAACAGTTTCCACATCATCTAGTTCGGCGACTTTCTTACTGCAGCGTCTATTGCTTCCGCTATATACTTTACATTCTTCGTGGTCACTACATCCGCATTGGTTAGTAAAATTCGAGGAGTGGACATAACACGGAGAAAGGTAAACGAACTTACATCCGGCGATGGAGACACGTCCAGAATTCAGAAGGTACACGTGGCTGTCAGCCTGGAGGACGGCCACTTGCTCCGGCGTCAAGCCTGTATAAGAAAACATCCCAATCTGACTTACGTTAGAAGAAAACTTTCCTGCTCTTCGTACCACCCAAATGTACTAGATTACATCTTACCTGTGAAGTGATATGGTCCCAGTTTCCAGGGGTCCCGAGGAACATTAATTCATCACGGAGCATTTGTCGCATACTTTTTATGCGGGCACTCATCTCCTGGAGATCTAACAACCAGCTTTGAAATAAGTCCGGAGCCGTGAGGATTGTTGCAGCGACCCTGGCACCTCTTGTAGGCGGTTGGGAAACCTGCCCTCCCTGTAAGCGTGCTAGGTGACCTTTCGCCTTGGACGCTGCATCTGTGGAGGCCGTTAAGAGATGGAAGGCACCGACTCGTTCGCCATAGAGGCCCATGTTCTTTGAGAATGACTGGGCTACTGCCATCTCGAGTGTTCCTCGGGATTCAAAGTACCTCACAGCCCACGCATCCTCGTCAAGATTGCCACTAGCAAATCCGAGGCTTCAAAACCATAGTGGCAGCCAGTTAATAGATATATGTAGTGTTTGCTTTCACCAGGAGAAAGACTCAAGAGGGACTTACTATGCGCAGTCAAAGAATGGAAATAATCCCTTTTTCTCGCAAAGACCTGCAATTGCCTTCCATTGTTCTTTGGTTGGATCAACTCCCGTCGGATTATGAGCGCATGCATGTAAAACGATCACGTCGCCTGGGGCCGCTTTATTCTCCAACTGGTCGATCAGCTTCTCAAACTCAAGACCTCTTTTTGTCGCATTCCAATATGGATATGTCTTAACCTCAACGCCGACTAGCTTCCAAATATTATAGTGGTTGACCCATGTTGGATCGGACAACCAGACCGCAGAGGGTTTCAAGGCCCCCTTCAAAAATCTTGCACCGAGGCTGTTGGCCCCGGTGAGTGTGACTGACACGACGCGGCTTACTTTCTCACCTAGAGGACCAAAAAGAAGATCTCGTGATGCTGCGTGGAATGGGGCATATCCAGTAATGGGCAGATACTCATACCGACCGGAGTCTTGAGCTTTGCTTACTGCTTCCTCTGCCTGCAAGTGTCCATTAGGATGTGTACAGAAATACATGGTGTGTAGCTGTGAAGACTTACCTTTTCCACAGTCGGCAAAACCCAGGGCTTGGAATTATCGTTGCGATAGACGCCGGAACCCAGGATGACTTTTTTCTCATGTTTGTCCGCTGCGAAAAGCTCCTTGAGGTTATAGATGGCGTCGAGGGGGACCGCATCGAGTGCTGAGAAGGACGACTGCGCGGGTGTGGAACTCATGTTCGTTTTACTTCTTTTCGGTTTCTTACCTCTTAGTTCGTTCTCGTGGCTTAATTGAATTATTGAAAGGAATGGTGCTGAGAAGCGCCCGTGCTTATGTAGACAATTCCTAGAATCTCGCCGATACTTACAGTCTCTTTGTACTCACTGGAGCGACTCTTCTGTGAGATCTACATTCAAGCTAGATTAGTAGCATGTTTGGTTCACTTACATCGGCAGTGGTATTTGATGACTCGAAGCTAGAAAATAAAGGATTGTAAAAATTACGAGGAGCAAGCGGGAGAAAGAATTCTTCTTTTGGATCACCCCAGCCTATTCAAGCTAGCAACCTAGATGATATCGATGAGCTGCGAGGCGATCAGGATATCACATATTGTTCTAGGTCCGCGATTCATAATGATGTTCCAAGTAAAAGCAACTAGTCTCTACGCTCTACCCTGCACAGGTCTTGGCATAATCTTGCTTCTGTTGCATCACGAAATAATATTGCGTAGTAAATACTATCTCCAGTTAAGAACAGTCAGGCCGTATGACTAGAGCGCATCTGTAAGAATGCAATGTGGTGGTGCGTTGCGTCCCTCGCACCATTTTCCTGCAGGACGTCAAGGGTACATGTGGGGACATCTATTACCGTCGCAGGGCCTAAACGAACAATTGTACAGATATGGCGAAAGAGATTCCTTTTCAGTTGGAATGCTTATAACTCCTCAAACCTGAGTACCTCCGATATATGCCAACCATCCGAGGGAGTTGATCTTTGTATCAAGTATGTGCCCTAATTTACGCCAAGATGACCCCCTGGCAGGGCTGCTACTGCTATCCATCTGTAACCAATTACCGAGGATATGGCTTTATAAACATGCAAGTTAGTAGATAGAGCCATATTACCACCGTACTATCAATAAGCGTTTGTCACGTCGACAGGCAATGCAAACAATAGTCATAGTTCATATGAATCCAGCGAAAGTAACTCAGTAAAGGGCGGAAATGCCACTTAAAATGACATCTACGGAGAAATATCTGCAAATTTTTATATTTACTAAGGGGATACATCAATATATGCGGCTTATACCTTGACTCTATACCAGCTTCCCTGCTGCCTCCTGGCCCTCCAAAACTTTCACCAAGGTTTCGACGACAAAGCAGCCATTGCGGCTCTGGTTCTCCTTCGTGCTGCCACCGAAATGCGGCGTGATGACGAGATTTTCGTACTGGAGCGGGTCATCGTAGACAGCCATGGTCGGTGGTTCGACTTCGGTGGTATCCAAGGCTGCTCCGCCAATCTGTCGCTTTGCCAACGCGGTGAGCAGGGCCTTTTCATCCACTATGCCGCCACGCGCACGGTTTACAAGAAAAGCCGTCTTCTTCATTATTCCAAGCTCGTACTAACCGATAAGACCCCGCGTGGAATCAAGCAGGGGCACATGCAGGGTTACCACATCCGCGACACGGAGAAGGTCGTCCAGCTGACTGACGTGGGTGTGTTCGATGTCCACCCAGGCATCTGCTGGTGCATAGGGATCGTAGGCGACCAGTGTACAATCGAACGCGCCGCGCCATTTCTGCGCGATGAACCGTCCAATATTGCCCATGCCCACGACTCCAACGGTTTTGCGGAACATGCTCGTGCTCAGCGTCTGGGAGCGGATGACGGTGGCACCGCTGCGGATTGCACGGTCGATTTCGGCCACGCGCCGGCTTAACGTCAACGCCAGTGCCAGAGACAACTCGGCCACTGCCTCGCTATTGAGTGCTGGGGTGTTGTGGACGGTGATTCCATGCTTATTGGCTCCTTCCAGCTCAATGTTGTCTACTCCTACGCCTTGCTTCACCACCACCCGGAGGCGAGCGGCTTTGGCGAAGTCTTGCTCGGTGAGCCGCGAGTCAGACCTGATCATGAGCCCGACTGCATCTGCGCGCCATTCTTTCTTCCTCGGGTCATCTGGCAAAATAGCGTCGACGGTACGGAGCACCAGGTCAATGGCATCAGGGTGATATGGATCGAGGACATAGACTTTGAATTTCGGGGCAGGCGCCATGGTATAAGTCGTATGGTATCAAAGGAAAAGAAGACACTGGGATGGTTCATTCAAACTCTCACGAAGAATACTTGGACGTAGTGATGCAGAAACAAGCACAGCGCAGGGTAAAATGGGAGGATGAAAATGTCCAAATCTGTGTTTAAGAAGTCTGAGATAGCCTCTATAGCTGGATAGGGGTGTATGGAACCCCTATCCAACCATAATGGCGGCTTTCGTGGGAGTGGATGTCACCAGATAGACGTTTGATCACGCCGGATATTGTGAAAATTAAATCCATATCGATTCGACCGCTGCCTGGGGTCAGAGACATACAGCCTTGATCTCTCTGCAACCGCGGTCCTGTCCCATGTTTATCAGAAGTATATTTGGCTGAACTTTATGTGCTTGGCCATGGTTTTTGTCAATTCGATCCCTCATTGGACTAGAAGAACAACTAGGAGGTAGCATATGGTAAGAGTTCCATGATCCAGTTTGATACTTACTGGATGATACCGTAGCTTGCATAAATGGCTGCAGGAGGGTCCCGTGTTGTCATCTTCTTCTTTTCTCTCAGAAGCACGATTGCTGGAATGTCATCATGGTGAATGAGCGGTGATAGGTGAATGAGCGGTGATAGATGCATGAAGCGCGGAGGAAATCAAAACACGATGAAGTCTGTAGCCGCCACGCCACCGAATGATGGATACCACGGCTGGCCTCGGGGTGATACTGGCGAGTATTAAAGAAGTAGTAATAAAAAATACAAAAAACAAAAACATACAACAGCAGGGATTCGCTGGTGGTCACCCACCCAACTACTAACCTGCCGGCGTGTGGCATAAGTACGGCTGAGCGGACGGGAAGCCCTGTTTTCCACACCCTGTGGTCGTATGTGCTTGGAATAACTGGTTCGGGAACCATGTAGAAACTATTGCAAGCTGCTATTGTTTGTTGCGTAAAAGATTATGCTCAGTCTTCGATGTGTGGTTGAACCTCATGTTAGATCACCGTTCCTCGAGTTCTTAGCATTGGAACATCTTGAATGGCAGCACTCCATCTGCATGCTCTAGATCATTCTCTCGTTCATCGTTTTGGGAAAACAAGCCTTAACCTGCTTCCTGCAATCGTAGGTGGTATCAGGTAGCGAATAGAAGCCCGCCGTACTTTATATAATAGCGTAACCGTTGTGCTGTCCGCAAGCAACCATGACATGTTAATGTATTCTGAAAATTGTCATATTCTCCATGATGAAGTTTCCATATCTGACCGATTGATTCAGTAATGGGATCAAGTGGAATTGAAACCGAGAAATGAGGTGCAAGGGAATCATGTAGCTGCGTCTTCAAAACTCACGACTGCGGTCCAGAAAGGGTTACAGAAAGGGTAGACGTTTACGAGGTCAGCCCTATGTGCTCTGTCTAACTAAAAATAGTTAATCACTGTCTAAATACTCTTGATTGGCGCCCGTGCGAACATCGTGTAGCAATCTAACCGAAAAAGCTTCTCGTAATTGTCTAACTAGAAAAGACAGTGCATCTTCAAACATGAATCTGTGATGGCCTAGATAATTGAATCTATCTATTCATTCTTCTTCAGCGTTTCCATCAGATCTTCAATTATTTCCACATTCATGTCATCCCCTCCCAAAATTCAGTCACAGATCCCTTTACCGCACTCATACACTATCGACACCCAGAAATGTCCACCCAGCAGAGAAAACTAGGAAGTTCCACGCACCAGGAACACAGTAATCGCAGAAGTTGCCGAGCTCGAAATGTTCGTGGATGAAAAACGTGGATAGCTAGGTGATGAGGTCAGACTCAGCGATGCGTTGACAGAGTGAGATAAATCATTGTTCGTACCGTAGCACTAATCTAATCCATGACAATAGGATGCGACGGGCGGGCTTCTCAGTATCAAAAGTCTCGTGCAATCCATATCTGAGTTGCAATCTCCTGTAAGTCTTGATTGCCAAAAGTGATGTCCATTTCTCCTGGTGTTGGGGAGCGTAAAAAGATCTGTTCGAAGGATATCACGAGGGGCCCGCCATCGATCCTTATGGTTCCGTTGGCGCATTTCTGGACATTTATTGATTATTCTCTGTGGGGAAGCTCTTTATTATCTCTAATCCATCTTTAGAACGTTAATTTGGGGATGTTGCAATCGACTTTTAGGGTCAACACGACATTGGTAGCCCCGTTAAACTGGCGAAGCCACCATCTTACATCAGACATCAATTTTGATGATATTTCTGACATTGATATCTCTAAGATGATAGTCGGCCAGTTCTTTGAGCGATCTCGAGACAGTATTATTGGGGAGTAGTGACAATTGGGCTGTTTTGTACCGTCGTCTCCGTATCAGGTTGCGCTTCCAGTGATGAGCAGTGCTTTGTAAATTCCTATTGCTTTGAGCTTCATATACATAATACCCCCGAATGCGCTATGAGCGACTCCACGCTCATTGCACGTAGGCATTTTTGTAAGTAAAAGATGGCTGGTTGTATTGTAGGAGTTCCAGCACCTCAAAATAATCTTGTCGGGCGAGTTAAGGAAGTCATGGTCAAATACGTCTTCGGTAATATCAAAAAATAAGACCCATTCGCTATCCTGTATTCCGTTCTATAAATTGCGACATTCTTCATCCCAAATTGTTTAGAATTGTTGTATTCCCTGGTAAGGATATATTTTGCTCGCACAATCCAGACCTAGGAAGCTGCTGCTATAAGGGTCGAGGTTAGCCTCAGCGTATGGAGAGGAAGACACCTTGGTTGCAGCTAGACTAGTGATCAAGCAGAATATAGATATATCGATTGATATCTTGAGAAAACGTGGAGGTACGTGACTGAGGGAGATGAAAAGTCTGCATAAACTAGATGGAGTGAAGCTTGGAGCTCTATCTAAACTATTCAATATGTGCCAATCTAGCCCAGAGCGAAAGGTGGTAGGCGAAGGTTACCTAAAGGTCCAGGGAACCCAAAGGGCACAAACCTTCTTACATGTTTTCCGATTTATTCACAGCAGTACTATAGTTCCGTGAGTTTCCGCCTGACGTCAGGATGAGAACAGCAAAACGCATACTTTGAATATCTAGAATTTCTCTTGAGATACCATTTTGATAGGATATAGTTCATGCCTTTTAGTAGCAAACATAGAGGGTGTCTTAATTATTATATGACATGTTATCCAGTTTACGAAACATCTTGTACCCTCTGAATACAAGGCTCGATAGGATATCGTCATATAATTATAGAGAGATAGAGTCACCATGATTTGAGCAACCATGCGTCCCTCTGGTCCAGTGCACATTGCCCTGGCGCCAAGAAAGAAAAAAAAAAAAAAATCAATCAATCAATCTCTAATATTCTACTAGCGAGAAGAGATGAAAGCAATGTCTAGCATAGAGTTTGAACAGTACATCTCTGAAACAAAAGAGAAAGGTAATGGATGCACAAGTTCTAATAATGGCTATGACCAAACAGGAACAAAAGAAACTCCGAGGGAAGGGTCCCAAATGAAGCCCAGACTTAGGCTGGAAGATAGCCGTAGACCAATATCATAAAGTGATAAAAAAAGCAAACCGAAGCGCCATGTCTCTTCCCTGAGACATATATCGTATCATAATGCATCCTTCGTGTTGGGGGGTATATCAAGATAGACGTTGATGGTGTCGAGGTGACATGATAATTCGTAACGATACGAAAGAGAGGTGTTGTGTGCAGGACAATTCTCATGTTCGAGACATTGCTGGATGGAAAGGCATGGAGAACATAGACGCCTCCGCAGCTGAGTCTGCTCTCGCCTTTTTTCTAGGTGGGTGCTCGACATCGCTTGGGACGGGTGTTGGCATGCCAAAATTCAGATACATGCCGGGTGCGAATGCGGGGTCGTGGTGCAAGGCATCAATGTGGACGCTATCATCGACGGCGCTGTAGCTCGTGTTTCTTCTTTTTGTGGAAATGCCGCAGTCATCAGCAAATGCATTGTTGTAGAAGCTGGGCTCTGCTCCGCTAGTGGCCAATCCGCTGGTGAGACCTAGCCAAAGATCGTGGGAATGTGCGGGATCGCTGAGAGTCGAGTTCAGCGGTACCGACATAACATCCTCCCCTAAGAAGCGAACGTCATCCGAGAGAGGAAGGCTGCTGCTCATCGGCATCATATGGTTGTCAAACATCAATGGGCTCAGATCATTCAAGTCGACTGAAGATCCATATCCTCCATGCAGAGGTGTAGTGGTGGAACTTGCAGTGCTGGTCGCGCCAGTGGACAACGTGTGGACAAGGGACTCGTCCGTCGTGGTTGCATATGAATCGACAGAAGCAGTACGGCTGTGCCCGGGGTGAATGAAGTTCTCCACGCGCCTGCGTACGGTCTTCAATTGCCTCTTAACGGCTCTCCACCGCCTGTCTTGAAGCAAGACATCGTCGTTCTTGAACAGCGCATGCATCGACTGTGCCAGGTGCAACAACTCCGACAGACTCTCAGAGAGGATCTTGGTTTCCGTCTCCGTGCCTTCTTGGAAGCGTGTGCAGAAGTAGTCCATTGCCCTTCCACATGCGTCTAGCCCAAGAACATAGGAGTGAGGGAATGGACAAGGTGATCCAGCGACGACTGGACCGGCCACTTTGTGTACCTCTCCTCTTGCTGGGAATACGTTCAGCAGCGCCTTGGCTGAAACCGTGAAGTCGTTCATCAGTGTCTCGCTGACCTCGACGTCTGTCCGACCCTGGTATGTATGGGGGAAGAGAAGGTGTATGAGCATAGTGTGGTAAACAGTCAACATCAATGCCTGTGAGAGAGGATCGTCGACTTTAGACTTCACGAGGGAAACCACATGGAGGAGAACGTCCCTCGCATCAGCGCAAAGAGTCGAAATTCCTGTCTGGCGCGTGTGTAAACCGCGCAGTCGCTGGACAAGCATCGCCTGCCATGACACAGATTGTGGGACCGTCATCGCTTCTTGAGATCGAGGGTAGATCGCATATAGATGACCAGCGGTGGAGGTAATGTGACTCAAGAGCCAGACCTCGCGTATGGTAGTAGACTGCTGACGCAAAGTTGATAGGTTGTCGGCAGCCTTGTCCAGTTTGATCAAGACCGAGGAGCTTTCGTCCATCGGCGGGAACACGCTCAAGGCGGTAGTCGGCAGAAGGTCCGAAAAGGGCATATCCATCTGGATAAAAGACCAAAGTGTAAGAGAGAAAGTCATCCACCAAATGTTGCCAATCATCTCTTCCTCGACTTCTCCTACGTCGATGCCATTGATCCGACTGAGACCTTTTTGTGGTGTCTCGAGCAGTCGATTCTTCAGCTTTGTCGTAACTCGACCGGCATACCCGATATAACAGATGGCGCGTCGAACTTTGCCGAGGCATGTATGATGCCAGCCAAGCAGCATCAATGCCTGAGCGGTGGAAAGATCAGCCTGCTGGGCTGTGCGAGCTCGTAGGCGTGTTGACGCCCAGTCGAATAGTTTCTCCCCTCGAGCACGAGAACTATCCTCGCCTGCCGCGAAATGCGCGTCTGCCAGCATTGTTGCAAGCAATATCTCATCATGAGTATTGCTCCGATAAGCACGGAGGAACAGCGTCTTGGAAATCATGACAGATAAAGGGTGCATCGCAAACCAGACGTCGATCAATTGAGTTGTACGATGGCTATCATACTCTGACAATGGATTGGGACCCGTTGGTTCGGGAGGGAACATGGCTGGAGTACGATCCTGAGCCATTCCTGCAGTAAAGAACCTCCCTTCTTCTGCAAAGAAGGGTTGGCAACCCAGTCCTCCGAATTTGGTAACAAGTGTTTCTACCAGGTCCTGGGTCAGGAGAGACAAGAGCCCGCGATAACTGAGGGGGCTGAGGGGCGTTGATCGTGGTGAGAGATTCTCGGTCGACGGTGTTCGCTGAGGGCCTTTGAACTTTGCATTATAAGCAGAAAATCTCTCTTGGTATATGTTCGTCTTCGGGATATCGGATTCAGTCCCAAAATTCTCTTTGAACATTATCTCGAGCTCTGCAGCAATGCTGTTGGTCATGTCCATGTCAGACCGTGGAGGGTCATCGAGAAGGAAGCAGTCTTTCGGGGAACCAGACCGCGAGCCAGGCCTTGAAGAGAGATCACTCATTATGAGTGACCCGCTGGGTGAATAGTCTCCATCTATCAATCGAGGTAGGGCTGGTCCTGTTGCTGATCGGGCACTGCTCCCCCTCGGTCGTCCCTTGGACGCTTCAAGGTCATAGACACATTCAATGTTTCGTTCTCGACATGCGGTGCAAATGCTTTCTCCAGAACAGCGTATTTTCCGTGACCTGCAGAAATGGCAACTCCGCCGCATGTTTGGCTTGCGTGAGGCCATTTCCATGTTCCGGTTCGAGCGGTTTACTGTGCTGTCAGGCGTCGCCGTAATGACACTTCACAATCCACAATGGTCGTGATGCCTCTTATCTAAAGGATGAATAGAGGAGCTAGCTTGGTAATCAGATCAACTAAGAAACGGTGAGATTGATATAATGGACACCGCAAGAATTCTGCGAATAATTATGTATACAAGTGCATGAGTTACACAAGAGGAAGTCCATGGAAGAATAAGAGAACAATGTTACTTATGACACCCACCGGGCCCCCAGCCGATACCAGAAACAGACCGTTTCAGAATCGTCAATGCGTATGCTGATACGTGCTGGATGCTTACTTCGGTCATCGGGCCTTACCCCATACATCTATTCATAGCGATCGACTGTTCACGGGAGATCCACAGTGATTTCAGACCCCACGGGTCTGTAAAGTAGCCCCTCGACTTACAATGGGAAAGATTCGAGTAAGGTTAAATCGAACCTCAAGCTGCTTCAGAGTATGGAAATCCTACTTGGCTCTACGGGTATTCCGTGTATTGGCGGCTCACCATGTGGCTACGCAGGTCTAGTTGCCGTTCTCTTAGTTTGGTTACTTCCGTTCCTCTGCGGCTGCTTCGGTATCTCCATATTCCTTCGAGGCTTCGAAAATGGATCAAATGGCCTTAGTCAAGAACTAATTCGTGATGAAGATTCGCTACTTCGTCATAACACCGAAATCGAGCGGTCCACAGCACCAAATATCTACTAAGCAGGAGCATTATTCGGTATTTCTGGCACCATACACAATGGTCCTCAGCCACACACCCCTATATGGAATATGCCGAGGGGTGCCTGCATATGGAGCCTCATATTTCCGAGTCTAAGATATTTCCGCGTCCAAGATATAGCTTGAGTTTTCGATTCCAGGCCCGATAACGTTGATCCTGGGGAGAGGAATGGGATTGGTGTATATCGTGGCAATCCTTCCTGCTATGCTTACTGGCGTCCTCTAGTAGCTAAGCCTCGTATTGTGCAGTGGTTACTCATTTGCTGAGAAGAAGACGCGATGCAGGTCTAATATAGAACAGCTCCAACACACCTGGCCCGTGGGCCTTTGCAGTAAAGAGCTTGGCTGTGTTAATTCTACAGTCCAAAAAGGCTAATCCAGTGTAGTATTCATTTTCGAGCACGAAATGCAGCATTGGGAGATGTGGTGGAGAAAGCCCATGCGTATCGGCACGATGCTCCCGTAGAGCAAGTTCAATCAACTGGTCCTTGCTTCATTTCCGCAAAGAAGGACATTTACGAATTCTCCGGATCACCTACCGATACCAGGGACTCATACCGCAAGAAGTTAGCCACAGTCCACTTGAGATTACACGTCACGACAGTTGCGTGTAGATAACCTCAGCACCGTTGATCATCGCCACAGAGACGGCGTTCTCGGCGATACAGCACACGCGGTCGCGAATACGAGAGCCCAAGACTCAGGTCGCCCTCCGCATTACAGAACATAATCCTTACGCCTTTTGTTAAGAGATCCTTTCTCAATCGTATACTCCGAGTTTCTGTCAGTTATCTCCTTGCAACAGTGAACGGTGGTTCCCACAGTAGCCTATGTAAAACGCGCTCTCCAATACGACTATGGTATCATAATTAGAAGAGATCTAAAACGGGACGACAAACCTCCCGATCGCCGATATGGAGGAAGCTTTTGGCCCGATATCCCGTGTGCTTCAACGGAAATGGCTAGCAGTGCGAGAAACACGCTGCTTGATGTAGATTTTCCTGACTCGTTAATTCGGCCGAAGTATTTACACAGCCAATCTGTCCAGTTAAAATCAACCAAGGAAGCCATGTTCTTATGTCAGCGTCTCAGAATGTTCCATAGCCCTTCTTCATGTTTTCTTGACTGGGGATAAACAATCCGGTGCTGCTAGACCAGCCACCGACATTAATATTACACGAACCCGAGACACGAATTCGAGGCAGCACAGATAATCATTCGAACTCAGCTCAGGCCACAAAAGATGGGGCAGTGGAGACAACATCAGCAATGATCAATTCAGTATCAGTTCGAAGGATTTCATTACTATCTTGACAGGATCTCAGATACCTCCGAAATCCGTAGGTCAATGGAATCAAAAGCGGAGCGATGAAACTAATACCAACACGTATCATTTCTCCCAGGGTAAGAGCTAGACAGCAGCGGGCTTCGCACGCACTCGATGTTGATTTGTGCGCGATGCACGCCCTACGGTAGGCGGATAGACCGGACTAACTTGATGTTACTATACTAACTTGATCGGCCCCGGGATCGACATTCCGCAACAACCCCAAGGTTTGGCCCCCACAAGGCTCAGATCGACCTGAGAACATCCAAGCACGTTGGCTCTGGTGTCTTGGACTCATCACTACCAAAATATGAAGCAAAGAATGATGTCACAATACTCAATCTCCTTTGTTTCTATACTTATGTATACATTATCCACCATGTGCTATAGCAGAGGTAGGAAATTAGAATGCAACACAAATCGGGAGGGATGGCCCACTAAGATCGATATCAAGCGAGTTCATAGTTGTGGAGATCCAATATTCTATAGCTTCTGCCATTTTCTTCCAGCAAGCCTGGTGTACGGGACCTTAGAAGAAAGCTATTATGAGTACGCCGTCGCGGGAACTCGACTATTCATACCGAATGCTGAGTCTTAGGGTTACGGATCTTAATGCCGAACATTCGAAGAGCATAAAATGGATTGTATTCTAAACATAGACTAAGAACCTGAATAACTACTAGACGATCTAGACGATTTCCTTCTGAGGATTTCCACACATGCACTCCGCCTACTCCTTAGTCTCTCCGTTAGGCCACTCGAGCAACTAAATACGGCAGGGATACCTGGTTAGCCAGAGATCTCAATATCTCGGATACCATTCGAAACAGAACGGTAACTGGTTAAGAACTAAAGACCACCAGGCCACTTACAGCGTTGACCATCGGCTGATATCCGTACAGCCATTCTAAGGCCCATCTCCAGCCCCAGATCGGCATGTAGGCATAAACGAACTTGCGCACAAGTGGGCCCATGCCATAGGGCAATCGCGCCATGTGCACCTTGGCGTAATTGCTGGAGAAAGCGACTAGATCCTTGGCGCGGCCCTCGCGTTTCTCACAGTATTGCGCAAGTGCATCCTCAAGGCGGGGAGGCTGCGCGCCGATATCCTTTGCTGTTTGCTTGTTCGTGAAATACGCTTGTAGGACATTTCCTAGTTCCGTTGCATCTTCGATAGCTTGACAAGCGCCCTAAAATACGACGTCAGTAGAGAGTCATGAATATAGGCCGAGTTCTATACCCACCTGGCCAAAAAATGAAGTCATCGAATGCGCAGCTGTTCAATCAGGAACCTTTGTTAGCGATATCATAGCGAGTGATGGTTTCAAGACGGGCAAATGTCAGCGACAAAAAGCATCGAGCTGGAAGGATTCTCTTTCTTGTCCAATCCTGACCTGTTTCCATACGCCATTGTACGCCGAATGAGGTGCTCGAGAGTTTGGGGGTGTGCACGTACCATCGCCCAACAAAGCTACGCGGCCATATGCCATGGAAGGGAAGTCTGTCTCTTCGAAGACATCGCTAGCAACCACACGCTCCGAGCGATTGACAACTAGCAAAGACGGTCAGATCTACTTAGTGTATTCAGACAGTTGCAAGAACATACTGTCACGGAAATGCCCCGACTTCGCGAAAGGATGGAAATGATCTCCATATGCATCGTTAATGGTATCTCTAGTAGCACCCTTCCAGACTGATCGGTCGGCTTGCTTGAGTTCGGCAGCCTAGTTACATCCGGACAGTTAGTATCCTGGGAATGTTAGATTGCGGGGACCTTGTCAAATACACACCTTAACGCCGATGAACCATTGCCTGTTATCCTTGCAGGGCCATGTCGTCAGGATCGAATTGTCGTACAACACCCAATTTGCGACCCCAAGCTCCGCTGGTCCTAGGTTCTCAATGGGTGCTGTGTAACCCGACATGTGTACACGGCCAGTGAATCGAATAGAGTTGATAGAATCCAAGCCCGCTTGCTGGGCAAGAATCCTTCGGGTCACCGATCGAATACCATCTGCACCAACGGCCACTTCTCCGGTGAATTCACGGCCATCGGCAAGCTTGACACATACACCTTGCTGCTTTTCATCACCAACCTCAACGATATCGGTTACATCAGCTCCGAGTAGAACGGTCTCGGATCCTCCGGCAGCATTGTAGAGCAGGTGATGAAAGTGATGTCTCTCGATCGAAATGACAGGGTATCCAAATACCTGCTCCGTCCACTGGAAATCGATCTCACTCCATTTCGTCGTGTTGCGGTGAACCTGGATCTTCCGGAGGGGCTGACCTTCTTCCAGAATATCACTGTAAAGGCCCAGTTGATCCAAAACGCGCAAAGCATTAGGCGCGAGGGAGATACCAGCCCCCGCAGGACTGACCTGCTTGCTGCGCTCGAGGACCTTGCAAGAGACGCCGGTCTTCTTGCAAATTGCAGCAAGGGTGAGGCCACCCAGGCCGCCACCAATAATGAGCACTTGCGCGTCAAAAGGCTTCTCGGAAGCCATTGCTAGTAGGTAACGAAAATGACTAGTTCAGTGTTCTAGTACGGAGAATATGCTATGCCAGAAATGTCTGTATATTAACCCTGCGGATACGAAATATCTGTAACCACGCAAGATGGATTTTGATGTATCTGACGCCGGAACGACTGAAAATGAAATAGATATAGTAGTTCAGCTCACATCTTTTTGATATGGGACCACGTCGGTGGTGGTTCACCCGTTGTGGAAGAAAGGTCCGCGATTAGCCTTCGCTCCGCTATATACTCCGCCGGTGCGCGGCGGCGTTTTGTGAATACACGCATAGCATGATTATCTCACTGCGTACCTGAACTACGGCCGTACAAGATCAGAATGAGATCGGAATATCATTTACAGGAATAGCTTTGCCACTACCTATGTATGAGCTGCCATTTCCTTCCTCTGGTATGATCCCGTCAGAAGTCTAGAGCCGAGTCGCCAAGACCAGGGAATATTGAATCTAGATTTCTACCGGAACAAAGCAGATAATCGTTTATATCCACACCTTCCAGAACAATTAAAAGCTTTCATATATTCAATAACGTAATGTACACTATTTTATGACCGACCAGGACCGCTGAACATCGGAAGTCTTGTCTGCAGCGATTGCGACCTTGCGTACACTAGACCTCAATGAAACTCGGCCCCCAACGCCTCAACGTACGTGAATGGGTCGTTGTCTGTCCACGCTTGTCTTTTCCTTCCACGTGCACAGATAAGTAGTGTTTCATGTTCTTATCTCGCTTTGTTTTCCAAATCAGTGTTGGACTATTCCAGAATCCTTCGAGGCAGGGTTGTGCATGTCGTATTACCTTGGCGTGCGGAACCTTGAAGTTTGCGCCGTTAGAGGTTATGTAAGAGTCTCACTGAGAAATCTCATTTGTTATATTCTTGGGGCGCAAGTAATGATCAAGACGAAATAGACCTCCAACTTTTAGGCGCTGAGGCATTCAGATGGACAGTGAATTTCTATGCGATAGGGCGGGTTCAGGAACGTATCATGAAGCCATACTCACTACTTGGGACCGAAGATATGTAACAGTTATTTTGAGTTGAAGGGTCCTGGAAGATCTCGGACTGGGAGGGTTTTCGGAAGTTAGGCCAAATGGGGAAAGGATCTTGACCTATATCGTGCTGGCATACGTATATCAAGAACATTCATTGTGTACTCAGGTCGTCTGCTACAATATACACGCAGGAAATGACAAGAATGAGTACCATCAAGACTCTGATGCGACTAGAAGATAAAGATTGTCATAAATAGGAGACTGCTCAAAATAACTTCAATCATCAGTCTTAATCTGACTGTTTTCAAAGATTTCTGGAGACGGGGCCCTGGCGTCGATGCCCATTTCTCCCCCTTCATCCTGCACAATATCGTGAACTTTGACACCGTCCACAATCCCAACTTTGAAAATCACAAAGGCAGAAGGGATAATACAAGCCGCAAAGAAGGATAAATTCACAGCCACAGCGCCTGAAAGAGGAAACCGCGTTTGGTTGATAGAGTTTATGCCGTATGAAATTGCCTGCCCAGCACTCTCAACTCCACGGATAACGGCACTGAGTCGAATAATATCACCGCCATCACGGTTCACTGTGCCAATGAGCCAATAGAGATAGTCATACATTAGATTGAACCCAACAAGCATCAATATATACACACAAACCCCTTGTCCAAACCCATCATCGGTCCAGTCAAAGACTGGCCGTATTGCTCGGCCTTCGTAGTCTTTTGTCACTACCATGGCGTAGATGTATAATGACAACTCGAACGAGTAAATAAGAACGAATGCGGTGATAGCCCGTGAATTCAGTGTCGGTTTGCGCCAGTCGAGGAAGAACCCCAACATAAAGTTCGCAACAATAACGCATGAACTGGCTACCAGAGAGGCAAGAGCACGGGATCGCACGGTGAAGTAGGTCGCATTGTAGGTGGAGAAAAATGCCTCTGAAAAGACGCTCTGGAAGATCATGGGAAGCAAAAGTATGATCTCCTTGCGGCAGAGAAGTTTCCACATAGCAACAAGTTCTGTCTTCAAATTCCTTGGCAGATTGACAATAACCTTCGATTGATCTGACCGTTGAACCTTCTCAGGGGACGAGAGAAGGGCTGCCACAAAAGGGCCGAGTGCTTGAATCGAAATAAAAATCAAATATGTTTGCACACTGATATGTCCCTTATGTCTGTTGCCTGCGTTCACTCCGAGAGTGACGGCACCGCCCACCATCTGGCCCACGATTCGGCTAGCCAGCCAGTACGCTAGATACTTCCCTCGTTTGTGCTTTTCCGGATATGCGAGCACAATTGCACCTTCTGTCAACCAGAAGATGCCGGATGAAACACCATCGATAACACATGCAAGCATGATATACCAGGTATTGTTGTATTTGATATTGCAGTAGACGCTGGAGGCGTATATGGGGAAGCCGATCATACCGAAGACGAAGGCCCACTTCAGTCCAATCTTGGCTATAAGGGCACTGCCGAAGATACAGACAAGAAGTTGCAAGCAAAAAATGACTGAGTTGGCCGCGTTTACATAATACGGATCTGCCGAGCCCGCTCCTCCAAGTCCATTCATGGCAGCCCATAATCCTGGTGCAATGAAAGCACATATCGCAACGATTGAGACATTGAATATGGTAGTACGGTACCATGTCCTCTTGTAGATAGACGCATCCATATTGGCTGAGGGCACTGGAACGAAGATTTAACAGTGGATAGACAACAGGTTCACGACTGATCGTCAACCAGGATATTATCCCTGAGAGAGGACTGAAATGCCGTACTTAGTAGGCATGTCATCTTTATAAATACTTCGTGGTTAGTGAAACTATGTTTTGGGCCAAGGATTTCCCCACGGGGTAGAATTGCGGAGGATTGCCATCCAGACATCCCAAACGAGAAGCGGGCCGTGTCTGCACCGATTCCAAAGACACTGTTAAGCGAGTGTCTAGAGCGGCTGTTGCCGCATCGCTGGAATTCGATGATCTCAACTTGGTCATCTTGCAGTCCGATAGAGTCGATATTGTAAGCTCCGTGTGCCTTGGCTATCCACGTGCTGCGGGGGTAATACTTACAGGAAATCGCCGGGGCAGTCACCCCCGGCATGTCGGTCTTGACACGGCACCGGTATTGACTCTCTCATCACTGTCTTCTCTTATGCGTATCGGTGCCATGGCGTCTGAATCGGAGAAAAAACTGGCGTGAGTGATTCTATAGGATTGAATTGGAAACCTCTAACATGGTCCGCATTTCTAGATGTCTGGTGTGTCGCCATCGCAAGGTCGCGTGCGATCGCCGACGCCCAAAGTGCGGACTATGCCAGAAAAATAACTTCGACTGTCAGTACAAGGGACGAGATCATCGGCCAGGCCTGAGAGCTGGCTATGTAACTCAACTAGAGAAACGCGTTGGTGAGGAACTGTCTTGTTCACTATCACCCCATATTAGCTGACTTGGGTCAGAGGACCTGGAAAGAAGGATGGACGAAGTAGTGGGCCAACTACAACTATCACAGGAGCCATCCCGGATTATCCCTGGGGCGGATCATGTGTCACCATCTTCTCTCGATATACAGACACCTCAATTAGAGTACAATAACAGCGCGGAGCATGTAGCCCCTCCACAATCAGATGGTCTGCGTCTAGATCATAATACACCATATACGGCTACGACTTCACCACAGACCGCTGACCAGTCTCTAAACGATGAGTTACAAGATATATGGCTTCGGAAATACCATCCTTGGTTTCCTATTATGCATTATACTTCTGTGGCCACTTCTCTCTCCGCTACTCTACCCAGTCAGAATTTCCTTCAGAAAGCAATTATGGCTGCCACTGTTTGGGATATTCCAGGGATGTCTCCTGAGCGACGGAACATAGAATCGGAAAAGATGTGCCAAGAGCTAATTCTCAAAGCGATGGCCTCTTCAAGCTTTCCATCCCTCCAAGCCTTACTCATCTTGGCGATACTTTCTTGGGGCGAAGGGAAATGGTCGCAGTGTGCTAATCTCATCGCTGTTTGTAAAAGGTAATCATTTGTCCTTCTCTTGATTTAGCATCAATACTCTGACGTGGAATCTCCACGTCTGACCCTTTCCATGTCTCAGCAACCGCTATTAAATTAACATATATCTAGGATGTCGCAGCAGCTAGGGCTAGCTACAATTGCTGGAATTACCAGAGCGGAGCCATCTCAGCTATTATCGGGCGTTACAAGGGCCACAAACCCAGGGATAGACAGAGAGGAGCGCATTCGCACCTTTTGGATGATAGAAATGCTTGACAGCATTTTATCTCTGGGATCAGCGGCCCCATTTTCTGCTTTTCCAGTGCCACTTGCCACTAATTTACCATGTAGTGATACAGCCTGGGTCATGCAGGATCCATTCGGAGAAGGAGTCCCTGTTCACAATCTCCGGTACTCCTCCGGGTTCTCTATGTGCATCAGCTTGTGTACTATTGAACTAGGAGCTGTACACCATTTTCAACAGACTGTGCGCGAAAGCAGTGATATGGCAGGGGGTCTTGAATGGCAAAGTGCTGCTCAGAGGCTTGACGAGAGGCTCACCATATGGCGTGAAGAGTTTGTTGCAGCGGTTTTCAGGCTGATCAATACTGAGTGCCCACAAGACGCTCGCGCTGAGATGGAGCCATTTATCGTTTTAAGTAACTGTATCCTAAACATGTAAGCCGTTTCATTAGTTGACATCTTTTTAGCAGTGCAGTGAGTTGACATGAAGCAGGGCTGTGATTACACTGTTGCAATCGCAAACATCACTACCACCAGGCATTGTAGCTGATTCAGAGCCAGTATGATGTTGTGTCCAAGTTTCTGCATGGTCTGCTAATCTGTTTCCAGTGGCCGTACGCTAATCACCGTTGCATGTATGCTTGCGAAAACATGGCCGCCAAAGTCCGACGAATGGAAGAAGACGAGCTTAAAAACTGTAGTCCTTGCCTAATTCTGCCGATATTTGTGGCAGCACGGTTTTATATCGGTGTGTCCGAACTTCCCTTCTAACCCCAGTCTCAGAGCTAAACTTTCTGTGCCATTATACGTTCAGTCCAAACGAAGTGCTTGCACGCTGATGTCTCGGTAAATCTACACTCGTTGGCATATAGCTTGCATATCTGCAGTCACCGCTGGCCACTAGCCAAAATATTCGAGGCCGCGATTCGGACAGCTGTGGCGGAACACCGTACTCCGGTAGCAGAATCTGCGTTACCAGTGGAATTCTACGATCTTCGATATTCTGTTATCGAAATCTGTCATGTGTTGCAAAACTGGGCGGGTAACGTCTCAGTCCAATATCTACAAAGCGTGTGATCAAAAATTTGAGCAATCTGCCTTTAGTTTATCCTACGAAGGAAGGGCCAAGACCTTGCTTATTTGATATTGCGATACTGGGACCGGACGTCCAGTGAGTGCTTCTTTTTGATCTAGTCGTGCAGTCGACTTCCGTCATTTGATCTGGCGCGCCGCTCGGAAAACTACAACACATGATGACATGCCTACTCAATTTCCTGATTGAGCATATGTACTCTTCGGAGTCTTTTCCGATGTATCACGTGGTCGGTCCGGGTCATGTCCGACCAGAGAACGAATGAGTGGCTTTGTCGTTGTGGGGAAGACCGAGTGTTTTGTTCGATCAGAGAGTAACTATATTGCGGAACATCTCCGAGTACTTATCTATCGCACTTGATTGAGAAACTGAGCGGATTCATAACGAAAACAAAGCAACTTCAGCGCTTGGATTCACCCCAAGCCATGGATCACACTATGCCTCAGTTTTAAAAATCTCAATATAACTCTCGAACTACGCTACCAGCGTAGGCCGTGGTGAGCAGTAACACAAAGTCTCTAAACATTTAGTCGTGCTTGGGGCCAAGCAGGTGTTTACATCCATAACGAATTTAGAGACATTCTATACATCACGTCTTTCTGCTCCTATAAAATGTCTTCATAATCACCAGGCACAATGTCCGCCATCGACCCGCAGGTCAGCACCAGTCATGAAACTGCTTCCATCGCCCAACATAAACAGCACAGGAGCCCGGAACTCGTCCGCAGTACTCAACCGGAACAACATGTTGTCACCAACCCACTGGCTCTCCATCCCGGGCTTCCGAAGGGACTCTGCCGTTGCTGCAGTCCGGATATATCCTGGGGATAAAGAGTTCACGCGGATTAGCGGCATCCCAGCCCTAGAGCCCCATTCAGCGGCCAAAGAGCGAGCAAGCTGATGGACAGCTGCCTTGGAAGCATTATAGCCAGCGGTATCCACGCCCTAGTTAATACATTGTCAGAAACAAAGAAAGCAGAAAGTCTGATCTTACTCCCGAGGCATACCTTGTTAGACACATATCCACTCATACTAGCCACCAGTACCATACTTCCGGAACTGTTTGTCTTAATCATTTCTTTTGCAATGGCCTGTGCAACGAGAAATGTCCCGGTGACATTAATATCGAGAACACGACGGAATGAAGAGACCGAAAAATCAATCGAGGGACCGTTGCGAGAAAGTCCAGCGCAGGCGACTAGACCCTTAATTGGATACCGCAGAGTTGGAGTAAACCGAGCAAACGTTTCCGTCACAGCATTCTCGTCTGTGACGTCTAGAGCGTAATATGAGAGTTTCCCGCCATGCTTCGCTGCTGCATTTTCAACGTCGGCTATATTGAATATTCTCCGTTAGTATGCCACTATCGTCGGAGAAACAAGATCAGGTAGGAGAGTAATCTGACTCCAGTTTGCAGCTGTAGGGGTAGCAGAGAGGTCGAGACACACTACATCACCACCACTCTCAAAAATGGTAATAGCAAGGGTCGTTCCTAAGAATCCAGTTGCGCCAGTAACTGAAGCGTCTTTATCAGCATGCGTGGCATGGCTTTGCATGTCTGAGATCTTACTTATAACGGTGCGGTTATCGAGCCGGAAGAGCTCCGCCGTAGGTCGCGAGGGATCACCCTGTGACGGCTTCGCCTCACGAAACTCGACGGCGTGTACATTGCAGCCGCTCATACTGCCTGTTGTGAATAATGTCACTACTGACGGATACTATTGAGGAACAGGAGGGTCCCAAATTTCACGAAGGGGCATCAACATTTAAAAGTACACCCCTTCATCTATTAGATAGAAAGGGAACAGCTGACAGAACGTCCCCATAATACATACTATGTTGGTGTTTCTAACCCCGCACGCGCATCGGCGGAGTGATTAGTGGAGAACGAACTCCAGCGCCAAGGGAGATGAATGTCCTCCATATGGTCAGCGACAATCTGGGATCCGCTTGAAATCTGAGCTCTGAACTGCATGTGCGCGGTATATATTTGATCTCCACTATAAGTAACATAAGTCGACATAGCCAGTTACTGAGAACCATGACACGATGCGAGCCGTTGTACCGAGTCTGGCCCAAGCGGAATGGCACCCGATACATAACTGGCACGGAGCGTACACGGGCCGCTCGGTCGGGATCTCATGCAAGTTTCTCCACGACCCGGAGCTTATACAGTACAGAGTAGAATATCACGCTGAGGCGTACCCCGCTTATCACCAAGGTATTATGAGAGGTAACTCCTCAAGTAATGACGGGGGGATCAAATTTGGCAGGACGACAGACCTGTCTAGTCGATTAAATGACCACCAGTGACATTAGAATTCGAACTGTTTTCGGAGAGACGTCGACCGATAGTTGAATGCCTTGCTCTACTCGATTTTGATGGGTAATGCTAACCAAAACTTTTATATTTCGAACCATGCAGTTTCTTAATTTTTCCCCGGTTAAGACCGCTGTTGAATTGAACTGCATCAGAGGAGGATGTACCATTGAGCCTTTCAATAATGTTACAGCTTATTCCAATCTTGCTTAAAAGATCCGATCAAAGACAGTTCTTAAGGAGGGAACCGAGGAAATATATACTCGCTTTTAGATGGGATATGCCAAGCCCTGACCCTGCGGATCTTGTTCCCATAATACTCTGTACAAGTGTGTTTATCTCAGCCGGTATGACGAAATTGACTACATCTGAGGGACGTAAATAGAGGGAAATATTGGAAAGGTTTGCACATAGACGCCGGTTCCGAGTTCCATGCTTGTTCTCGAAAGGAAATTGAACTCGTTATTCTGCTTCACATACAACAGCTACGATCATGCTAGTAGAAGTATATTCTGTCCATACTGTCTCGTATTGGTCTTTTTGTTGCTACCTACCCGAAGGGGCTATGCGGCTATACGTACAGTAAGTAGTCTAGTAGGTTGAGACACATTTGACTAAACCAAAGTAGTAGATCGATCTCCAGAAATTGGCTCTCCAAGCGATTTGGAAAATTCTACACGAGACGTTTGTCCACCTTGTGCATCTGCTTTGATGATCTAGAATCTCGGATAAATAAATAACCAACACAACGTGGTCGAGATCAGCTTGATTCAGTTTTCTTGGCATTTATTGACAGGGCGCCTTACATTAGCACTCGACCAGCCTGTAACTTGCTACCTGATCTAATGTTCTTATTTGTAGGGAGTTGCTGCGAAATGAAAACCAACAGTGAGTTCTACTGGTAGGGTTACGTTGATTGGTTGGAGGGGACGTGACTGAGCTGAGCGTGTTCACAGTGTGGCCTCTACATCTTTCCTAGTAAGGCAGTGATTGTCAAAGATCGACAGCGTGCATGATGGTACTTTTGCTATTCATGGAAGCAAGACAAAGTAAATTATCATTAGGACTGCTCTAACTTGGGGCCGAAAAGTCGAAAACTGAACAAAAAAAAGAAATTCTATGGAGGACTAATTTTGAATAATAGCTCACAAAGCGTTGTGCATGGTTCAAGGGGATATCATGGATACAAGCAGACAGATGGGGCATAACAGTGCAACTAGCGTAGAGTAGGCAGATTCTAAGCCGTAAGGGTAATGATCTGGCCATGGTAGGAATGCTTCTCCTTGATGAGCTTCTCAAAGACCCAAAGACCAACATCGTCTCTGGTGATGGTGTAACCCACGGCGGGTTTTTCCTCCGTGCCAACCTTGATCTTGTCGGAGCCAATGCTGGGGCCGTCCGTCAGCAAGCTAGGACGAACAATCACGTAGTCACTGATGGCACGCTCGCCCTCTGGCTTGGCAACCTCCTTGAGGATGGCAGCCTCCATGACCTTTTTGTCCTTGTGAGGCACCTTGAGCATCCAGTGATACATGGGCATCATGGCGACGGGAAGATCGCGCTTCTTGTCGCTGATGCCAGTAGTGCTAAGCGCCACGAGGGTCGGCTTCGGACCCGCCAGGCTGCTCAGGGCACTGATGATGGTGGAGACGGCATCTTGGCAGATGGTCGGGTTGTCGAGCGTGGGCTTCAGAAAGTTGGTGAACAGCAGCTTGCCTCCAATGCCGGAGATGACAATGTCAACATTGGCACCGTCGCGAACGAGAGACTTCTTAACGGCCTCAACATCGGTGACATTGCCCGCGGTGATCTGAAGGTTGGTGGCGATGGCGGCGTCGGAGACGCCCCGTTCGCGGAGTAGATTCTCAAGCTTCGATGGGGTCCGCACCACTAGTGGAGGATCGAGTCAGTAAGCTCCTACTATGAAGATAAGGTTGTCTTCCGCGATGAACTCACAGGCGTTGCACTTGTATCCAGCTGCGATGGCTGGAGCAATACACGAGATGGTACTGCCACCGGTCGCACCAAAGAACGCAAGAGTAGGTCTGGAGTCAGCCATTGTGGATGAGGTGAGGTGATGTTATGGCTTGGTAAATAATAGTTATTTTTGGTGGTAGAAGAAGAAGAAGCTTAAACTGTGTTCGTATTCTTCGATCGGGCCTAGCAGCGACGAAGGATTGTAAGACAAGAACGATGGAGATGAAGCTGGAGCAGAGAACAAACAACACAGCACAACGGGCTTCTTGGCCCCTTAAGAAGGGCTGGTGAGATTGGTGAAATGCATCTGCTGCGCCAGGAAACGGCGAGTCTTTCTGCCCGGCGGCCAAACACGGCGCTTACCGACTTGGGCTGGTCCTGGTCGGCCTCACCAAAGTGTCCGAGTCGGCGCGGAACTCATCCAGCTCGACGACGGCGGAGGAACTGTGCTTAGTGTGCCAGTCTATGCCTGTTCCTGCGATCGACTGCATCCAGAGCATATCTCTGCATTACTGCTGTGACGGCTCTTACTACTGCGCCTTCAGGAACCCCGTGTCTCGGCGGTCATTTCGGGATACTCGTTGCAGCGTCCTCTCGAATATCGGCGTCTGTAACCGGGAGGCTCATGATGGCCCGTAAGCACTCTACGGGGCCACGGCCATCATGTCTCTGGATGGCCTCATCGACGGGCTCCCAGGGTAGCAATACAGAGAATACAAAGACTGCAAGCTTCTCCGGCGATTTGAGATCATCCTCGTACATCACCACCGGATTGACTTGCACTGTCGGCTCGGGTTTAGAATCTCTCCAGGTTTTATTTTCGTGAAAGACTTTCTGTTTTCTATTTCCTATACGCTGCTATACTATACTATACCACTATAGACCAATTCGCTTCCACCAAATCGTTACCAGTCATGGCGTCTCCAATGTCCCGTGCCTCTCGCATCTCTCCGACCCCGTCGAACTTCTCTCTTTCTCGCCGGGCATCGGGATCGTCTCTCTCCTCTCCGCCGCCAGAGACGGACCCAGCCGTGATTGTAGGCTTAGCCTGTCGTGTACCCGGTGCACAGAACCCTAGCCAGCTATGGCAGAACATAGAGGCGCAGAAGGACCTGCGCCAGAAGATGCCGTCCAACCGGTTTAATGTGGACGCCTTCTACCACCCAGATGGGACTAACAAGGGAACTGTATGTGAAATTGGCATTTCTAGAAACACATCGTGCTAACAAACATGTCAGACCAATGCCAAGTATGGCTACTTCCTGGACCAGGACATTGCCGACTTTGATGCTGGCTTTTTCCACATCTCCGGCAAGGAAGCTGAGGCTATGGACCCTCAGCAGAGACTTCTTCTCGAGGTTGTATACGAAGCTCTTGAGAATGCTGGAATCACTCTCGACGAGATCAATGGCTCGCAGACTTCCGTGTTCTGCGGCTGCTTCACTAACGACTACAACGCCATGACCACCAAGGACCTCGAGTACTACCCCAAGTACTCGGTCACTGGAACCGGAAACTCCATCTTGGCCAACCGTATTTCTTACTTCTACAACCTTCACGGCCCCAGTGCAACCATCGACACGGCCTGCTCTTCTTCCTTGGTTTGCTTCCACATGGGCACACAGTCCCTCCGCAACAACGAGTGTGACATCTCGATTGTTGTCGGCTCCGCGCTCCATTTCGACCCGAACATCTTCGTCACCATGACAGATCTTGGAATGCTATCAGTTAATGGACGTTGCGCCACGTTCGATGCCTCCGGTAGCGGATATGTTCGTGGTGAAGGTATCTGTGCTGCTGTCTTGAAGCGCCAGAGCCAGGCTGAGTACCATGGCGACCGCATCAGAGCTGTCGTGCGTGCCTCTGCTACGAACCATGACGGTACTAAGCAGGGAATCACCCTGCCCTCCTCCATAGCCCAAGAGGACTTGATCAGAAGGGTCTACAGCAATGCGGGCCTCAACCCAGCAGACACTCAGTACTTTGAAGCACACGGAACAGGAACTGCTCGTGGTGACCCAATCGAAACGAGGGCCATTGGTGCAGTCTTCTCGGAATCTCGAAAGGACCCCCTGTACATTGGCTCTGTGAAGAGTAACATTGGACATCTCGAGGGTGCGTCCGGACTGGCGGGTATCATCAAGACTACAATGGCTCTGGAATCTGGAAAGATCCCTCCCAACATGCACTTCAAGAACCCCAACCCCGAGATCAAGTTTGATGAGTGGAAGTTGAGCGTTCCTCAGGCTATGATTGACTGGCCCTCAACCGATGGCCTGCGTCGAGCCAGTATCAATTCTTTCGGATACGGAGGCACTAATGCACACATTGTTTTGGAAGCCTACCGGCCTTCCGTGAGAGCCTCTCTGAGTTCTATCGAGCTTCCCAAGGAGTTCGCATCGATGGTCTCCAGAAGACCTGTGCTTCTCCCACTGACCTCTCACTCCGAAAATGCCGGAAAGCTGCTGGTGTCGCGTTTTGCAAACTACCTGGAGGAACACCCAGATCGCAAAGTTTCGGACGTAGCTGTGAGCCTTTCGTCGCGGCGCTCACTGCACCAGCAGCGCTCATTCGCAATTGGTAAAGACCGAGAGACTGTCATGGAGAGCCTCAACAACCCGTCTCCGAATGCCAAATGGACCGCTGCTAGCAAGCAGAAGCCCAGACTTGGCTTCGTCTTCACCGGACAGGGCGGACAATGGTTCGCCATGGGTCGTCAACTGATTCAGCAGTCTCCTCTCTTCAAGCAGACGCTTGAGAGATGTGACACCGTCTTGCAGAGCCTTCCTGATAGGCCTGACTGGTCCGTTATCGAGGAGCTTTTGCGTTCAAAGGAGGAGAGTCGCCTTGGTCAGACTCGCTTCTCCCAGCCAATTTGCACTGCCCTACAATTGGCTATCCTCGATCTGCTGAAGACATGGAACATCGAACCATCTGCTGTTGTTGGTCATTCTTCTGGTGAAATGGCCACTGCCTACGCCGCTGGTATTCTGTCCTTTGAGAACTCTATGATCGCTGCTTACTACAGGGGTCTCTACATGTCCAATGGCGTCGAAGGAGACTCTGCTGTCCGTGGTTCCATGATGGCAGTCGGATTGACCGAGATGGAAGCGATTGCAGAACTCAAATCATACCAGGGCAAGATCTGCATTGCAGCTGTCAACAGTCCCTCCAGCATGACGCTATCTGGAGACGAAGATGCGATCGTTCAGCTCAAGGAGAGCCTCACCGAGAGAAAGATCTTTGCCCGTCAGCTCCAAGTCGCCCAGGCATTCCATTCTCACCACATGCTTCCTCTTGCGCCTGCCTATGAGAAGGCCCTCAACGGCTGTGAGGGTTTCGCTCCCCAGCCGGCCAAGATCCGCATGTTCTCCAGTGTTACTGCTCGTCTTGCCGATCCTGCAAAGATGGGAGCTGCGTACTGGACTGCTAACATGACTGGAGCTGTTCGATTCTCAGATGCTCTCACCGGAATCCTCCTCGACGATGATGAAGAGAAGAACGTCGACGTCCTTGTTGAAATCGGGCCTCACCCTGCCCTCAAGGGTCCGGCCCGACAGGTCGTCCAGTCTTTGAAGCTTGACGTCCCGTATATCGCCTCGTTGACTCGTGGCGTCGATGACTACGAAGGCCTTCTTACCACTGCTGGTCAGCTCTTCCAGCTTGGATACCCTGTCAACCTTGAGGCGGTCAACAGCGACCACTTCGTCGCCGAAACTGGTTCTATCTACCAGGCCCCACGAGGCCAGAGACTAGAAGACTTGCCATCTTATGCTTGGGACCACAAGAGATACTGGTCGGAGACTCGCTTCATCAAGGAGCACCGTCTACGCAGCCAACGCCACTCTGTGCTGGGCGCTATGGTTCCCGGATCAGTAGCGAAGTACCCGCGTTGGCGCAACTATATTCGCCAGAAAGAGCTCCCGTGGTTGTCCGACCACGTTGTCGATGGAAAGGTCATTTTCCCAGCAGCAGGCTATATCAGTATGGCTATCGAGGCTGTTTCCAGTACTATCGACCGAAGCCTTGGGTTCAAAGAAGTCTCCTTGCGAGATGTGGTTGTCAAGTCAGCTTTGATTCTAGATGAGTCTGATGTTGGTTCTGAAATCATACTGGAGCTGCGACCAGCCACTATTTCAGCTAAATCCAAATCGGATGCTTGGTATGAATTCGTCATTTCTTCCTATGATGAGAACCAGAGATGCACCGAGCACTGCTGCGGTCTCATCTCCATTGAGACTGGCACTCCTGCAGCGTTCAAGCGCCTTGACACCCACCCTACCTTCGACGTGCTTCAGAAGAAATGCACCGAATGCATTTCTGCGGATAACTTCTACCAGCACCTTTGGGATCTCGGTCTCCAGTATGGCAAGAATTTCTCGCTGCTCACGGAAAGCCTCGAGACCGGGCCTGGATTTGCTCTGGGATCACTTGCCTTCCAGCCAAGCCAGTACGCTGCAGAACAGGCCGACTTGACTATCATGCACCCCACGTTACTTGACGCTTCCTTCCATGTCATCTTTGCTGCTATTGAATCTATCATCGGCCGGCCACTCGACGAGGCTCTTGTTCCAACTTTTATCCGCTCATTCAAGATTTCAGGTTCTTTTGCCCGGGTGATGACTGCTTCTGATGAGCAAAAGTTCGAAGTGTGCTCCTTCACACGTCTTCCTGGACCACGCGTTGCCATCAGTGACTTGTTGGTCGCCGATAAGGGCAGTGACGAGCCTCTACTGCAATTCCAGGGCCTGGAAGTGACGTCTCTTGGCGCAGACAGCAATGAAAACGCAGCTTCCAGATCATTGTTCTTCCGCACGCGATGGCAGCCAACATTTGACCTCTTGAAGTCTGATTCTCCTCTCCTTTCCAACCGTGACATCAGCGAAATAGTGGACATCTTTGCCCATCAGCATCCGGACAGCGCGATTCTCCACTTTACTTCGAGTGTACAGCGTACCCGAGATGTCCTACGATACCTGGGCGGTACCTCCAACGAGCGAAGGCGGTTCAAATCTATCACTCCTGTGTTTTCACAGGAAGTGCCTAGTGAGGATCTCGAGATGCTTGCGCAGGAGAGAAGTGGGCTCATCGATATCTCTGAGCCCAAGACTGGTGAATATGATTTGGTTATTGTGAGCGATGCCGTTGAGTCCGGCGTCAGCGCTTTTGTGAAAGAGGGTGGATATGTTATCACCGACGGGCAGACCGTCGAAGGAAATGGACTGACTGCTCTATTCACCACCGGAAATCTCACGACCTGGCGCAAGGAGGCCAAGCAGGTTCCCAGTGACGGTCCATTGACCATTATTATGCCGTCTCAGCCTTCAGAGCGCACACGAGATCTCGCTCAGCACATCAAGACAGTCTATGGCAACCCGTCCATCTCATACACTTCCTTCGCCACGCTTGCAGACCAGCCAGCGCGTTCTGAGAATGTCGTTGTCCTCTCCAATCTTGATGAAGCCTTGTTTTTCGACGAGACGCTAGACAGCCAGCAGACGTACAAGGCGGTGCAAAGTCTATTGACCAGTCCAGGCAAGAACATTGTGTGGGTGTTGGAGAGTGCAACTCTGGAGTCCTCCAAGCCCGAACATGCTATGATCGTTGGTCTTGCGCGAGTTGCTCGCAGTGAAAATGATCAGCTCCGGCTCGTGACTCTCGATATGCCCGCTGCTCATCCGAACGATCTCACGGCGAAGCGTGTCATTGAAGTGCTTGATCGCAGCATTGAAGAAGATGAGATTGCTGAACGTGAGGGGTCTCTGTTCATTCCTAGAGTGGAGGCCGATGACGGTCTCAACTCTAAATTGCGCAACGGCGTCAACTCCCAGCCGAGACTCGAGCCACTGGGAAGCAGACCTCTTGCTCTCAAAATTGGTAAGGTAGGTCTTCTCGAAACTCTCGTCTTCGAGGAGGATGACGAGATCCTGGACCACGAACTCGCGGACGATGAAATCGAAATCGAGGTCAAGGCCTCTGCTATCAACTTCAGAGATATTGCAGCCTCTATGGGTATCATCGAAGACTTCAAACTCGGTGATGAGTGCTCTGGTGTAGTCCTGCGCGTTGGCTCCAAGGTTGACAAGACAGCCTTCGATGTTGGTGACCGTGTCGTCGCTTGGAGACCCGGCCAGGGTGCTCACCGTACGGTTGTGCGGAACCCGGCTTCTCTCTGTTACAAGCTGGGGCCGATGCCATTTGCTGAAGCAGCAGCTCTGCCGCTGATCTTGACCACAGCCTACTACTCACTCGTGGACACCGCTCGCCTTCAGTCTGGTGAATACGTTCTGATTCACTCCGCTGCTGGTGGTGTCGGACAGATGGCTATCCAGATTGCCCAGATGATTGGAGCCAATGTCATTGCCACTGTCGGGTCTCAGGCGAAGCGCGACCTCCTCAAGAGCAAATATGGCCTCAGGGATGAGCAGATCTTCTCCTCTCGTGATGACAGCTTTGTCCAGGGTGTTATGTCCGTCACTGGAGGCCGCGGTGTTGACGTCGCGCTCAACAGTCTGGCTGGTAAGCTTCTTCACGCTACCTGGAGCTGCATGGCTGCGTTTGGTCGCTTTATCGAAATCGGCAAGCGTGACATCCATGAAAACACCAAGATCGATATGGATCCTTTCCGAAAGAGCGTCACTTTTGCTTCAGTTGACTTGATCACTATGTTTGAGCGCAACAAGGTTCTCGGAGCTCGCGTTCTACAGGATTGCTGCAAGTTGGTTCATGACGGGCACATCACTCCTCCGGAGTCTATTGCTGAGCTCCCCTATTCCGACGTCATCAAGGCATTCCGTCTTCTGCAGATGGGAAAGCACACTGGAAAGGTCGTCCTCATCCCACACAAAGAGGATGTGGTCCCTGTCCGCCCGGCAACTTACCGAAACACGAAGCTGTTTGACTCTGAAAAGACATATCTTCTCGTTGGTGGACTGGGAGGTCTCGGCCGTACTCTTGCTGAATGGATGGTGAGAAAGGGAGCCCGGAACCTGGCTTTCTTCTCACGCTCAGGAGCCGAACGAGCGGAAGCCACGGCAACTGTCGATTGGCTGCAGGCTAGGGAAGTTCAGGTTTCAGTATACAAGGGTGATGTCGCGAAATACGCTGATGTTGAGTCCTGCATAAGATCAATCAACAATCTCGGTGGTGTCTTCCAGGCCGCCATGGTCCTTCAGGATGCTCCATTTGACAGCATGACACACAAGCAGTGGCAGACCTGTACTCGCCCAAAGGTCCTTGGAGCCTACAACTTACACAAGGCGACCCTGGACCAGCCGCTGGACTTTTTCATTTGCTTCTCGTCTGCGTCCGGCACTATCGGATCCAAGGGACAGGCCAACTACTCCTCCGCCAATGCTTATCTCGATGCGCTTATGAGACACCGTCGAGAGATTGGTCTCTCTGGGTCCACAATGAACTGTGGTATGATCATCGGTGTTGGTGCTGTCGCAGAAAACCAGGCACTTCAGAAGGTCATGGAGCGGATCGGTTACGATGCAGTCAACAAGGAGGAGCTTCTGTATCAAATCGAGGAAGCTGTTGCATCGGACAATTCGCTGAAGCTTTCACCTCGTGGTGTCGAGCTGCACCAGACTATTACTGGATTGAACCTTTCGAAGAATGACCTATACTGGTCTTTCAAGCCGCTGTTCAGGAACCTGTACTCCAACAACGACTTCAACCAGAACAGTGGTCAGAGTGAGGGCAGCAAGAACCTTTCGGTCTTGCTCCACACCGCAGCTACTGCTGAAGAGCGAACAAGCCTCTTGCTCGAAGCCTTCATCGAGAAGATCGCTGCCGTCCTTGCCGTTCCTGCAGACACCATCCAACCCAGCAACCCATTGTCTGCCTACGGACTGGATTCTATCGTTGCTGTGGAGTTCCGGAAGTGGTTCGCCAAAACTGTGGGCGTCGACCTTGCACTTTTCGACGTCCTTGGAGCCGCATCTATCATCGCTCTGGTCAACAAGGCCGTTGGTCTGATCAAGCTTGATGTCTCCTCGGGCAAGGAAACACCTGATGCCGCTGGAGCTAACACCAAGGCCGAAGACAATAAGGAAGTCGAGTCGGTCGCGACACAGGCGGTCAGCGTTATCCCCAAGGCTGGCACATCGCTGCCCATCCCCATGTCGACCTTCCAGAGCAGATTGTGGTTCTTGCACAATTTCGCCGAAGACAAGACGTACCTCAACCTTCCCGTTGTTGCACACCTGAAGGGCAAACCGGACATTATCGCCCTGCGTGAGTCTTTGGATGAGATGAAGAGACGCAACCCAATTCTTCGCACATGCTACTTTGAGGGTGATGACTTTGCCGAACAGATGATTACTGAAGACTGCGATTCTAGACTCGGATTCGAAGACTGCTCAAACGCTGCAGAGCCCAAAAAGGCACTGACCAAGGTCGCTGCTCGCTTAAGGGCTGCCGAACTCGACATCGAAGAAGGCGATGTTCTCCGAGTAACGCTGGTCAATCTCGGCAATGACGAATACGCCCTTGTGTTCATTTGCCATCACATCGCTATTGACCGTGGTAGCGCCAAGTCGTTCTTGGACCAGATGACTGCTATCTACGATGGCATCAAGACCAAGAAGGATCTCTCGATAATCCCCAAGCCACAAGTGACTTACTCTGACTTCACGGTGTGGCACAACGCATTGATAGCTTCTGCGGGACTTCAGCCCGACATTGCATTCTGGAAAGAGAAGCTCGCCGGCATTCCCAGCGCCAGCAAGCTTCTGCCTTTTGCCAAGTCTGAGAGGCCACTTCACAATGACTATTCTAGGTCAACATTCACCGGAACTCTGAAGACGGGTCTGCTCAACCGCCTGAAGAGAGTGTGTTCTCAATCCGGTGCTACTCCTTTCCAGTTCCTCCTCACGGCTTTCCGCGCATTTTTGTTCCGCTACACTGAAGAGAAGGACTTGACTATCCTGGTCATCGACGGCAACCGACCACACCCAGACGTTGAAGATGTTCTTGGTTTCTTTGTCAACATGACCCCTATTCGCTGCCAGGATGACTGCGAGGCTAGCTTCGACCAGCTCTTGGAGGCAGTCAAGGGTCGCACTCTGGAGGCCATGTCTCACAGCAACGTTCCATTTGACACCATTGTGGATGTCATGCAGGTGGAGAAGACTACAAGCCACTTCCCTCTTGGTCAGGTCGTTGTCAACTACCAGATGCACGGAACATTCCCTGTCTACCGTACTCAGGACTACAGCATTCATGATGTCGAGGCGGAAGATATTCCTAGTGCCTGCGAGCTGAACCTTGAGGCACTCGAGGATCCAGAGAAGGGTTTGAACCTCCGACTCGAGTACTCGACAACCTTGTATGGAGAGAATGATATGGAGCGCTTCTTCGACAACTTCATGGCATTCCTGAGCAGCGCAATCAGAGACCACCGACAGCCGATTGACGAAATCAAGACGTGCGGCCCAAAAGAGATCGAGCTGCTTAAGCAGAACTACTGGGGCATGGACTACACTCCTAACCAGTGGAACGACGTGAGCGTCTGCCAGAAGATTCTGGAGAACGCAGAAAAGCAGCCAGCTGCTACCGCCATCACGACCTCTGACGGCGAGAAGATTTCCTACGGTGATCTGGTGGAGCGTGCTCAGAGGATTGCTTTCTCACTCAAGGAGTCTGGCATCAAGAGCGGGCAGCGCGTGGGGCTTCTGTCGAAGCCAGGCATTGATGCCATCACCGCAATGGTTGGTATCTTGTACAACCGTTGCTGCTACGTCTCTCTGGACCCCGAATTTGCAGTGGACCGACTGGCATTCATCGCTTCCGATTCCGGCTCTAAAACGATTCTATTCCAGTCTTCCCTGGCATCTTTGGCCGCGGATGTGGTCTCCAAGTCGCCCGTTTCCCACCAACTTATGGAAATTGGCGCTGCGGCATCTGCGCAAGAGAAGCTGCAGGAATACTCCTATTCTCCGAAGGATCCATTCTATATGATCTACACCTCGGTAGGATCTAACACCTATTCTGAATGATAAATACTAACTGGCTTCATCATAGGGGAGTACGGGCAAGCCCAAGGGTGTTCTCCTGACTCAGGCCAACACCCAACAAATGCTTGCGACGCTGAACACTGATTATAAATTCACGGCCCAAGACAACTTCCTCCACCAGTCGTCGATCTGTTTCGATCTCTCGGTCGTTCAGATCTTCTCTGCCCTAACTGCCGGTGCTCAGGTCTGTGTTGCAACTGCTGAGACAAGGAAGGATCCGATTGCACTCGCTGATTTCATGCGTGACGCATTCGTCTCCGTGACCTATTTCACCCCTACTCAGTTTGCGTTGCTCCTGGAGCACAACAGCGATGCTCTGCGGAAGTGCAAGAACTACCGTGTCGCTTACTCCGCTGGTGAGCGTCTGCCCGTGCGGGTGGCCAAGGCTTTCTACGATTTGGGAACCCCTGCTACTCTATACAACACCTGGAGTCCAAGTGAACTGGTTGTACAGACATCCATTCAACGCGTTGAATACCCCGCTCCAGATTGCATTAACATCCCTATCGGTCTCCCCATGGCAAACTGCCGACACTACGTCCTCGACTCCTGCCTTAATCCCCTTCCAGTTGGCTTTATCGGTGAGCTGTGTGTCGGAGGAGCTCAAGTTGGCGCTGGATACCTCAACCGCCCCGAAGTCAACGCACGATCGTTCGTCACAGACCCATTCTGCTCGGATGAAGACCGCGAAAGAGGATGGAACAGACTGTTCCGGACTGGCGATCGTGGACGCTTCCTCCCTGATGGTCGACTCGAATTCCATGGTCGTATCGCTGGAGACAAGCAGATTAAGTTGAGAGGTTTCCGAATCGACCTCGGTGAGGTTGAACAGATGCTCTACCGCGAGTCCTTCACCGCTGATGGACAAGGAATCGTCGATATCTCCGTGGTAGCTAGAACCGTCAATGATGGCTCCTCGCTCACCGACGACCGCCAGCTGGTGGCTTATGTGGTGACGAAGCGCCCGCTGTCAACATCAGCAGAGAAAGCACAGTATGCTGCCACCCTGCAGAGCCGGGTTGAGAAGCATCTGAATGCTTATATGCTTCCCAACGGTTACCAGTTCCTGGACAGCCTCCCCGTCACAATCGGAGGAAAGGTTGACCGTCAGAATCTGCTGAACCGCGAACTGAGTCTGACTTACCCCTCTGCAGCGGCTGCTTCTACGGAAGCACCTACAGAGTCGAAGCCTCAGGTCAACAACAGTGTCCTCAACGCC
Organism: Paecilomyces formosus; assembly: GCA_029606185.1. Taxonomy (NCBI): domain Eukaryota; kingdom Fungi; phylum Ascomycota; class Eurotiomycetes; order Eurotiales; family Thermoascaceae; genus Paecilomyces; species Paecilomyces formosus. Next base: position 1,226,842 of record JAPVCB010000022.1, on the reverse strand, counting down.
GTGATCAGCCTATTCAAGAACGTCCTGAACACTGACCGGGATATCGAAGCTACTGACAACTTCTTCCAGCTTGGTGGTCAGAGTATCTTGCTCCTCAGACTGCAGTCCAAGGTCAAGCGAACATTCAAGGTGAACCCCAAGTTGCAAGACCTGCTCCGCTCCCCTACTCCGCTCGCCATCTCAGAGATGATCTGCTCTTTGAAGGAAGGCTCGACCGGCAGCAAACCGAGTACACCAGCCCAGGAGATCAACTGGGAGGACGAGGTTGCCTTACCCAATGACCGACGCTTCAATGTGCCATACGGGGTGCCACGTGTGAACCGCTCCGATGTGGTCAATGTGCTACTGACCGGTGCCGAGTCGTTTATCGGCATCCACATGCTAGCTACGATCCTCTCGGCCCGGCCTCAGACCACGGTCTTTGTTCTCGGAACCCACCAGCCGATCCAGCACCAAACGCTCAAGGAGACGTGCGAGAAGTTCAAGCTCTTCCGAGGCGAGATTGACGAAAACACACTGATCGCTCGTACCCGCTGTGTGGATGGATGTCTGGCCGAAGAGCAATTCGGTCTTACCGACAGCTCATTTGACTCGCTCGCCCGCTCGGTGCACTCCATCTACCATCTAGCATCCGAGGTGTCATTGCTGAAGACATACCGCGATCTTAAGGCGATCAACACCACTTCCGTTCTCAACCTTATCCAACTGGCACGCCGCGGCGACCACCTGATCGAAATAAACCATCTGTCCACCTGGAGTGTGCCGCACCTCCAGGCCTGGAACAAGACTAAGCGCACTCGTGATGCTATAGTGACGGCGGAAGAGAGTGCCGCGCATTTCACGCCGCCGCCTACGAACGAATATGGTTACTTTAAGGCCCGCTGGGCGGCAGAGATGCTGCTGACCGAAGCAGCTGAACGGGGCTTTCCTGTGTCGATCTACCGCGCCGCCGCAGCGACAGGAAGCACGGCGACCGGGGTGTCTGAGTCTCAGGACGACTTCATTCGGAGCGTTGTGATGAACATGATTCAGCACAAGCTGATCCCGCAGGTCGGCACGACGCCCGAATTTGTGATTGACTTCGTGCCGGTCAACTACCTGGCAGCCACCATGTACGACATCTCCAGCAATGAGGAAGTGTACCATCCAGGTCTGTCGATCCACCACATTGGAAACAAGCAGCCGCTGCATCTGAATGAGCTGCCAGGGCTGCTGGGAGAGATCCGGGGCGATGGATCTGTGGGACAAGCGATTCCGCTGGTGGAGTGGCTGCGAGTGCTGGCCGAAGGGGCCGATGAGAAGGAGCAGCTGCGGTGGGCGGTAACAAAGGACTACTTCATGAACGGCCACACCATGTTTGCGCTGGACCGTACCAACACGGATGCGGCACTGGATGTGGTTGGTGAGAGTGTGGACTGCCCGAGGATCGACGTCCAGTACTTGCGACAGATGTGGCAGGATGGAGTCCACGCATAGACTGATATACTATAGACATGGGTTGGAGTTTTATTTTGTTACATGTATGTACCTAACTAGACTGGAACCTGGATAGATAGAAAAGGAGAGAAAAAGCCAATAAAAATTTTTTGGGATAAACAGTTTTGTGCATTGTGCAGAGCTAGTTCGTAGAGTGTTAAGATGATCGTACATAACATTGCCTATCCTGAGTCAGTGATCGTCCGGTTAACTGGGTCACTCTCGATAACCAAGTTGGCTCGAGGTTCGGAATCATCGAACCAAGCCCGGAATCGGGCTCGACGACCAAACTAAACGGGCTAACAGCGACTAAACAGCAACAAAGTTCCGCTAACGATCGCATCAGGCAAGGAAACGAACCAACAAGAAAGTCGTTGATCAAATCTAGCTCTCGCATCCGGTCTTTGCGGGGGGCCTAAAAAAGTTGCGGGGAAAAGCCGAAGATGAGAGAGAAAAAGAGGAGAAAGGAGGTGAACCGGCGGATCATCCTCGGCAACGAGCGTTACCTTACCGTTGGACGAATTCTACCATAATTGTTGTTCGCTCGAGTCAGAAAGTAGTAAGTAGTAATGGGAGGCCTTAATTGCGTCTGCTTGCTGCATGTCGGTTGCATGCCGATTCCAATTGCACGACCCTCGTCTCTCCTCTCTCCCGCGTCTTAGGCCTCCCGGGTGCTCTTCAGCTTCGTCTTTTCAGTTTGGTCTCCCTTTCTTGCCTGAGTCGATCTTGTTTTCTCCTCCAAACAGATCCTCGGCCACATCCGCCGTCGCGCTCGGATCTACAAGAGACGCTGCCAACAAAGTTCGGCCGCGGCGAGTTGCCAGTTCCTGAAGCCGAGACCGGGGGCCGTTGTTACTTAGCTCCTACTACACAGCTATCGACGGCGCTGTGGTCGCAGCGAGGCGTACGACGGTGTCTGTCGTGTCAGTCATTTTTATTTTCTTGTCCTCTTTCTTCCTCTGTGTTTCTTGCTCTTCGTCTTCTTTTTCTGCAGAGTTCCGCCATTGTCAACAATCGGGACATTTCCGAGGGAGCTTGCTGAAGAGGGAACTGAGCGAGCGCAAGTGAAGTCACAGTTACAGTCGCACATCATTTCCGATCTGTGACACGAGAGCAACGGGATTGTGCCTCTTCCTTTCCCCCTATTCTCTGTGTTAGGTTGCAGTTCTTGCACAAAGAAGGATAGGGTTTAATCCGCGCGGTCAATATGGGGTCTTCAGGTTCGTTAACTAGTGTTTGCGATTTCGAATTTCGTGCATTGCATTTCTGCTCTTGCGCAAGATCGAAAGACAGAAACAAAGAAGAAAATAAGAATGCAGCGCGAAATGGAGAGTAAGACCGCCGAACTAACGACCGACATGTGCGCAGATCGCGAATATGAGGAGAAGAAGGACGGACGCGCCGTCGAGACGCCAGCGTACGATGCGCCGCAGTTGACGACGACGACGGAGCGCAAGCTGATGGCGAAGATCGATTGGCATATCTTGCCTGTGCTGTGTGTGTTGTATCTGTGGGCTTTTTTGGATCGGTATGTTTGTTCTCTTCCATCTGGTGTTTGTTTAGTTAAGATGCGGGCGCTGCGATGGGGTTAAATGAGCTGAAACTGGAGCTTGGCTAATTGGATGTCGCGATATAGAGTGAACATCAGTAATGCGGTCATTTTCGGACTGGAAGACGACTTGGACATTGCCACGGGGACCAAGTATAATACGGCACTGACGATCTTTTTCGTGCCGTATATCATCTTTGAGATCCCGTCTAATGTGCTGCTGAAGAAGCTGAAGCCGCATGTTTGGTGTATGTGTTGATCTCCGGTTATATTCGGAAATTGATAGAGACAGACGGGAACTGACTGAATGCAACAGTGTCGATTTGTATGTTCGGATTCGGACTCTGCATGTGGTGCCAGGGTCTGGTTACCAACTGGAGTGGATTGATGGCCACGCGCTTCTTCCTGGGTGCCTTTGAAACGGGCATGTTTCCTGGCTGTGAGTGGCACCATTGTTCAAACTCCCGTCACCAGAATGACCGCTGATTGTATTTTCCGCAGGTTTCTACCTCATGGGCATGTGGTACAAGCGCAGCGAAGCCCAGAAGCGATTCAGTTTCTTCTTCAGCTCGACGACTCTGGCCGGTGCCTTTGGTGGTCTTCTGGCAAGCGGCATCGGCGAGATGGATGGCATGCGCGGATACCGTGGCTGGCGATGGATTTTTATCATCGAAGGCGTGATCACCTGTGTTTTCGCCATCGCATGGTTCTTCTGCATCCCGGACTTCCCAGAGGAAGTGAAGTGGTTGAACGAGGAGGAGCGAGCGTTCATCAAGGCGAAGCTGGCGGCTGATTCGGGCGACTCCGCGCATCACATCCAGATCGGCGCGAAAGACGTGCTGAAGGTGTTCAAGGACTGTGAGTTGATTCCATCTAAGACGCAGGAGGGTGTGATGATGCTGACGAGAACAGACAAGGTTATTATTGGCGGATTGATGTACTTTGGTCTCATTGTTCCGGCTTATGGTAAGTTGCACGAGGATGTCTTTGAGCGATTGTTCTGACGATTCCCGTAGGGTACGCGTACTTTGCGCCAACCATCATCAAGAGCTACGGATATGGCAGTTAGTAATCTTTCTATCTAGAAGTAATGTCGTGTTTGGATCCTGACATTTCCAGATATCATGACGCAGCTCTACTCGATTCCCCCGTGGGCCGCGGCCTTTGGCTTCTCCATGGTGATCGCCTACTTGTCTGACCGTCTGCGACATCGCTTTGCCTTTGCGCTAGTGCCTATCCTGATTGCCATTGCTGGGTTTGCCATCCTGCTGAATGTGCATGGCAAGGAGCACCGGTCCACCCAGTACGGAGCGCTGTTCCTGGTGACCAGCGGCTGCTACAGGTAGGTCTACACTGGTTGGAACGCAACAAGCACTTGCTAATTGATCTCATTCTACCTGTAGTGCAATGCCCGTTATTGTCTGCTGGTTCGCGATGAACCTGGGAGGCCACCATCGCCGCAGCGTCGGAACGGCATGGCAGGTTGGCTTTGGCAACAGTAAGTGCCCATCATATCTTTTTGGAATTGCATTTCCTTGCTGGTCCTCTATACTAACTCACCATGATCTCCAGTTGGGGGAATCATCGCCACATTTTCGTTTCTGCAGAAAGATGCGCCTCTCTACCGGCCGGGCTATATCATCTGCATCTCGTTCATTTGTCTGGCGGGGGCATCCTGCGTGGCATACCTGCTGGCTGTGTGGTTCGAGAACCGGCAGCGCGATCGTAAGGAGACGGTCACGCACCCGGCTGCAGCGGTGGAAATCGATGAGCGCGAGGAGGCGCTGATAGGCGATCTGGCCCCGACGTATCGCTACCAGTATTGAGAGTTGTTAACTAGTTGACTAGTTAACTATATTTTGGGGTTATATAATGAGTCGTTTCGGGATGTGAAGGAAGAGAGCGATGGAGATGATTGTACGACAAGACACGAGTCTACGAATATCCATGCCATTGTGATTAATTCTAGATCCAGCCAATATAATAATAAGAGGAGAATAAGAACAAAATAATAAAATAAAAATAAGACATCCTCGGCAAGATGAATCCGTGAATCTCCTCGTGCGGGGAAATCGGAGGCTGCTTATGTCATATCTGCCGTGCCGCCAGCCAGCCAATCAGAGTGGCAGACTCGGCCCGGTCAGCGGCGACTGCGCGGGATTTGATTGGCGGGCTCTTGCATCGGCGTGACGTGCCGAGCAAACGCCGGCCGGCCCAGAACATAAAACATCCTCTTCTTCTCTTCTCGTCTCATCCAGTCTGACACCGTCGGCCTCTCTCTACTGCTGAAGAGAGTCTTTGACATTGTCAATTCTTTCTATTTCATCTGCATTCTGCATCAGGGAATCTGTCACAAAAACAACAATAAAAAAAAAGAAAAAGATACTGAAAACTGCTCCTCGTCATGGAGGCTCTTCTCAATCAGTCCCGGGCAATGTGTCCGTTCCTCAAGCGCACCTCGCCCGCTGCCCTGCGTTCTCTCTCCACGGCGACTCGTCCCAGTCCTGGCGGTGGAACTATCTCCAATCTCCAGACGCTCGCCCGTCGCTGCCCCGTCATGAGCAAGGCCCTCGCCGTGCAGAGCGCTCGTCTTGCCACAACCAAGCGCTTCCCAGCCGCGGCACGCCGTGCTTACCACACCACCGGCGGGCAGGGCGCCAGCGTGCAGGCGGGTTCTTATCGCAAGAATGAACGCGGTAGGTCCATGTTGCATACCCATTGAGGTGTAATGCGGTGTCAATTGCATCTGTACTGACCAGGACAGTTCCGCCCGTAGCCGCATCTCATGCGCAGGCGGCGCAGCCGGCCCCGTCGACTTTCCCTGGCCCTCGGCCCCAGGCGCCATCGATGGCCCGTTTCGACTATGAGGCGTTCTACGAGAACGAACTCCAGAAGAAGCACCAGGACAAGTCGTACCGCTACTTCAACAATATCAATCGTCTCGCCCGCGAGTTCCCCCGCGCCCATATGGCCACGGCCGAGGAGCGTGTGACGGTCTGGTGCTCCAACGACTACCTAGGCATGGGCGGTAATCCGCATGTCCTCGACACCATGCATCGAACCCTCGATTCCTATGGTGCGGGTGCAGGTGGTACGCGCAACATCTCCGGCCACAACCGCCACGCGGTGGCTCTGGAGAACACTCTGGCCGGTCTGCACGGTAAGGAGGCTGCGCTGGTCTTCAGTTCATGCTATGTAGCCAACGATGCCACTCTCGCGACCCTGGGCAGCAAGATGCCTGACTGTGTCATCTTGTCCGATAGTCTGAACCATGCGTCCATGATTCAAGGTATCCGTCATTCGGGCGCCAAGAAGATGGTCTTCAAGCACAACGATCTCGAGGATCTCGAGGCTAAGCTGGCGTCGCTGCCACCTCATGTTCCCAAGATCATTGCATTCGAGTCCGTCTATAGTATGTGCGGCTCGATCGCGCCCATTGAGAAGATCTGTGATCTCGCAGACAAGTACGGCGCCATTACCTTCCTCGATGAAGTCCATGCCGTCGGTATGTACGGTCCTCACGGCGCAGGAGTGGCCGAACATCTTGATTACGACGTCTATGCGTCCAAGGATACGCCCCAGCCGCAGAGCACAAAGGGCACCGTCATGGACCGCATTGATATCATCACCGGTACTTTGGGTAAGGCGTACGGGTGCGTGGGTGGCTACATTGCTGGTTCTGCGGCCATGGTTGACACGGTCCGCTCGCTGGCGCCTGGCTTCATCTTCACTACTTCTCTTCCGCCTGCCACCATGGCTGGTGCGGAGACATCTATCAAGTACCAGTCGAGCTACCAGCGCGATCGCGTGCTGCAGCAACTGCACACCCGCGCGGTGAAGGATGCTCTCAACGCGATGGACATTCCCGTCATTCCCAACCCGTCCCATATCGTGCCGGTTCTGGTTGGAGACGCTGAACTGGCCAAGAAGGCCTCCGACAAGCTGCTCGAGGAGCACAACATCTACGTGCAGGCCATCAACTACCCCACTGTCCCTCGTGGCGAGGAACGTCTGCGCATCACCCCCACTCCTGGACACGTGAAGGAGCTCCGTGACCATCTCGTGCAGGCCCTGAACAGTGTCTGGAACGAGCTGGGCATCAAGCGCACCAGCGACTGGAGGGCCCAGGGTGGTTTCGTCGGCGTTGGTGTCGAGGGCGCCGAGGCTCTCAACGCACCCATCTGGGAGAGCCACCAGCTGGGTCTCGTTGAGGGCGAGTCCCTTGAGGCAGCGGCGGAGAGAGAGCTGACTGCTGCCACCATCGAGAAGCAGAAGGTCATTCCTCGCATGCAGACTGGTGCTCCAGCGCAGCCTGCTGCGATTGCCTCTGCCGCTGTGGGCGTTGCTGCGTAAGCAGGACTGTCTAGCGTCAAGCCTCTACGGGATAATCTCGTGTCCGCTCTCTTACCATATTATAGTACGCAACTGGGTTGACTTTCCCCTGTTGCCATTACATTCTTCATCCAATGGATTCATTACGGCCACAGGCCGATATCTTCTGCCTAACTTCATGTCCGCTTTAATGCGTAGCCGATGTAAGACCGTAGATACTGAGTTAGTTTCCCTTTGCTTCACCATCGCTCTACACTTCATCAGAGCCTGACTCAGGGGCAACCTGCTCTATGAATGCATTTGTGCATTAGACTGTACATCATAAACTAACTGGTTAGCGCCGTAGTTGTACTGATTGTGCAGTGGGTCGATTCTAGTCCATGGGCCCGTGACGTAATAACGCAGCGTAACTAAATAATAGTCGATATAGAGCACATACTCTAATCTGACCTCTACTCCAAAGTATCTATACGTCCAACATCAAGTGCCGTAGATATGTGACACAACTTCATCTCGTATCCAATAAAAAGATTTTAATCTCTACTAAATACACATACATACTATACACAAAACCCCTCAACCTCAAACTACAATGTCTCGAAACCTCCCACCAACCCCCCAAACAATCACCGACATCAACACCCTCTCCACCTTTCTCTCTCACAACACCTTCCCCGCGCACTCCCCAACAACACCATCGTCATCACATCCCCAATTCGAATTCGACTGCATCGTCATCTGCGCCTCCGCCATCCTCCACCAAGCCGAAACCCTCTTCACCGCCCTCTCATCCAGCAACCGGTCTCTCTTAAGCCCCCGCCTCGTCCTCTGCGGCGGAATCGGCCACTCGACAAAATACATCTACGACGCCGTAGCTTCCCATCCGCGCTTCTGCGCTCTTACTCACGCGCAGATAATCACCGACCTACCGGAAGCGAGAGTCCTAGAGCGGATTCTTGATGAGTTTTTCAACGGCGCGGCCCTCCGAGCTAGAGGATGTCAGGTGTTGATAGAGGATGAGTCGACGAATTGCGGCGCGAATGCTGTTAATACGAGAAAAGTCCTGGAACGGGCGTTGTCGTCCTCAGAAGCAACTTCTGCTTCGAAAGGGACAGAAACAGAAACAGAGCCCAGCTCGAAAGGAAGTGGTAACCACCCACGAAGATTCCTCCTAATTCAAGACCCAACAATGATGCTCCGGACGAAAGCGTCGTTTGAGAGAGCGTACGACGACATGCAGCCCGCGAGGGAGATTATTTGTTTCCCGACCTTTGTGCCTCAGGTGGGGTTATCGTCAGTATCTGATCCTATGTCCGGAGCCGGGTCCGGTTCGAGAGTGGACTCTCCCGATTCTGGGAAACGGGAGACGAAGATAGTATTCTCCAATACCACGCCTCCTCCAGAGGGATTATGGGGTTTCGAGCGGTTTTATGATCTCATCATGGGTGAGATTCCGCGGGTGAGGGATGACGAGAGGGGTTATGGACCCAAGGGGAAGGGGTTTATTACCCATGTGGATGTTCCCTCGGATGTGGAGGAGGCGTGGGAGAGATTGAGGGTGTTTGGGGTCGGTGGGAGGTAGTTTGATCTATGTTCTTTTTGCGGGTCATGCTTTGATAGAGTCGGCTATATTGACGTGCGCACTAGTAATGGTTTATGTGTTTACATCTTTACATGTCTACATGTTTGTCGGCTAGAAATCCCAGGATGTTTTGGTTTCTAGTCTCACCAGTCGATCTAAGTTAGCATATCTTTTGATTCTGAGATGAAGTAGATCAAGGGACAAGATAGTGGGCGATGCTCTATAGCTTACAACCCAAGTTAGGGCACGATGGAGTCCATCTGGGAAACCAACAGGTACAATGGAATAACGGCGCATATGGGTGTCCCTGCAGTGTACAAACTGCACAGTTAGGGTTCAGGCAAGATTTAGATGCTCTAATAAATATAGCAACGAGACTTTGCCAAATTATGCTGCTGTTTTGGGTGTGAATTTTTGGGCCCTAGAGCCTGGTGGAATGGAGCCCCTGGAGCCCTGCAGGTGTCGCCTACCTCCTTCCCTTTGGGGCCTAGCCCAGCTCACAGCTATATAGCTGAATAGTTGCTGGAGTTGGAGCTCTGGAGAATCGAGATCTTTTACGGATTACAGATCCAGTCCTTTCGTCCTTCCTGGTCCCTCGATAGGTTCTTCGCCCCTCGATATGGATTAGTATAATAGTTCCTCGAGGTGTTGCGTGCTTCTAGCGGGGCAGCCCGCGTAGCTCGGGCCCGAGTTTCCATTTTTGGCACCAGCCTCGGGCTCTCCGACCCGAGAGCATTTGTACGACGACATCCACACCTATGAGATTCCCTAACACTAATCTCGTCAGTCATGTGGTGGTACAATATCAAGCTGGGGTGAGGCTTTTATAAATAGTGATGTCGATCGTGGTGAGGAGGGCTTGTGAGTTAGTCTTCCCTCGTCCTCAGTGTACCACGGTCCTGTTCTTTGGACGTGATAGTGAAGGCTGTTCACTAAAGTACTCGAACTTACAATTCTAATCTTGCAGTACTTGCACAAAGCGTAAAGTGAGATGCAACAAGGAAGATCCGTGCTCGAATTGCTCTAAAGCCCAAATTGAATGTTCATATCGGTCACCGGTGCCTTCACAAAGGCACCGGAAACGCTTGGCGGACGACGAGCTCCTCTCTAAGATCAACGAGTATGAGGGATTGCTCCGCAGACACAGCATAGAATTCAGCCCGCTCGATAATTCGTGGATCCCTTCGCCTCTCGAGGAAAAGTTGCCCTCGAGATCTCAGTCTGGGGGGATCGGTACTAACGCAATTCACGCTGCAAGAGAGACTCGAGTGCAAAATTCTGAGGCATCTGCTAGTGGGGATCAACCACGGTCACAGCAATCAGGTGGACAGAATGCAGAAGTACCGCTTTGGCTTGGTCTATCGAAAGATGTTTGTTCACTGCTGCTCGCCTTCTCCCTTTTCAGATTGGTATTAATACTTCATCATAGCTGCGTGAGCCTCCTATTGAACAATTTACACAAAACAACAATGAGGAAAAAGAAGCACCAGTCGAATTTGGTTCTAGCATTATGGCCCTGCCATTGGCCCCTGCTTATATCCCTGCTGCACCGGGACTGCTTGAAATGCATCCTGAACCGAAGCATATTTTCAGGCTCTGGCAGACTTTTGCAGAGAACGTCTACCCGCTGATCATGATCATCCACGCGCCTACCGTTCAGAGTAGAATATCGGCGGTCTGTTGGAACCTAGGAGCAGTTCCAAAGCCACTTGAGGCTGTCATGTTTGCCGTGTATGCGTTAGCAGTTAGCTCCATGAAGCAGGCGGACTGCATCCAGTTGTTAGGGGAGACTAGGTCAGTTCTGCTAAATCGATATAGCACGGGCACAGCACAGGCATTGGTTGCTACACACCTACATACAACGCGGGATTTGGAGGTTTTGCAGGCCTTGGTCTTGTTCATCGTAAGCCTAATGACTCATCTTCTCATCTCTCTTTTGTTCTTATCCCCTAATCAAGGAGAATACAACTGACGCCTGATAGTTACTAGATTACAGATCCGATGCCTCTGTGACACTCACAGGTCTGGCAATGCGCATTGGTCACAAAATGGGGCTGCATAGAACAGGCGGTGACTCTAAAATGTCCTTCTTTGAGGAAGAGATGCGCGTGCGAACATGGTGGAAGATTCACTGTCTGGATACGCGCTCTCGTCGATTACTGGGGTTACCACCTTCTGTTGCAGAGTTTGGGGATGTACGGATGCCGCTCAACATCAACGACGCGGACTTGCACCCGCGTATGGCTCGTCGGCCTGCTGTTGAACACACTGGTGCGACAGAGATGTTGTACTGCTTGATGAAGTACGAGGTTGCGCATTGGACTCGCACGTCATCCACGCTGGCGGAATATTCCGTCAATCCTCTCGATATGATTAGGGCGACCAGCACTGAAGGAATGGCGACTAAGAGGAAAGCGCTAGCTGAGATCCGACAGATATACGAGACCAAGTATATCCGTTACTGCGATCCTAGCATTCCTGTTCACCACTTGTCGGCCACTGTGGGACGACTCTTCATCTACCGTACATCACTCTCGTGCTTGCATCCAAGGAACCAGCCAGAAGGTGGTCGACTGATGTCACTAGCTGACCAGGATGAGGTATTCGAGAGTAGCGTCCAGGTGCTGCAGCTTGGGTTTGAAGTGCGCAGGACCCAATTCTCAGCCCACATCCTCGAGCTTCAGGCAGCAAAGACCCAAGTTGACGCGCTGGTGTATATGATTAGTGAATTGCGGCAGCGTGTGAGAGGGCATTTGGTGCGTACGGCATGGGTATTAGTAAAGAGGATGTACAACGACCATCGGGAACTGTTGTACGATGACAGCAAGTTTTCTACGGCGCTGGCAGATTTGACACTGGAAGCATGGGAGTCTCGCTATTGGGAATTGCAAGCTCATGGAGAAGAAACCGTACCAGAGTTTATTGGGACGCTAAAGGCGACTAGAGGGAAGACCAAGGCCTACGGAGGAAATAGTGCTCAGATAGAAGGAGGGATTCCTGAGGGAGACGTGCATATTGGACCTTTCTATGAAACACTGGATTGGGCACGTTGGAATGATTTCCTTGATGTATAAGGAGAAACGAAGTTGGACTACTGAATCTCTGGTATCTATATTTCCCATGAGTCACCTACTTCTTCCCTGCCATCTCGTGATTGTGCAAAATAATATCCACTAAAATCTCGACAGCGGCATCGCTCGTCCCTCGGAAATAAAATCATTACCACAGACCTAGCCCCTGGGACGTCATGCCATCTAGGAAGCATAAGCTTGACCAAGAGGAGAACTGATAGCAGTCCCAGCCATGAGACTTCCATCTCCACACCAGAAATAGGCATATCCACCAACAGCGCCATTCGAATCCAGCCACGGCAAGACGGAGTGTAAGAAGTCTGCTTGTTGCTGAGCTGAGGCATTTGTGAGACCGAATTCCGTAAGCCAGACCGACGAGATGCCATATTTCTTCGCAAGGGCAATGCATTTGTTCACATATGCTTTCAGATTGTTCGAACCATTGCCGGCGTCCCCGTACCAGTGGAATCCTACGGCATCAATATTACATTTTCCATTACATGCCTTGAGAAAGTTCTCCAGATACGTAAGAGCCTGGCCTCCGACCACAGAATTTCTGACAGAAGGCGATATAAGCGTCGCTTTGCCTGTAAGAGGGTTCATGTACTGTTGGTAGGTCGATGCGGCTTCTGCATAGCTGATACCACACTGTCCGCTGTTGTCAGGCTCATTGAATGCTAGCAGAGCGCGGGCTCCAGAGGAGATGGCAGACGATGCGGTAGATTTCCATGAGTCGACATTAGTGCCTGTCGGACACCAAACCATAGGGATAAACGCGATGTTTGACGGCATTGGGCCACGGTTGACACCCCAGTTGTAAGCCCATGAGACGGCTTTTCCTGACCATGCAGCAAGAACGTTATCAGCTTTGTATGCTAGACCGCGCTTGCTTGTACCCGCAGACTCGTTTGTGGTAGACCTCAGGTTAATTAGTGGACTGGCAGTCTTCCAGGAACTTTGTGGGTGCAGGCGTGCTTATAGGAACCATGCTTGGCAATGGAGTGTGAGTCGATGGAGCTTTGATAGCAGTGCTACTGTTTTCCCAGACGTGTTGGGGGCGAGCTACTGCGCTCCCAGCAGCCAGCAGGAAGACCCACGAAGGTCTCATTGTGCTGACCAAGATAGGTAGTGTAGTCAATAGACGTTGGCTCCTACTTAAAGTAGCTAAAAAGTATTTGAGTGAGCAGCGCAATGCTGAAAAGGCTGAGGCGGCCTCGAAGAAATGAAACGGACATGATATCTCGGGATGAGATGCGCGATATTTATGTCGAAAGTCTGCGAGATATAGACATTTGGTCTCAAATACTCTCACGAACTTGCGATAGAAGACGAATCAAATGTTCCACCGGCGGCTATCTCGAGGCACGATGCCAAGGCAAAGAAGTACTCTGTTGTTGTGAAGAGGTGTACGAAAGTCCTCTATCAACACTGAAATAAAAGATTGTACTACTTAATTGACACGCTTACCCTAGTTACTGGCCAGTATATTTTCTCGAGCGTCGTCCGTCACAAGTAATCAGTAGACTCGTGGGATGCCCTCAAATAGTGAGATATTTAAAAGTTGGTATATGATCCACGTGGACAGCCAAAAGGTGGTCAAGGCTCCTGAATGGCTCATTATAAGTGTCCCAGGAGAGTAGAAGTCCCAAATACAACATAGATATCTCGCATCGTAGAATGGAGAGGTAACATATTGGCTCACAAAGGCTGCTTACAGGTCGTCTGTCATATTTTCTGTTAGCCAGCAATTCTTTGATTACTGTGATTATCTTTACCAGAAGTCGAACTCTATAACACATAAACCACCAAACCAGTCCACGAACAGTCTCTGTTCAAGGCAAAAGTAACGTTGGGATTGTACTTCTTGAATGGTATATGCTACGGACCGGTTGTTCAGCCCATTACGATTTCCACTGATCTTAAAAACTGAGTGCTGCATATCCTTTGAGTCTCGTCGGCTTGACTACTAGCAAGCCAACCTAACCAAGAATTTCTAGGACCTCATGGAGGGTTGTTGAGAGAGCAGTTGTGTTCCTGAATGGTAACTAATGGCGTGCAAAGAACTCTACAGTTATACTTGCTCCTCCCATGTACGCGAAATTTTCTAAGCTCACCCTCCTTAGCATTATAATTTAGACTCTAAGGGCCATCTTGTAGATTATTCCACCTCTTGTTCCATCTTTTGGATTAGCAGGCCACATAGTAGCCAGTTGGGTAGCTAGTTTCTTTTTCAAAAGTCAGAACCTAAGCACCTTCCATCTCAGGAGAAGGTCTTTCTACAGACTTCTAGTAACCTTGATGCGCACACCCTGCGAATCTAAGGCTGGAGACGGAACAAAGAAGTCGCGTTCCGGTTTTACATCGTCGACTGTGGTCTCGAAGAGATCCATCTCGAAACGAGTTAGGACAGCAGACAGGGTAAGATATAGTTCTGCCCAAGCGAGACTGCGAAGTACGGTTATTTGATGAGTAAGATGAGGCAGGAAAGGGAGAAAAGAACCGGAGGGGAAAGGTCATACTTTACACCCAGGCATGATCGACTTCCTTTGGAAAAGGGTACCAAATACCGCTCTAGTCGGTTCCCATTCTCTCTCTGTTGAAGCCATCGTTCGGGTATGAAATCTTCAGGATCCGGAAATATGGTGGGATCTTGATGGATGAAGTAAACACTTTCACTTACGGGAGTCTGGAATGTTCATCAGCAATCGAGCTCAATATCCAATGTCATAGGCCTTACCCCAGGAGGAATTGTCCAATGACGGTATTGAAGAGGTTCATGTGCGATTCGAGGTAAGCGACTCATAACGCCTACTTTCAGCCGCAACCCTTCACGGATGACTGCAGTCTAGGAAAAGGTCGGTCGATGCTCTTTGTATCGAATGAGCCATTGAGGACTTACAAGGTAGGGCAGCTTCTCTAGATACAGCAGTCGGGGTTTGTCATGTGGTATTGATGCTAATTCCTCCCGCAGTCTGTTCAGGATTCTCTTATTCCTGAGTATATAAAATGTAATGAGTGTTAACGTTCCTGCTGTCGTTTCGCTACCAGCACCAACCACCGACTGCCCTTCATCAATTAGTCGATCCGCTGATTTCTCTTCTGGTGGAAGGTCACTGTCAAGCATGGTGTAAAATATGGTTCCCTTATTTTTATTTCCCTTCATATGTTCTTCCATCATGGTCGCAACTTTGTTTTTGACTACATTTGCCCACTCCATCAATGCGGCTGCGTTCGGGTCAAACTTCTGCAGAATTGACATGGGGATGGATTTTAGTATCGGCAGCAGCCACGGAAAGTTGCGTAGGAGGATCCCATTCTCCAGGGCTGAAACAACGGCATATCTCCAGGTGAGTCGAAAGTCTTCATGCGCGAGGTAATTGTAGCTCTCCCCATATGCGTAATGACAGATGACGTCCATGCTGAGAGCCATGTATGCAGCATCCAATCGGATGACTGTTTGAGCCCGGATTGCTTCCAGTAGACGGACACATAACCTTTCTACTTTCTCCGTAATTAAGGGTTCCATACGTGCAACCGCTTGCTTAGAAAAGAAAGGATTGAGCGCACCCCGTCTCAGACGGTGATGGTCGTGAGAGACTGTGGCGAAGGAAGCCTTTGGTGTGCCAGCGAGGACTACCCAATGTTTATATTTGTCTCTCCTTCTCGATGCAGGCGCATAGAGCTCATCATAGAAATCTGGATCTCTAATATGAAGTTCATGTGGGTTAATGCGGACGATGGGACCTATGAGGATCAGTCTCTGGATCGCAGTGGATTCTGATGAACTGAAAAAGACTTTACCGAATTCCTGATGCATTCCCTGTATCTTCCATACGAACATCCCACGGCGGATCAAGTCATGGTAGGTTTCATACCAGCCTGTCAGAGCAGCAATTT
Source organism: Paecilomyces formosus (assembly GCA_029606185.1). Taxonomy (NCBI): domain Eukaryota; kingdom Fungi; phylum Ascomycota; class Eurotiomycetes; order Eurotiales; family Thermoascaceae; genus Paecilomyces; species Paecilomyces formosus. The sequence continues at coordinate 1,210,935 of JAPVCB010000022.1, read as the reverse complement.
TCGGTCCAGGAAACTTGGCGAGTGGGTGAAAATATAGCCTGTACACAGCGCCACAAATCAAGTAAAGAGCTCCAGCCACAAGGGCAACGTAAGACAGATTTTCCAGCGAGAACTTTACTACCATGCTGGACAATTATCCAACGTAATGTTTCAATAATTGTTGTCGGTAACGCATTTCTCAGTGGGAAGAGAAACAGCTTTTGTGGAAACGGAAAAGAGAAACCGTGGGGAGATGGGACTCACGTTTGCAACGGGGGTGCAAGATTGACGAACGCATCAGCAGGCTGAAAGGGTCAGACTTGGATAGCGCCCCAGCTGCAGGTCATACGTAGCGTAAGTCTCTCGAACCTTCATGTCACCCAACTATACATTATGTACTATTAGGATAGCTAATGAGCGTCTTCTTAGACGGCAGACCCGCGGCAGATAAGGGGCCATTTAGCACGGGGACTGCGCTAATGGCCGGAAGAGACGGGCCGCGAACCCTGTAGAGACAAAGGTACGAACTATCCAAATCCGAAGACAAGTAATTGGCGTCTAATCCTTGAACTCAGAATCGACGGTCAACCGACCCTGGTTGTCCCAACTCCTTGAGATTGTAGCCGCACTACTTCCCCGTGCCATTCGCGCTCAGACATCATGATCTTAAGAATGAGCTCTGACCCGCACTGAGGGTACATGTTTGGGTTTCGCATAGCACGTTGTCGTACTATCTGGAGTTTTGCCCATCATGGCTCAACATATAAGCGCAGATGCACCGCTCGAGGCAGATGTGAGAACTTTATCCTGCCCAGGGCGCTGAGTGGATGTGTTGACAGCTTCGTTTTCAGGCGAATGTGGATTCCGACTCTGCGGTCGATGCTAGCTCGTAAGCACGCCAAAGATTGGAAACAAACACGATGGCATCTCGACGGATTAACATCTGCGTGTGTGCAGTATTGGCTATAGCAGTGACCTGACATCTATCACGTCCAGCATCTTGAACTATGAGTAGGTAAATTTGTTATAGTGGCAATATTCATTTTTGTTCCTTGTATTTTTTTTTTTTTTTTTTTCTTTTTTTTTCTTTTTTTTTCTTTTTTTTTCTTTTTTTTTCTTTCGGCGTGGATCGTACTAACCAAGGTGATTTTCAGATACGAGGTATAGAATCCCAGAACTGCCAAAGGTGGGCACTAATCGCATGTCTCTTATAAACAGAATGGACGTCGATACCATTCCTACAGAGCAGGTCAATACCTAGTCGTATGTCTTCAGGCGAGGAGTGATGAAAACAGATCTGATTTGACAGCCCAACGATGATGATGAACAAGACCGTATGGATCTGCTCCACCATGTATATGGACTGTTGCTCCAAGGGCAATTACACTACGCACCAATCCCAGAAAGTCCACAGAGAGTGTTAGATTTAGGTACTGGGACAGGTGAGCAAGTGGACCAGCCAACCAGTTATCTGAGGATTTGTTGCTGACAAGAATAGGGATCTGGGCAAGTGATTTCGCAGAGTGCGCTATGACGAACTGGTATATTCCTGAATAATTTTGCTGATATCCGTTCATAGTCAATATCCATCAGCACAAGTGATAGGTAGGACTTAAGGCGTATACACTCTAGAAAGCCAAGACTCAACTTTCTCTAGGGAATGATTTGAGTCCGATCCAGCAAAAATGGTAGGTATTTCTGGGATCTTCGGATTGTCAGTCACATACGGTAATCCTGATGTGGTTTATAGGACTCCACCGAACTGCAGCTTCGAGATCGACGACTTTGAAGAGGAATGGACCTTCAGTCAACCATTTGACTATATTCACGGGCGCGAGCTTGCTGGTTCTGTGAAAGATTTCGACAGACTCTTCGCTCAGGCTTATAAACACCTGAAGCCTGGCGGATACCTCGAAATGCAGTCCTTTCGGGTTGAGCTCTTTTCCGACGATGGTACTCTGCAGAATGCACCATATACAAATGAGTGGATCAGCTTGCTGCACGACGCTAGTCTCAAGTTTGGAAAAATCATGACCAACATGGACGAATGGCCGGAGAAGATGGCTAAGGCAGGACTTGAGGATATTCAATTGCGTGTGGTGAAGGTCCCCATGAACCCATGGCCAGAGGACCGTAAGCAAAAAGAGATCGGCCTATATATGCGATGCGAACAGGAACAGGCCGCGGCTGGATATACGACTGCTCTGTTGAGTCGCGTTCTGGGTTGGTCCAAACAGGAGATTGACGTTCTTCTGGGCCACGTTATTTCTGAACTACGAGATACTTCGATTCACCAGTACTCGAAAATGTACCTGGTGTACGGTAGGAAGCCAGGGAAATCTGTTGCAGAATAAACATTGCAATATGCCCTTTGGGTTATGCCGTGAGTAGTTGTTAGAGTCTAAAGCCGATGTGTGCTGAAATAAACTGGACAAAACGGAACAGCGCGCGTCTTGTGGCACGAGTGAACCAATGTACATAAATGCACGGTAGCCTGATAAACTATAGTTAGCGTCGCTCGCCTCGACTAGGACTAATTCTCCTTTTAAACAGCCGAATTATTTACTCGGGCGTTCTCGTATGGTACAACTGATTATTTTATACCCTAAATATCATCGTCCTTCGTCCAGCACTCAATCCTCCCCTACCAACGATATACTTTAACGTCGATTTCTTATTTTAGCGACCATCAAACCCCTAAGACATGTACGGCCGCATTCAGGGAGAATTCTTATCTCACGCAGTTCATGTGTCAAGTATGAACCTCTCGTACTTTCTATTCTTTGGCGAAACGCAGCAATGTCGTCTGATCAGAGTAGATTGCGCAGCGGTATGGCGCGCTCAACCCTATGCCTACAACGGTGCGAGCCAGCGCTAGTGAAGAGCCATTGAGATATGCAAATTCTTGCACAACGTGCCCTTTTTGTTCTAGTCCGGGCGATGTGCCCGCGGCTCTGCTATCGGACAGTCTTCTGGGTTTGCAGGTGCAAAAAGAAATTGCGGGAAAGGGATCTGTAGCGGTAGGGGATATGAACATTTGTCAATGCAATATTCCCAACATTGTGGCTCTTTTATTTACATAGGTTTTAGATATTGTCAACTTGTGAAGTCTATAAGTCTTCAACTTACTCTCCTAGTACATACACAGTAATATATGATGCAAGGATGAGTGATCTAGACGATGTGGCTATCGAAGATAACTTCTATTCAGATACTACTCCGTAGGCAATATGAACAAGCTATACAGATGCTATAAGCAAATAGTGTGACCAGGTGAGCCGCATTCGTGGTTCCCATTAATTGCAAGCCCTAACCACAGAAGCCTAACCCCGATGCCGACAGGACATTTCCATTTGCTTCTATCACAGCAAATTAATTCAAAGGATTGTCACCACATCATACACGAGAGCACTAGTAAAACCGACCTATTTTTACTGAGTACTGTGTTTTGTACCTAGGTATCATGGGAACTACATTCCCAATGGATAGCCCAGTAATTAGTAGCAAGAATACAACAGCCATGAGTCATGAACCATTCAATCTATAAGGGCTAATTAGCTAATGATAGCATTTCAGAAATGCCAGACGAAGCAGCTTCACCCTCGGAGCAGGCAAGGAAGCTGAAATATTATCCCCAATTAGGCAACTTCTTGACTTTACCTATCCCCACCAGCTTCGTCCACGGACTTTTCCCGGGGTCATGCGGTCTCTCTTCAGTTCGGATATTGTCCGAGCATGATTTGTCTTCATGATCTTTCACACTCCTAGCACCAAACCCCAGACTAAGCTTCGTTACCCCATGGGAAATGAATAGTACAGGCTTAGACATCTTGGCGCAGGTATAAGTTTGCCCTCCTGTTCGTACTCCATCTCCTCGCCGCTATCCGAGGTGTTGAAAACGCGATGGCAAGTGTTATGTGATTTTGATAATAAATTATATCAGTACTGAAAAAATATTACACAACTGCAATACCCAAAGGTGTTGCTTTTACATCAGAGCCGGTTTCATCCAAAAACGTCCGTCCACGATAACTGGTAGAAGGATCCGACGATGACTGAACACGAATTTGAGACCACCAAGGCAGATGCTATTCAAACTGAGAACAATGCTTATAATTCATATGGCATCCTCACCGATGAGGAACTGCAGCTGATGCAGGACTGCAGGACTTTGAAGGCAAGAAGGGAGAAAACTCTTACTCGAAAGGTCAGTCAACGTGAACCGAGCGACCTCTTACCTCCGAAAGAAGATCACAATCGTATCTCGAGTTTTGTACTGATGTCTCTATTTCTAGATCGATTTTCGGATACTGCCCGTTTTTGCTTTTCTCTATCTCTTATCCCATGTCGACCGCTCCAATCTTGGAAACGCAAAAGTTGAAGGGATGAATGCTGACTTGGGCCTGGTCGGAAATCAATACAATGTGGCCTCGACTCTCTTCTTCATCCCATACATCTTGTTCGGTAAGGTGACCTTGAAATCAAAACCAAAATTCATATCCTTTTCTTACACACTTGAGCAGAAATTCCGTCAAACATGATGCCGAAGAGAATCAGCCCTCATATTTGGCTCAACATTCTTCTTGGATGGGGTATTGTTATGACTTTGATGTGTATTGTCCAAAATCAGGTTTGATTGCTTGCCGTATATTTCTGGGGGTTTTGAGGTATGCAGCTCGAATCCTACTTTTCGAGCTTCTCGGGGGTGATTGATTGACCTTCAAACGATTGCTAGGCTGGCTTCTTTCCCGGAGCAGTATATATCGTCAGTTCATGGTACATACCTAGTGAACTCCAACAGCGTATCGCCCTATTTTACACAGATTCCGCATTCTCCTGTGCTTTCGGTGGCCTTTTGGCCTTTGCAATCTCAAAATTAGACGGAGTTGGGAATATAGCTGGCTGGCGTTGGATCTTCTTGATTGAAGGATGTGTGACAGCAGCCGTTGGATTTCTGTCGAAACTCTTGGGATAGGGCAGTATTGCTGTTTAGACAGGGCTACCAATGACTTTTTCTACGGTGAAGGCGTGAATCCATTTGATGATTACGGCGATCGGCTTAGGCCATTGCCCAGGACAGGCATTGAGAGAAACCCATACCCGTTCGTATCAACCGATATAGTGGTAGAAACGCTTGACTGAAATTATTTCCCCCTATCCATTACCTGTTGCCTGGAGCAAAAAAAGGTTTCGATCTCTGAAACAGAAGAACATTTTGTCATAAGCATATAGAGGAGAGTTTCTGAGACAATATAGCTTGGGAATTCTTAGCAGAGACTCCAACGTGCCTTATCCTTTGGCAGGCTCTGGCCGGGTGCATATATCGCAGTTACAATTTGAGGGTTGTCCATTGTATGGATAGCTTCTAGAACTAATATCTGTTATTGAAGAAAACAACCAGTATTAGCCTACCGTCTTTTTGGGCATTTCTTGATACTTATCAGATCCCCCCTAGGAAATGTGCCTCGTATATGTATAATAGTATGTGTGGCTAGGGACATTGACATTCATAATAGCTTCTGTGGCTCTCGAACCATACAGTAATCAGTATATGGTTCGTCGTCGATCACAGCACGAAATGTGCCCTGTGTTTCAAACCCAAAACGCTGATATACAGGTCTGCCCAGAGGGGAGGCTTCAACATAGCTCTTATGCCCTGTCTGGTCTGCCTGCTTGCAGAATTCAGTCATTAGTAGCGAACCCGCTCCTCTGCGCTGGTATTCAGGTAATGTTGCGAGAGCAGCTATATCTACAACAAAGTCAATGTCGCCCCGTCATATTATTTGTGTTGCATCGTAACTTACACCAATACGCTTCCTCGCCCATTATCTTCTTCTTTTCCTCTGCTGCTTTGCCAAGAACCTCCGCAAACAGCGCGACGTCCCCGTCCACAGGCAACGCGACAAGCTTCTCCTCCGCAATTTCGGTGTGTGGTGAACTCCATTTAGCGAATGCTATTATCTTGTACGATGTCTGGACTGACTCAGTTTCGCTCTCTATGACTTTGTATATTCGGCTATATGGTTTCTCGAAGTCGTTTTCCAGGACTTTCTTGTACCATTCGCGAGTGGGGGGTACATCAGGCTTGACTCTCAGGACTAAGGGGCTCTTGAACGTATCGAAGTAGATGCTGACCAGTTGGGGTATATCTGCCCTTTCAGCTCTCATCACGCGTAAGGGCATAGTGTCGATAGGCTGTATGGAATTGGAACCGTAAAGGACAGTAGGGGTTTCTGCTGCTGACAGCGCATCTCGAGGTCGGGCACGCTAGCCTTTGGAACGCGCCACCAATGTACTCCGTAATCCTCCCTTCCCGTTTTCCGTATCGCGACGACAGTATTAACAGCCTCTCTTATCTATGGCCACATAGTCAGGTGACTTTGCATATCAACCCAACTAGGTCGGCTCTTGTTGTAAACATTGCCAGGATCCGAGGATCTGGCTGAGGCTGATGGTTATTTTTCCCTTGGATCTTCTTCATGTGGCAAGCGTCTCTGTCTATAGAAATACCAACCTGAAAGCAATGTTGCTTGATAATTTAATGTGGTGCTATTAGGTAAATAACTATCACGACAAGCAAACCTTTTACCCCCTGTCTTTCTTTGCCCTCCTATCCACCTGCCCCGAGGTTTTCGTACGCTTCGAACTTTGGTCTCCCAGTGCGTTACAAGAGCTACTAGATATGTGTCGAGGATCCACAACTGACTCGACCAAAAGGAGAGCTCTCTAGAAGTTTTGTCTTGGATTCGACAATATGTACATGCAGTCAGGTACTGCGTTGGATTGAGGTGAGATCACTCTAGTTGAGGTCCTCAGAGAAAGACTTTAAATACTTCATACCCGTGTCGCACATCATAGTCACAATGATTGATCCTGGCTCCATTCGCCCTGCCAAACGGAGCGCAGCAGTCACGTTGGCTCCGGTAGATGTCCCGCAGAAAATACCCTCCTCTCTTGCCAATCGAAAAGCCATTGCTCTCGCATCCTCCGTTGATACCCGCTCGATGTGGTCGGCCACACCATCGTACCACAGAGGTACCACATAGCCAGCGCCAGTGCCGTCGATCTTGTGTGATCCGGAAGGACCTCCCGACAGCACTGCCGATTCGGCAGGTTCAACTGCAACGCAAGTGATGCCTTTTTTCCGTTGGCGGAGAACTTCAGAAGTCCCACGGAATGAAGCAGATGAGCCTATGCTTTGTACAAACGCGTCGATTTTGCCTCCAGTTTGCTCCCAGATCTCATTCGCAAGCTTGACATATGCAGAAAGCTGGTCGGTGTTGTCCATCTGCGCAGTGATAAAAGCGCCGGTTCTCTCAGCGATGGCATGGGCCTCTCGGATCATGTCTTTAGTAAGTTTTTCCGTCTGCTTGCCGTTCTCGCTAGGCAGGGTCGTCAGGTTGGCTCCAAGGAGCCTCATATGGTCCAGCTTCTCTTTCGAAAAGGCGTCAGAAGTAACAAGATGAAGGGGGTGCTTCTTGGCGGTGCAGATCAATGCCAACGACACGCCTGTGCTTCCACCGGTGTACTCGACCACTGCACCGCCAGGCTTCAATCGCCCGTCAGCTTCTGCAGCTTCAATCATGGCCAGGGCCATTCTGTCTTTCATGCTGCCGGTGGGGTTCTGGCTTTCTAGTTTTACAAGAATCCTAGAACCATTCGACGGCAGAACATGTCTTAATTCCAGCAGGGCGGTATTCCCGATGGTGTCTAGAATTGTTTTTGTTGCCATATCGTCAAGACGTCTCCGCTGTCACACAATTAAATAAAATAAATAAATAAAAGCCCGGCAAGAGATATGGACAAATAAGAGAACTTCGTATGAATCCAGAGTCAGCCTGTACAAGCTGATATAAACACTGAGGATACTGACGAGGTCTTAAATAGAAACGACACTGATTCCATAATGGCCAACTTCCCTGTTTCCATAATCCGTCCTTCTAGGACCCAAGGTTCCCCAGATCCACTGGTATTAGGAATCATTTTGGAATCTGCCTCACTCCATTGTAGACCGGGGACCTGTCTAGTCCCACTCTGTCGATGTTTAGGAATCATTTAGCTTTTTGGATTGGTTTGCATGTTTGCATTTCCATTAGTCATCAAGACTACTGCATCCTCAACCAATCATCAGGCGCGCACACATTGACTGCGATGCCTCCAAATATGAGATGTGTTTGGTTCTCCCCAGCGTAATTAATTTCATACAATGAACGGATAATAGTGACTGTTTAACTCTAGTAAAATGTGTGAGTACATGGCTGAATATGATGGCGGGATATAAATCTGATTGGTTGTACTCTAGAACAACTATATGTCGTACGCTGGATACCCAGCAAATAAATGGATCAGAAACAGATACATGAGCTATCTATGGTTATTCCATCTGAGCTCAGTTATGAACAATTATGATATTGTTCCTAATCACTTTTTTTTCGCCCACAAAAACTTCTCCAGTCACTTCCACGCAAGCATCTCGCAATTCAGCGCCGCGAACCAAGCGTCTTCTGTATCCGCCCATTTCTCCACTGCCAGCAGCGTCTGCTGGATCTCATCCTCAGTGATGCCCGCATCCAGCCAGCTCTGATAGAATTTCTCTCCTTGTTTCAACTGTCCAGTAGCGCGCCAGGCCAGCCATTTTCTCGTTTCAAGACCTGCGTATACTGTAGTTCCCGCGCCGATACGGACTTTGCCGCCGTCTGCGTCAAAGCCAACGCGACGTAACAGTGCAGGCATAGTCGAGGCCACTGGCTCTGTATCAAGCGCGCCTTTACTCGCTGCCCGTCGGAAATTTTGCACCCAGAGCCGGTCGAGACCCGAGCTCCGCGGGTAAAAGTGCTGGTCTGCTGCGTCGCGCGTGGCCACGATACCTCCCGGCCTCAGGACGCGTCGTATTTCAGTGAGCGCCAGGAGTGGCATGTCTGGTGATGGCAGGAGGTGTCCGAAGAGATGAGAACAATAGACGACATCGAATGTATTGTCGGGATAGGTAAGCCCCTCCAGGACATTGCCTTCTTCAAAGACGACAGAGCCTGGTCCCTGGGTTGGGACATTGGTTTGAGCTGCTAGGGCCTTCGCCTTCTGTAGAACGTCTGCTGAAATATCAACACCGACTACTCTACCCTCGCTGGCATATTTTGCCAAGCCTGTGGTAATAGTTCCTGGGCCGCACCCGATATCGATAATATGGTCTGTCTTCTTGATATGCGGCAAAAGAAAGGCGGCATCCGACTCAGCCGTGCGCGTCTGGTGGGTTGCGAGAGTATAGTTGGAGTGACCCTGGATGTAAGTGTTTTGTTCGTTTTGCTGTGCCATGCTGGTCGTTTCTCCGGAGTAGAAACTATCTTGATATCGTATTGTCTTCGTATGTGTTATTGGCTTTTTGGAACTGGCTGCAGATGAGCGTTTGTGAACAGTATAAGCCTCCCAGGACGAAGCATTTATTATACACGGCAGAGCGGAAAGAATGAAACCCTTAAATACACTGATTCTAGGAAATAAGTGGCCCTTCGACTTGAGATTTCGGGTTCGACGATCCGAATCGGGAATCTCGGGCCCGAGCACAACACCAGTCGGCCCCGGAGGTCTGGACATGTATACTCTGTCTATGTACAGAAATCCTAAGATCAGCACTGGGAACCGTTCATTAATCCTCTTCTTTTGGCTCTCACTGTACAAGGGCATCCCTGTGCATGCAGCTCATACCCATACACCACTCACTCACCAAGATCCCCTTATCACTTGAGCTTTCCCATACTTATTCCAAAAGACTGTGCTTCCTCTTGCTACAAAGAAGGCCCGGTTGGTACAGCACTCTCTATCAACCCCATTCGCTCCCCACTCGCCCTCCATCTCCAACCGGAAGTCATCTTTCGGTTTACCGTCGCGGATGCGGAGCTTCTCAAAGAAGACATATGCCGCGTAGAAGACGCTGCTAGAGTTTCCTGATATTGAACCGTCTTTGCCCAGGAAGTCATTCAATTGTTTGGACTGGATTTTCTTGTCGGGATCATATGAACGGTATGCGGCACGGAGGATGTTGCGGAGGAACGAAGCCTGCGTAACGCCCGCCTGGCGCAGGTGATGCCGGATCTTGCGCCGAACGACGTCGCAATTATCATAGATAGGAACGGCAAACTCGGATTCGCCCTCGAGATGGATGTTGGAGACATCCCATTTATCCTTATCCTCGGCTTCTCCTTTGCTGGTTTTGGTTTGCTTGGTGGCTCTCTTTTTCTTAGGCGGAGGAAGACCCTGCTCCTCTCTCTCCTTGAAGAAACACGCCGCATTCTGGTACGTGAGCGAGTGCTCGCCTTTCCATTTCCCCCTCTGCCGCATGAACAGCTGATAGGAGTGCGCTGAGACATCGAGCAAGTCCTGAAATTCCCCGACTTTCATCTCTCCGGAGGAGATGAAGGCAGTGATATTGCGACGGATCTGATCACAGTTGTCGGTAATCTGGTAGCCAAATGGCTGCGCAGCCGCATTGTACCACTTGGGTGGGCCATCCTACTTGTCATCCTCGTCTTCGTCTTCCTGTCCATGTACATTCTCCGACTTATCACCGTGAAGTATCTGTTCTAGCATCCTCTTCACTTCGGGAGGCTGGTCGGGCATCACGCGATGGAGATACTCTTCGTTCCTCATTCTATTTTGGCGACTGGCCTCGATTATAGCATCAATTTGATCATCGGCCGATGACTTGGCTTTGCGTTTGAGGTTAGTTTTGCCTGATGTTCCCTTCGTTCCTTTTTTGCCTCCGTCGTTCTTCTCCACCGTCTTCGCTGGAGACGCGATGATGGCGTTCGTGTCTGTTTCAGCCAGTGCTTTGCGAGGCATATTGATCAATGAAGTAACTGGTACGGATTTTGGCGGTATTCAATAACTCTACAGGTTCGAAAAGTGGCGGGCGACGCGCAGCAAGTACACGGACCCCAGAGCAACCAAAACAATAACAATCGGCAACGGGTTAGGGGGAGATCTCCAGGATCACCATATTGACCCCTGTCGCTATTTGACCCGTGCTGGGAAAGACGGTCTGCGTATAATCCGCGGTCTCCGTATCAAGTGGTGAGAAGAGAGACAACCAGAATATAGGAATAGCTAGCAGCGATATTGGCGCGTAATAAGCGGTTCGCGGAACTCGTACTTAACGGATGTGCACTCGTATCCGAGAGTATCGAATAAGGACAGCGTCCCAGGAGGCCTCTGATACAGAAAGATGATATCCGTTATTTGAGAAATTGCAGCTTCCTACGAACTCCCGAGGAGGATATGTATAGGAGTCATAGTTAACTAGATTTTGGCTGATGTCATGGAGTATTTAAGGTCTGGACGATCTCGCGTCGCGACAACAAATAGCAAGTAAACGGCACAAAATACTCAACTACCCCAACATCAACACGGCGGATCCGTTCCAGTGATTACCCTGAGACATCATAGCAATCCATCGCAGATTTCTGTATGATTACTGCTTTTAATATCTTTACATCTAACTGTCTGCCATCATACTCGAACCGCGTCCGGCTGGTCTTGTTTCTGATTGGTCAGAACTGCGAGACGCGAAATTGATTCGACACAAGCGATTCACGCGATTTATTGGCCAATTGTATTCAACGTAACGTAACTCCTACCCGACCGAGCCACCTACCCGACCGAGCCAGCACCATATCACATATAAAATACCCATTTTTTAGATCTTAATATCTCGACAACCAAACATCTAAAGGTTATTAAAATGAATATATATAAAATATGAATTCTTCAAAATATATAGGTATTATTTTATTTATTCAAACTTTATTATTCTCTTAT
>JAPVCB010000022.1:1116154-1199135 GCA_029606185.1 Paecilomyces formosus | reverse complement strand
CAAACATCTAAAGGTTATTAAAATGAATATATATAAAATATGAATTATTCAAAATATATAGGTATTATTTTATTTATTCAAACTTTATTATTCTCTTAAATATTTAAGATGTAATAAAATTACCAAAATTACATTTGTAATTTATATTATATCAATAATGGGTTATTTTTAGAGCATGAAAATTTAATATATATAAATATATTATTCTATAAAATTATATATTATGTATTATATGGATTAGTTGTATATTTGTTGAGATATTCAAATCTAGAAAACAAGTATTTTGTATGTGATACAGTACTGGCTCGGTCGGGTAGGAGTTACGTTATGTATGTAAGTCCATAGTGATATCGGACTATGATCAACGTCATAATCTAGTCCCCTAAAATCACCATCCAGAAAAGAGAGGAGCTTTCAGAACGTATAACTCATCCAAATATTTGAAGTCTTCGTCAGTAGATCAAGGCTAGCCCACATAGTAAGGTGGAAATAATGTATGGTAGTCTGGTTATGGCCCGTGCGCACTCACCATATTTCAGTACCTTGCTGAAAATACAATAATTCCTTCCTTCTCTATAGGACCATAACACAAGCCATTTTCTGATCCACCATGCATCAAGCTATTTGTTCAATAAGAAGTAAAGACATCCCAAGACTGGTGTCACGGCTTTGACTCCGACGATGATCCTGAACCGTCCTGTGCAGATGCCGAAATACTCTCGCTCGAAGGTAAAGGATGATTTCTGTTGTGCTCAGCTATGAGGTCCATCAGCCACGGATCATCTTCCAGTCGTCTTCTCGGATGAACTGTACGCCCTGGTGGTGGCTGCCATGGCCGACGCTCATATCTGTCGCGAAATATGTGTAGCTGCATCGCGTCCTCGGGGTATACTCGTCGAGCATATCTTTCAGTACGGATTGGCAACACGTTTGGCCGGGGGGCTGGTATCATCATAAGCGTCATTTAAAGCGAAGTCAGAGAACTGGGCAATCTGAGCCTCGGACAGTTGGAATATCGCATAATTAGCATTAGGATGAAGGAAGCATCTCGGGACTGTTTGATACTTATCAGCTACAGCGCTAGAGAAAAATTGTCCAGTTCCTTTGACCGAGACACAAGTTGACATAACTCCCAAGTCTATGAATTGAGTATATATATAACATACCTCAATCTCAGACTCGCCCCGATCGAACAAGACCACTCCCCCGAAAACCTGCGTTTCGGCCCAGTAGCCGACTGCGTCAGGGATTCCTAACGGGTGCTGATCATATGCCTTATAGTGCACATGGAAGAGCAAAGTCGGAAATCGAGGTGGTATGGGAGTATTTTCAAGAGCCGGTTGGCCCCCTTGCCAGGCATCAGTTGGACGCTTATAAGGCTCACTATTTGTATTACCAAACAGAACAGCTGCTGCCATGTGGAAAGCCACCGCTACCATCTCCAGTAATCGGAGGTGGAATTGCCTTGTGCTGATTTATGTATCTTGGTACGCTTGTGCCAGCTTCATTGTGAGTGAGATAGTTATCAGCGCTGGTCATCCAATAATCGCAAGCTTTCTGCGAGGGAGCAGTGGGAGAGAGGGAACCAACATTAGATTCGATATATAATGCATCCGGTCTGAAATGGGTCATGAACTCCTGCACCGTTTCCATAGCTTCTGAGCTTGGCTCCAAATGATCATTCAGCGCCCGCCAACGAGGCCCCTAAACTTTGTAGACGTCCCGAGTAGGGTGTCCATCAACGATCTGGGCTAATGCATATCTCGTATGATCTGCCATCATTACCCGGCCAAGCGCTCTGGTGAATGCTTGGAGATGATCAGGTAGTAGATTGCACACAGCGACCTTCGAGGGTGTGTTTGTTGTCATAATGGCCATATGTGCGAGTTGATGAGAGGGGTAACAGGTCGGATGAACAGGAAGGGCCGTTTATTTATTTCAAATTACCAGCTCTAAAATATTTCCCCGCAAGGAAATAGTCTGAAGCTGGGACTACTGACTGCTGTCAGCGTTCAATACTCCGTACAGCAAGTTGAGGTCTCAATAATACTGAGCAAAGTACGGAGTACGGAGTAAGGCCTGGTCAATGCGTAATGCAATGCGCCTCTTGCACTGTCACACAAAACAAGAGATTTCCTAGAAATCCAACCAAGATATGAAATATACTATTTACTAGTACAAGTCACAGCCAGAATCAATTAAGAATGCCATCTATAGCTGAGACCCTGCTGCAGTGATTATCCCATTAGGAACGGACGTCTTAGTAAAGTCATCTGACTGTTGTTGAAATTAAAAGTATTTTGGAAGTTTTGAATTATTACCACCAGATTACCTTGCCATACAATAAAGCTTTTACCTGGTTCTAGAACAGTGAAATCCAGCATGGGACATTTTTGGCAATTTTCTTTGGCATGTCAAGATTATTTGACTTGTTTCCCAGCCGGATAGAGGAATATATAAAGATTCCGACGGCAGATACTGCGAAAGCACATGTCGTGATGTATAACTAGAAAAAAGGGCTCTTAGATTCGACTGAAAATAAGTACAAGATAATTTAACACCATCGCTTTTATTTTTAGATCTTCAATGATGAATCCATTTGAAAAAAAGAACTCCGCCTGTTATACCCTGAAAAGAAAAGAACGCGCTTATGCACATCATCCACTTCGCAGACACGTACATACACGCAAACATATGCTGTATCTACTAACTCGACAGCTTCTACTTTCTTCCACCGCGGCTCACTTTCGGGAACTCCACCGGCACACGCAGACGACATACCCGCCTCGCGGCCGCTTCGACCTTGCCGCCCTTGATGCCCCATTTGGCGAACTCGCTCTCGCGAGGCCTGTCGATGCGACAGCCCAGTTCGCGGAAGTATTGCGTGACGACGGCGTTATCGAGACGGAGGTCGTCGCGGAGGTCGGATGGGTCCGTGGCCAGCTCGTTCGGCGAGTTGCCGCCTTGCGAGCTGGAACCGCCGTCCTTGGCTGGAACGGGAGGGATATGGAGAGACAGAGCGCAGATGGTGGTGTGGAGGAGAGTGATGTCTGTCTTGGTCAGATGCGAGCCTTGCGGGGCGTGCTTGCGACGGATAGAGTCGATGACGGGATCTGGAAGCATAGATGATGGCGGGATCTTTTCTGAAGCCTTTCCACCGATCGTAGAGGATAGGATGCGACGTAGGTCTTCACGAGATGGAAGACGCTTGGCGCCAGGAGGGAGGAGGGCACCACCGACTTTTCCTCCGCCGCGAAGACAGCGTGAAAATTCGAGTAGCAGCAGGATATATCGCAGAATCTGCAGGTGAGTGATATTTCCCGACTCCGCAACCGCATTCACACGATTCACCACATATCGAGACGCGACTCGTACTTCACCACCAGCAGCCACTGCATCCTGCCATTCCTTGATGTTAGGCAGCTGCCGCAGCGTAGAGACTCCGCCCGGAACAAGCACGTCGAGCGGATAGACATCGGAGGGATGCGAAGCGGAGAGGTTTGCTTGCGGTAGAGGCTTCGCGGCTTGAATCTCTGCCTGAACAGCTTTTTCCTTGTCCGCCGCGGAGAGGGAGTCCACAGGCATGGACGATAGCAGAGCCGCCTCGACTGCATTTGTCTCACCAGCAGGAGCATTAGACAGAGTCGCGTTCTCCGCCACGGACTGGGCGGCCTTGCGAGACTGTTTCGTACCAAAGGCATCGGTAAGAGCATTGCGCTGAGCACGCATGGTTTGCTATAATATAAAACGTCAGCACACTCTCCTGCTCCGATTCCAAACCAACCCTCATAGACAAAAGAGCAAGACAAAGACAACAAACTCACCGGCTCGTCTTCCTCTTCCTCCTCCTTATCTTCTCTGACCTTCAACCTTCTCACCACACCGCGCAATGTCACTTTCCGCGCCTCCACAAACTGCCATGTCTTCTTCGCCGGGTCCACAACTGCAATATAATGTTTCAGCTGGGCGTCCGCATCATCATCGGCCTCACGACCGACAAAGTCCAGCTTAGGGTGTTCCGACGACTGCAGCAGAATTTCTGACGAGACGATGCCTGAGTTACGACCGCGAGAGGACGCCGAGCTCGTATCGCGACGGGACTTAACGTAAGGATGAAGAGGGAGTTTTCGAGGCGGTTTGAGACCGGGTGTCGTGACTATAGATTGTAATCGGTCAATAAGCATTCGAGAGC
Source organism: Paecilomyces formosus (assembly GCA_029606185.1). Taxonomy (NCBI): domain Eukaryota; kingdom Fungi; phylum Ascomycota; class Eurotiomycetes; order Eurotiales; family Thermoascaceae; genus Paecilomyces; species Paecilomyces formosus. The sequence goes on along the minus strand of JAPVCB010000022.1, from coordinate 1,194,943 downwards.
AATTGCGTGAAGAGGCCATTTATTAAATAGCAGTTGAAATAAACCCAGCGGGAGATTATTTAAATCTAGAAAAATGAGCTGAACCTACCTATCACTGGTGCCAACTCGCTCTCATCTTCGACGACACTGGCCTTCAGCGGCGGTAGATCTTGAGGCTCCAAAGCCGGCTTCTTGCTCGGGCGCTCGTGTCTGTCGGACGCGCGCTTGCGCTTTTTTTCAGCGACGTCGACTGCCATGGCTCTTGTCTATAATTACTAGGCTGGTACCAACGACGGCCTGCGTAAGTTGCCGGTGGACAGAGCTGTCGGACGTTGAAGACGCTTTGGCGCGGCGGAGGAAGAAAAAAATTCCCTGGGGCTTCCCGTCGGCGGTTGCTCCGCTCCGCGCCCGGCGGAGAGCTCGCGCCACAGAAAACGCACGATAAGCTACACAAGACCTCTATATTCAATATTCTACTACTCAACAGCATCGCAATTGAGCTCTACATCATTGAAACACGAGAAGATTTGGCTCTGAGATTCATTCATTCCACTAGCATAGCTATCTTAAAACGTCAAATCATCAGAGCATGACCAGTCTAAGTAAATCCCCGCAGAAACCGCTCCATGACCTCACTCGCCCGGTCATCAAGGTTATCCCTCGACGACTAGACGAACAAGGCTGGTGAATTGACCAGCTCATGCCGGAACTCGAGAAGTAAAAAACAGAAGAGAAGATATGAGAAGATCATGCAATCCGGAAATCCTTGACCTGATCCGATCCTCTTCTGCTACCCCTCCAACCCCACCGGACACACGGACCCTCCGCGAACGAAGACGCACGTCGATGAAAAACGCACATGCTGTCGAACTGTGCTCGAAAAAATAGAAACGGTCTTGCCCGAGGTTGGATAAAAAAATATGATGTTTTTTTTCTGGATGAGGCACCGTTCCGAACTGTCCTCTGCGAAAGGACGAGTCCAACAGCTTCGACGGAGTGGTAAAACCACGACGGATCACCAATCGTTCAATTGATCATGGCACCATGGAAATCGTAGATAGTGAAAGTGATTTTTTGAGTCGTCAATTGTCGTGTTCGGCATTCAGCTCAAGATCCGACATCAAGCTGAGATGGAGTGGGCGAGTAGTTTACTTTCTGTAGGCTTGTTAGAAGCCAATTCCAATGCAATTGAATCCTTACGGATTTCAAGCAAAACAGGAGAGAGAGTGGTAGACTTACGATCTGGCTCTGACCTTTCTGCGCTTACGCTTGAGACGACGAACGCGCTTCTTTCTCCACTTGGCTCTCATCTTCGCAGACTGCAGGTGAGGTTAGTAAACGATGCAATGCAGGAACCAGGAGGCCAGCTCGACTGGGCCAGGACCAAGGGCGTACTCACAGTTCCTTGAGGATGAGGAGATGGTTGCAAGAAGTCACGATGAAGCTGAGCCGGCGACGTCTTTGTGTGTGTGGCGGATGACTCAGCAGCCGCTAAGGGCAAGCGAGACCCCGCTCAGCGCTACAGCAGCCAATGACGTAGCTGCATTGTTATGTAATGCACTCACTCACCGTCATGAAATAATAGATAATGGAATACCATAATTCATATGCTGAAGAGGGCGAAGGACGGCGAACACCACGGAAGGATAGCTACGAGTCTGCTACGTCACGATCCTGTGCTGCTTGCGGGGTACAACCATAGCTACTCGCTTCTATTCTATACGCATTGAGGATCTCATGTCTAGCTTCTGCATGTCTTAAAGCAATACTCCGTAGTCAATGTAGTTAACTGGCATGTGTCATAGCTCTGGAGATGTGTAGCTGCAACACCGAAGAATCACAAAAAGAAAAAAACATCTCTTGCAGATTTTCTCAAGGCAAGTATAATGGTACAGAACAAGCTCGGCCATATGCATAACAAGAAGATTAAGGCCATCAGGGCTGTCGACCATGATCGCGTGACCAGCACAGGAACACGCTGCCACCAGGCCAGTGCAGCTCTCCAGCGCGATCGAAAAGAAGAGAGAAGAGGAAGAAACCCATTAGAAAACATCCATGTCCGTCCGTCTGCACCATCGAAGGATACAAGTATTACCCCAGTGCGCATCACACCAACCCGACCAGACAAAAACCAGAGGCGCGAGCTAAGCCATGCAGAAGAAAACAAGTCAAAAAGAAACAATCCAGGTCTATCCAGTATCCCGGCTCCACGGGTCGCTCATGCCATGCGGGCCCTTTTTTCTTCTCACGTTCCCCTTCAGATTTTTTCGACCCATTTTTCTCCTTTCAGCTCTCCTTTTCTAGAGTAAACCCCACAATGAAACAAAGCATGGTAGTACATAGGCAGACAAATCCGCCAGTCATCAAATTGGCTGTACATGTAAACATGTAGTAGACACGTCTATCAACTCATTCCGCCATCTCCGTCAATGATCCGGAGTCGTTCTTTCGTAGTCTTGGCTCGTTTGGACGTTCCTTTGCCGGGTCCACGGCCGCGGCCACGTTTTGGTGCCGGGCCAGACGACGGAGTCGGGTTATCGCCAGCTGAAACGGGCGTTGCAGCCCCGGAGGGTTTGGCACTGGCATCGTCGAAATGGCCTTCGCCTAAAGTAGCAGACAAAAATTAGCGTTAGATAGACAAAAAAGGAGTGAGGGGTGCGAGGCATACCTTCGTGATACATATCGTCCAGCGTGAGATCCTTCTTTCGTTTCGGCGCGGCCTTCTTTCCGCCCTTCTTGGCACCAAACTCCTCGCCACGATCCAAGGCTTCTTTCTCCTTCTGCTCGATGAGTTCTGCCTGCTCGTCATCGGCAAGCCACATGGCGATATCTTTGGTACGGTTCTCGCGTGTGCGGGTGTTGAAGTCGACTCCACCCGCAGCACCGCCGGAGATAACGACACGCTGCACCTCCTCTTTCTGCAAAGCACGTTTCCGAATCCGCTCCTCGATGGTACCACGTGTGATGAGACGGTACACGGTGACCTGCCGGGTCTGACCAAGACGGTGAGCACGGTCCATAGCCTGGGAGTCGATAGTAGGGTTCCAATCCGAGTCGTAGAAAATGACAGTGTCGGCGGCTGTCAAGTTGATACCCAGACCACCAGCGCGGGTGGACAGCAGGAACACGAAGATCTCCGGGCGCTGCTGGAAATCGGACACTGTATCGCGACGATCTTCCAGTTTGGTGCTTCCGTCCAGACGGCAGTACTTGTAGTTGCGATATGTCAGATACTCTTCCATCAGATCGATCATACGTGTCATCTGGAAGTAGAGAAGCACACGATGACCGCCCGCCTTGAGTTCGCGGAGCAGCTGGTCCAGCTTCGCCAGTTTTCCCGAATCGGTGACGAAACGCCGCATGGACGGTACCTCGATGTGCGTGTAGCGTCCCTTGGCAGAAATCGGCCTGGGGAGCATAGGAGGCAGAGAATAAGGCGTAGGGTCCAGTTTCTGGTCGACGATTTGCTCATCGATCTTCTTCGATGGAACACCAAAGAGTGCATGACGGACAGAGACGTTGAACAGCGTGTTCCGCATTTCACGGATCGCAGCCTGTCCGGAGCAGTTGATTGTGATCGGAGGCGCAGATGCAACCGGGCTGGCAAGAGGTTCGATTATACCAAGCCCTTCACGCTCAAAGGTGATGCTAGATACATTCATGAGCTCCCGCATGCGACCCTCCATGGCAACTTCATGTACGGCATGGCGATCGTTGCGCTCCACGATATTGAATAGCGAATGAGGCAGGACAGAATCCACGTTGTGCTCTTCGTCGTAGATGACATTGAGTCGCGAAAGGCGATTCACCTTGCCGCGACGGCGGACAGCGCGCTCAAAAATTCCGATGTGTGACGTCTCATAAGCCTCGTTAGGCGACGTGTCTGCGAACCGCAAGAACGAGAAAGCCTGGTCGTCTTCGGAACTCTGCTTGATATTCTCAGGCGACCAGATGTTCATCAAATGGTCAAGATACTTTCCACGGAAGCCAGCCTGGCTATTCCCCGGGCCCGGAATGTCGACACGGCCATATGAGGAGCATAGCATGCGTGGCAAATCATACTCGATCAAATTGCGTGTGGAGTAGCCGACATCGACATTCTGCCCTTCACGGAGGAAAGAGGCAGTCTCCGCAAAATGCGCAATGGAGAAAGGAGACCTTGTCTCAGCACGCTCGAACAGATCGGGATGGTTGCAGACCTTTCGGAACTGCATCACCAGGTTCATCAGCGTGGTGCTATCCGTATCATCACCAACGGCCGCCTTTTCGATAAGATCCATGATGCTGACGCGGTTTCTCAAGTTAGCGTAATACGCGCGCTGGCGGTAGGTCAGATCGCAGAAGACATCCTTCTCCACCTTGTCTCCAAGCTCTTGCTGGACATGCTTCTTGATACGGCGCAGCATGAAGGGCTTCAAGATCATATGGAGACGCCTCAGCTGATCTTCGTTGAGTTTCGTATTACTCTGCGCATGAGACTCGATATCCTTGGAGAACCATTCGCTGAACTCATCGTGAGAGTCGAACAACGTTGGCATAATGAAGTGAAGCAAGGCCCAGAGTTCCTGCATGTTGTTCTGGATTGGAGTACCAGTCAACAGAAGACGGTTACGGCAGTGAAATCCCAAAAGGTTCTTCCAGCGGGAACTCTGTGACGACTTGATAGCCTGCGCTTCATCCAGAATCATGTACTGCCACTTGACCTTCTGGAAGTACTGTGCGTCAAGCACGACAAGCTGGTAGGACGTGACCAAGACATGGAACTCCGATTCCTTCGTGTAGGTGATGTGCTTGCGATCCCAGAACTTTCGTAAAATCTTCCGATCTTTGGCAGAACCCCAATAAGGCAACACCTTGATATTGGGAACGAACTTGGTGATTTCTTGCTGCCAGTTGTGAAGTGTAGAAGCTGGCGCAATGACAAGGAAAGGACCCCAGATGTTATGCACCTCAGCCAGGTACGCCATGACGGAGATGGACTGGATGGTCTTTCCGAGACCCATCTCATCTGCAAGGATACCGTTGATACCCTGCTCATACAAATTGACGAGCCAGTTCAGACCCTTCAACTGGTACTCTTTCAGCTGAGCCGTCAACATGGTAGGCTGGGAGATGGTGATGTCACCCAAACTAGTAGGATTCTGGAAGTTCATTTCGCCTTCATCGAAATCGGCCATCTTATTCTCCTCCTGGTTGAAAGCACGTGCACGGTCCTGGGCCTGTTGAACAGCATTCTGGGCATTAGCCATGGCGGCCTGGCGGAGAGCCGTCTCATCTTCTGCATCGAAGTCCAGATCTTCAAAGTTAGTGACCTTCGTGTTAGGGTCGGCTACGCTGGGAGGGAGGTCGATTGTGTGCTCTTGTCCCTTGCCAGGCTGGACAGTCTCGCCCGTTGCTTCTGTAGTGGTGTCTCCACTTCGTTCTGCCTCTTCAGTCTTGATCTTGCGCCCGATGAAATGAGAGTACAGTTCCGTCTGGGAGATAAGGAAATTAAGCTTGCGTCTCTGTCGATTCGCTTCGCGTTCCGCCTCGGCCTTTTTAGCATTCTCAAGCTCTTGCTTCTCGGCCACACGACGCATATCACGCTCTTCACGCTCGTTGCGCTTCCAGAAGGACATCATCTCACGCATGGTCCTCTTGGCACGAGCCTGCGTATCCTTCATACTCTTGTTGGTGCGTTCCTGCCATTTGCGGGACTGCTTGCTAGCAAGCTGAGCAGTCTTGCGAAGGTTCTCCTGGCGTGTGCTGAGCGACAGGGCTTTGATACGGTAAACCTTGGGGATGTCCTTGCGAGCAATATCGCGCCAAATCTGTTCGTAGATCTGATTGTATCCCTTGGTCTCGTATGCGGCGAGAGGAGAGGGGGTGGCCTCCTTCGAGCGAGCACCCTTACCCTCTTTCTTGAGAGACTCTTTCCGGGGATCCTCTTTGGGAGCGATAGGCACGAGTTCGTCTTTCTCCATAGCCGCATAGGCTGCCTCAGCCGCATCCTTCTCCGCCTGCTTCTTCTCCTTGGATTTCTTCGGACGCGACGAGGTGCCAATCCGACCAGACTTTCTCCTGGAAGGAGGTGAAGAGCCGCGGCTGATGTGGAAAGAGCTCGTAGTGCCGCCCTCCAGATTAGGGGCCAGCGGCGTGACCTCGCTAATCTCATCAGCAGCGGTGCCCTTCTCCAAGGCTCGCTTCGTGGTGCGGATCTTCTTCTGAGCCTTTTCAGCCTCGCGGAGGAACTTCTCCTTCTCAGCAGAGTCTTCCGCCTTGTTGGCCTTGCGCTCAGCCTCAAGCTTCTTCTGCGTCTCCAGACGCACGGTGTTCTCACGACGACGCTTCCTCTGCATGTCCTTCTTGCGTTCCTTTTCATCCTGGATTTCTTTGCGTTGGACATCGGCGACTGCAGCGGCTTCGTTTCTGATCCTAAAGCGCTCCGAACCGGCCATCGCTTGTCTCTCAAATGATCTCCCTAATTTGACCAAGAAGTCATGTCGACGTCGCTAGTATTTTGTCAGTGTGTCCAAAAGAAGGGAGAAAAAGATTATTGTAACGTACCTTCCGTTTCAGTCCTTCGGAAATCTCTGATTCTCGGGCACGTTTCTTGCTCTTCTTCAAGTAGCGTTCGCGCTCTTCCTCGAAGCCGGGGCCTTCAACATCGCTCTTGTCCGCGTTGTCGATGTCGGCAATGATTTTGTTGATCGCTTCCAAGTCACGCTCTGACAATGTCTTTCGCGCCTTGCCCTGCTGCGGGGCTGCCGCAAGTTTCGCTGGCTCTAGGGCGCCATTCAAAGTAGGCGCCGGAGTCTCTTCAGCGCCAGAGTCGTAGTCACCAGTGCGACGTCTCCTATCAGATGATGGCTTTTTCTCCAGCTTGGGGAGGGGGCCCGCGGCCTGTTCAGTAGCTTTTGACTCGCTGACAGGCGGGGGAGGAGATGATTTTCGGGAAGATCGATCTTCTGTGGGTTCAGAGAGGATACTCGCAAAAGACATGGGGTCGTTAGCTCTGGCAGGTTTCTATGTAATCCAATGATCAGCCTAAATCCAATGAGAATTAAGTCTTAGGAAACATACCGCTTCCTTAGGAGAGGCCGGTCTTGGTCCCCGCATCACGGGAGACTGAGAAGAATATCCAGCGCCGTTGCCTCTAACGTCAAAGGACGAATCCGGCTCCTTCTTTGGAGATTGTGAGAGAGCTTCTGGCCGGCTCGAAGGATGAGCGTGCGACGTATGGTTGTACGGCGCTGAAGCGTTCCCTGGCATCACGGGCCCGGCGTATGGTGGTGGAATGGAGTACTGCGGAGCACTCGTGGACGAATGTGCTGGATACTGCGATGTAGCCTCTGCATGGGGAGGAGGCGCACTTCCATTCAACGGGGGAAGTGTGGCGGGCAGAGGTGATGGAGCTTGAGAGAAGTGAGGACTCCTGGCGAGAGGCGCCGGCGGGGGAAAGGCCGAAGGCGTCTGGGGAGCGGGTTGCTGGTATTGTTCATTGTTGGGATAGTAGGGGGAGTTCTTGTTCGGCGGTGAATATGCAGTGAAACGAGCCTGCTGGGTCGGCGATTGTACACCGTATGGCGGAGCCCCCGTCATGGTGGCCGCGTCTCACGGAAGCACGGAGCAGACAACGAGGAAGTTTGATGAAGCTGGAGGCCAGGTATGGATGTTGAAATTGGTGTTCTCGTCGTGATGCTGGACGGTCAAGGCACGCGACGGCTGCCCATGAGAGGTTGCTGATCGAATCTGACGCTGCGACAAAGCCGTGTCAGTTGGTTGCACCCTCAGTATCACCCTGGACAGATAGCACCAGCTCGTCTCTGTGGAGAGGATGAAGCGCCAGCGGCAGGAAGTCGGGAGAGGTGTTATACCGTCTGGTATAGGGCAGGAAAAGCTGGTTTGGCTATTCTCTGTCCCCGTGAACGGGACCTCGCGATCCGCGGATTAACGACCCGGCATGGAAGGGCAATCTTGGCTCGCTGCGACAGACGTCCAGATCGGGGCGGATATGGCGCAGTCCCGTCTATTTGGTGGATATGGACGCAGGGCCGGGATGGGGATGATGGAGATGGGGGATGGGGATGGGGGAGAAGGAAAGGAGATGGAGAGACGTGGCGGAGGAGGATGGACGGTGGAGAGGGCAGAGGTTCATGGAACGAAGCGGTGTTTGTTGCGTGCTGAGCCTTTTTCCAATTTTCCCCTTTGCAGGTCCAGACAGGTCAGGTTCGTCTGGCTCTTACTGGTATCGATCGGTACGCCTTCTCGTCGCGCGGGCGATCCTGGGTCTTCGTTTCTGGTATCTGTATTACCATGACTTGTATCTGTATCTTACGATCCCCGACCGGCATCGCCTCGACTTGGAGATCATTTTGACCGCGACAGCGACATCACCAGGACTATCGTCAACTGACTCCTGCGAGGGTGCAGTACTGATCTCCAGATAAAATCACGATTCAAGTTCTTATAGCAGAATATTCACTACAATATGACCTCTTATCATCTCATTTTCAACACAACTCTCCCCGTCTCGCCCTATTGCCCGACATTCACTCCTCCCCAGCCATCGCGATCTCAGTCCACATTCCCCCAAAGCGCCTCGTCACCGTCACTGTATTATTACCCGTGACGATCCGCATACACTAGCGCGTCTGTCTCTTGTCCATCTACTCGGCGCGCTCTTCTCAGCTGGTAACTTAAGATAGAGTCGTTGATCAACTACAAGTTATCACTCTTAGACAGCATCATCATTTAATACATGTTGGAGGGTCGTCTCTATCCTTGATCGCTCATTCTCGAAAATCCAGCCTTTTCGGGTGCTGTCTTTTTCACTCTCTTTTTCTCTTCTTCCTTCCCGGTCGCGGGTTCATGACATCAAGGCGATCGGAGCTCGTCGGCGGTCCCAAAGAAGTCTTACGGAGAAGATACTCCCGTAGTTTTCGCCCTTTTTCCACTTCCAAATCAAATCTAATTCCCTCCTTGGCGCTGGAAGTGCTCCCCTCTCACTAAAACTGACGCCTTTTTATTCCTACTGTCCATCAGACAGTGAGAACCATCCCTAAATAACGCCGTCATAGTGATCCCAGCTACTATACGAATCCAAGTATCGTCATCATCCAGCATCCCTAATCGAGTAGCGTGGTGTGTCAGACCTAGTCTGTGCATCCATCCAACGTCCCTCGCCACCGGAACCCAGGACAAAGGAACTCCGTAGACGCAACTACCAATTGTTCTAAGGGTAAAAAGGGAAATGAGACAGAACCACCACCAACCTCGTGACGGTCGGACCGCCAACTCGACCGCGTAATCATACCTTATTTCCGCAATGCAAACTGCCATCTCCTTTTTCTTTTAATAGCACGATTACATGTCCGACAACACATTACTGTTATCTGATCTAAAAACGGAATCTCCCATAAGCGATTAATTCACAGGCTCTTAGACTAACAAACTGGACCAAACAGTAAAAGTCAGTAACCCCTAGATACTTGTTACACTTGTGCCCTGAATAGAGACCTTTATCGACTCAGCGTTGCTTAACCGGGTCACGTGCCGGATAATGAGGTAGAAGACTCAACCAGATTAAGGCTGTGTTAGGGAAAGGGACTCGGCCTGCTTCAGCAAACAAAAGCAAATAAGAATAACCCAGGAATATGTTGATTGATGGCTCACTCGGGAGAAAGACCGGCCGACACTGTAGAAGTGAATAAGCTAGTCATAGAAGGGTCTTCGCTAACGCGTCGAGAACTTCAATCAGAATGACCTTTCAAAGTTATTTTTACGTCAAATGCGTCTATGTTTTACGATGAAATCCAATATCAGATCGCACTTCCTTCCTCTACTTCCTATTCTAGCGTTGAGTCCAATGCTAAGTAAGGTCTGCTAGCAAAGAGAGAATGCGGTAGCATTCAGATACTTGTGCGGTACTATGTAGGTTGCCAAATTTCGCATAGACCTTATCTGCACCTGGGAAATGCGTCTGTGGACCCTTAGTATACTGCTACAGTTTCATGCAGGAATTTGGAGTTATTTTATATTCAATTATTTGGACTTTTCAGTTCAATTAGACGCATGATTAGTTTCCAGTAAATTCGGTGTAATGAATATTTAGATAGCGTAGTGCGCAGCTCTATTGAGTCAGGACTAACCACTAGAGATCCTAAGATTCAGCTTCAAGTCCAAATGATCTACCACGAATTATGCACCTGCTGCAGGATAGCATTTCCCTTACTCAAGACCCGTATTGGTCTAGAGGCCTTGCGCCCCAAGGTATGAGAAGATAACTTGATAACCAGCTGTTGCATTCTTCGTCACAGTCAAACCGTGTCCTGTCGCAGGCTGTATATACGTAGACACATCTGATGCTGCCGGGTAGAAGCTTTTAAGAACAGACACATCGTAGGCACTCTTACAGTCGCCATCGCAAAAGGGAAAGTCATATTCTCCAACAAAGAACTAAATAGGAAGAAAAGAAATCAATACGAAGTCATAAAATCTTGCTCACTGGGTAAAGATGGTACATACCTGAACTGGTCCCTTGAATTCTGTTGCTGGAAGGTTGTCAGTACTACGAGAGAGCCGCTCACCCACCGTGAATGTCTGCTTGTTTTTCACCGACCACCGTAATAGCTCGGGCTCGAAAGCAGCTCCGCCCAAGAAAAACTGCTGGATATTGGCCGCTGTTCCCTGCACCAGGTATCCTGAGGGAGTGTGCCCCAATCGCTCAGGATCATTCTCGCGCGCAACTTCGAACCCGTAGGAGGATCCCGGGATGCTCGACACGTCCTTGTTTGTTACCACCACGAAGCCGGTTAGAATAGCTCCATCGCTAACTTCTCCATATTTCGACAGCAGGGAATCCGTCGTCACAGATCCGTAGGAGTGGCCCACGTGGACAATCCGTTCGGGTTTGTATCTGGCAAGATGGAAAGGGACATGTCTGCTTCCTATTATTTGAGATGATTTTACAAGGTCACCGTTGCGAGCAAGTGTAGTGAGCTCTTTGAGAACTTCGACTTGCGCGGGAAGCTGGACAATATCATATGCGTCAGGCTTAGACGAAGCTCCAATACCAAGTCTATCGTAAATAAGAACCGAGTAACCGTGGTTGATAGCCGCTTCAAGGTAAGAGTACTTTTCGGGGTGAACAGGTACATCCCAGTATCTATTCAGCCGTTAGCACGCACCTGGCACATTCATGGCGACGCCGCCAAGGTGGACTCACGCTTTATCATAACCAGATCCATGGGTAGCAACCTGAAGAATATGCGACTTCGCACCTCGTGTGGGAATACACAGCCTAGCATTGATATTGAAGGTATCATGGACCGGTATAACACCAAGATCACGGGACTTATTCAGGTGAGACCAAGTCCAAATATCCCACACCCAATTGGCAACATCGGAAGTCTTGTCAACCCTCAGGGTATCAAAATGAGTGTTCTTTGCTGAAATCTGTACTGGGACATTCAGCTGCACACAGTACTTGTTTGTCTTGATAGGAGTCGCTTGTGTTGATAGAAGGAATAGCAGTCCTAGTGATGTATATCGAGAAATAGCACCCATTTTGGATTCTTTCTAGCCACTTCGTCTGTCTGAAGAGGTATCACTGTAAACCCTTGGAATATTATATAGAGAAACTATGCTAACGGTAAATGACAGATACCATCAGCAGTTGCGGGCTACCTTTATATACATCGATCTTACTCAAAATATCAGTACATCATATTGGGCAGATTGCAACATGCCCAATAACGTACGCCTGCATTAAAAGAAGAAAGGTGTACCTAGCGTCATATTCAGTTATTGTTCGTAGAACGTCGTCTGATCATAGTAGTGGGTATTTTCTGTGAACTGTCATAAGCACTAGAAAGCGATTTAAATGTAACAACCACATTCTAGTCTTGGCTCGGTCAGAATAAGATATTGACTATTAGTGAAAGATGGCCAAGAGATAGTATATCGAAATTAATTTACTACCGGTTCCGAGGAATGCCGATCAAGAAGTTCATGTGAAGACAATAAGCGGTGATTATTATGTAGAGAGGACAAGACATTGTGAGACAGCAAAGTGATACAAGCAGTCTATTAAGTAGGCAGTGCAACAATGACGTTATCTTCTGGCCTAGTTAGTTATCTAGTGCCATATAGATTAGATTATGAAAGTCTATCGCTTTCAGTGGTTATCAGATGTTAATTCGCATTGCTCCCAGTATAAAAATGACCACCGTATACAAATTTTGGTCTCAGCTTACCGGGACTTGGCAATTCATCACCCATGTTTTCCGAGTCAAGAGTCGCGAACCTTCTTGGCGAATAGTAACTCATAATTCAAAGTAACGCATGCGGAATAACTACACTGTACGATGTGGAATCCTACCTCTGGCCATGTGAAATATTGCTGCATCGATTGACTGAAAAGTTGTTCAGATTCTCCCCGATCGCGCTGCCAGTAGATCAGTGGAAGTAGTAAGTTGCGCAGGAGCTTTTCGCCAATACAATACTCTGTACACACTAGGACGTGTATTAGTTAGAATACTTACGCCGTCACCCCGCACATTTCAAAAGAACACGTACTTGCTCAACCAGGGGAGCATCTCTACTAATAATAACCTCGATTAACCCTGGCGTTACACACATCCTGTTTTGGTCGAATGGGAAAAGCCCTCATGGTAAATCTTGTCTAAAACATCATTTGTCTTTAGCTGGTTTTCTGAAGTGTCGAGGCTTTCAACGGCAAGGATATCTTCCATTAAAATGCCTTTAGCAGCGAATTCTCCAAACGAACTTACCGTCATTTACCCCCACGAGTCGATATCAAGCAAAGATTTTATTTCTGAGCTTCCTGACGAAATCCTATCTTTAATTATAGAGCTCGCCGCGGAAATTTATGAATATCCGTGGCGTAGGATCATACCCGAAAGCCGTTACCGTGAGGCCAAAACTCTCTCGCTGGTATGTCGCCTATTTGATCGTATTGCACGTCCCCTATTATACAAGGATATAGCGCTTCCAATAGCGCCTGAGGATTTGGGAGGACCTCTACAGAAACTTCATGCCGTGATGAAAGACAATCCCCAGGTTCGAGAGCATTGCCGAGCGGTCACCATTATTGAAATACATGATATAGGTGACGATGGTCCCCTGATAGTGAATGACCTTGTCTGTTGGTTGAAAAAGGTCCGTGACTTGAGAATCCATGCAGGAATTCTCCCGATAGATATTGGTAATCTAGAAGGACTTGCGAATCTCTTTCTTCGCAGTGCTTCTAGATCAATGGATGAGCTTCACGAGTTGAGGCTCTGCTCAACAAGAGGCGGACTTTTCCTGAAGAAGATCATTGATTTGATCAGGATACCATCATTGCAAACACTATATTTGGAACAAGTACACAAGGATGAAAGAGAAGACTTCGTTCTACCCTCAGAGGTAGGTTTACTTATATCTAGCCCTCCTGTCCTTTTCTTTCTTTCTGTCTTTCTTTCCTTTTATTATTATTATTATTATTATTATTATTATTATTATTATTATTATTATTATTATTATTATTATTATTATTATTATTATTATTATTATATCCTCATAATATTGACAAGAATGACAGAAATATGCTTCAATACACTACCTTCTCGATATAGAAACTACGGAGACTGATATACATTATAGAAATACCGGACCGCCCCTTTCACTACACTCTGCCTTTTTCGCTATTGGGAAGACCCGGAAGCGACATGCCAGCTTATAAAGTGGCCCAGAGCTCTTGTTCGTTTTGAATTTGGACCCATAAAAGGAAGACTGCCCATTTCACTACACTATATGGATCTAGGTATGTTTAGCATGTGGCTTTCGATCCATAAAGATACGTTGACATACATCGACATCGGATGTCTTTCTTTCGAAACGTGGGAGAAAGGTGCTGGGCCTCTGTTTCCAGCCTGTGATTATCCGAAGTTAGAATTCTTGAAACTATCTAGATGGCAGACGGGAACGACGTTGAACCCTTCGGAAGCGGAGTTGTTGCTTGGCCCATCGCTGAAGACCTTTGGATGGAGCTTATTAGGTTATGAAGATTTCCTCGACTACTATGAAGACTTCGGAGCAGAAGAAGAGAAGTGGATAAGAACACTGGCTGAAACGGCAATAACGAGACAGGCCACCCTGGATACGATCCAAATTGATTTTGCACCAGAGCGACACTGGGATTATTGGCATGGACACACCACGGTGTATCCATGGGATCACATAAACAATATTAGGGATGATCTTGAGCCATTTGGTTTGACTTTGGGATATACTGACCCCACCATAACGAAGGAAAAGTGGCAAGAGCTTCTGTTTTCGAAGGACTAGACAAGATGTCATCTCATGGGCGTTGGGCGATTCCTTCCTATGGCATAGAAGTAACATATCGGTTGCACATTTCCTTTTCCATATCTAGTAGGTATACGACACCTTCCACTGCCGTACACTTTGGGCCATTCAATTGTTCTCTGGGGTTCAATAAGGATCATAGACGCTTCATCATCCTCATGATAGTATTTTGGCCAGTTTCACTGAAGGTATTTTCATTCAATGGGAGTAATCTGGTGACCATTAAAGGGGCATTTCTTGTTCTATTATGTGGATCGGGATGAATTGTGTCTCGCTATTTCGAGCTGCTACGCCGTGCCGCTCTATATAAAGCGGATAGTTCAATGAACCTCAAGCCACCTACCTCCACCATATCGACATCAAAGGAGACAGCCGGAATAGGGAAATGAATCCAGTAAATGGCGGAAGCAGTGCTAGAGGCAGCAGTATTCGGGAGATGAGGTCCTAGGGCATAAATAGCTGATAGATTTCGGTACCCCTCTAGTAGTCAAGCAATCCGATTTATTCTCGAAGATTAGCCCCAAGAAAATATAGACTCGAACCTCCTTAGCAAATAGGAGCCCGGCATATGGAATCATTCCTCCGCAATATTGATGACTAGCTACCCTAGTGCTTACTAGCGCAGCTTGCATTACATATAAAAGTGGGAAGAAACTATTGAGATAATTCTAGAAGTCTACGTGACCCGAAGGAAAAGAAAAACACATTCGATGATTTTGCACTCCCTTAGTCCTCAAGACGAAATCCTATAGGAAAAAATTGGAGCAATTTCTGTGAGATTTCAGTGGTTAATATCGATAGTACAGTACCAACGCTCACTTTTTCGAATACTAGGATCACGGAAGCAACTAAGTCTGAGCATATAATGTCGGGACTCCGGAAGCACCGCGGAGAGTCCGAAAATCATAACAACGCAGTCTTCTTGGCCTGAAGTGACATTGCGTACCATATATAAAAATTGCAGCGTTCTCTGCTCTGGAAATTAATTTCACTTTAGAGAAAAACAGCTTCTTTAATTTTAAACCCCTCTCGTATTTTGAATATACTCAAGTAGAAGTCGCGGCTCCAAGATGCGCACGGAGCTCATCAAAGGGCTTTTGTTTGTGACGATTCCATTTACCTTCGCCCGAATCGATAATTCAAGCCCCAAAGACATCGTGGTCAATAGCCTCACAGCGCTACTTGGAACCACCAACACAACAAAGGCTGTGTAAGGCATCGAAACCTACTTTTCTCCCGGTTACGTCCAACATACAAACACGGATATCCTAGACTATGACTCCTTCGTGCAACATATCCAAGACCTGAAGATCGGCCTTCTCCGGTCTGACCTCCGCATCAAAACTATTATAGGCCCCATGCAGACCAGCGCCAATTCATCTCTCGAGTATCAAGTGGGCAGTTATCATCATATTACCTTGGAATATGGTAATGAGACGATGTCGTCGGACGTGATCGCTCTCTTTGGTTTGCGGGATGGAAAGATAGTTGAATGTCATGAGGTCACACAGTGACAAAGGGATCATTTCGTGTGGTATTGTGGTCAGTCATTCTCGTCGATTCTATGGGTTAGCTTTGTTAAAGGAATGAGCACGCTATGTACAGTACTATCCAGGTGGAAGGAGTATTCGATTGTGTGATACGCAGCTGTATTGAGTCAAAACTAGTCGCTAGAACTCCCAAGGTGCGCTGAGGGTGTGCTATCGAGTAGGAGTATACTTGTGTCATGTGTTATATCCAACGTTAGTTCAAGACAGGCACGAAGAATCTACCCTATACAGCGACATAGCATGCACTTTACCCTATATTTTAAGTAATATATCCAATGAGAGTCGATCTAATGGCATCGTCCCTGCGGGTATTTATAAGTTGCATCGGTTTGCTATTTATTAAAGCATCAATTCATTTCATTATTTTGCCTTCGCTATTTTTACCAGTACGAGTAACTATCTCATTGACATGTATGTTGCCTTCGTGGCCTCCACTCTGGCAGGGAGTTCAGTCCTGAGATCAAATAGGTGTATAAATACTGCAGTCGAGTTGTGCATTAGTGGAGGACTTGATGGATGAAGGAAGTCTAGGAACAGTGTGCAGTCAACAATTCTATCTACTTCACTAGTATTATAACCGACATATCTCGAATCCAGAACTCTGACGGACTTGTAAATCCTACGAGAATTGTGCACAGACACACGGATTGCTACGGGGAGCTAGGAACCGCCTTGCTCTTCGTTCGAAAGGCATGCTTGGATGGTATTCAGAACAGCTTGTAGGACGGACGGGTGAATAAGGATCGAAGAGGCATTTTGTCTGATGCGAATTACAGGAAAGGACCAGTCTTAGCCCTAAGATATCACTTAGCCGATACAGTCATTTACATTTCGGATGTAGAGGACAAAATATCGGGGCCATGCTTCATCTTCATATTATGCATCCGCATATATTGCTTCTTGCTTCCTCACGCTGAATGCTCAATGCGGATCCGAAACTACTACCTCTGAAGGAGCACGATTGAGTATATTTAAGTTTCATGGTTCTATTCTCATTTAAGATTGTTTTTAGCCTTTTTCTCGTGCCGGACCTAGGCCATTTTATGTAGTAAGAATAGTTTGAGAGCGTAGCTCAGAATAGATCCGTGGACGGTTAGTGAGCCTTTAGGCCCAAACGATGATGAAGATGGCTAACTTACCCCACAGATGTTCGCCTACCCACCTGGAGTATCTCCGTCATGTGCGACGACGATGTTTTGCCCCAATCAAGAGAACGATGAACGCGGAGCCGCATGTCGAAGGAGCAGGTCGCTAACGGCCTGCCGCTGGGAGGGCGACTGGATGATCCCAATAGCGGCAGTGGAGACAGGTTATGGTATCCAATCGTCTGGCTGATTTTTACTTTTTCTGCTGCCATTCTTGCCAGCCATCTTAACCAACCGGGGGATATTGTTTGGGACGGAGATGGCATCCAGTCCGGGGCCGTTTGTATCTGGAGGCTAATTAGCCCATTGTACTGGGTTCTCCGCAACAATGTTGCGACAGTGGCTCTGGAGATCAACCTCTGGGTAAAGGCCCTGCGTCGTTAGTGGTTCCATTACCCAGCTTCGAAGTTGATGTCTCTGACGGATAGACATGGGGTATGGCCGGGCTGGCCCCCACTGCGAACATCATCACTGCGGGGGAGCCAGGCGAGATGCCGATGCCGACTCGGTAATACAGAATAAGTAATATACTTGCCACGAGTACGGAGTAAGGAGTGTACCATAGCAGAAAAAGGCTGGTGCGTGCAAAATATCCCTGGAGACATGGATAGGATCAAATGTTGAGTGCAGATAATACGCTTTGACACCCGAGACAAACGCGCAGGTCATATCATGGGCATTATGCGAGCCAATAGTTAGCTGTACGGGTGCCGCATTCTAGGCTTTGCCTTAAGTCGGATATCGGTCGTCCAAGCCGAGACCAGGCGGGTTAGATGTGAATTTCATGATAGCAGCATTAACGTATTCTCTTAGACTCTACCACTAGCCGTGGCAGCGCAGAACGGAGTCGCCTAGCTGTGAGCTAGAGGGTGTGCCATATTAGCACGAACGAAAGATCCGAAGCACCTGATGGCGATGGTAGTGATGCTGATAATGATGATGATGAAGCAAAAGAATGAAGAAGCTCTCCACTTGGTCGGCCGGCCCCGTCTGACTGCGTGTGCGGAAACTCGGGGGCTGTGGCCTTAGCCGGCAACCCGTTTCGTGACGGTCTTTTTCCAGTATTTCATGTAGTACTATGATGTTGATTATACCATCATATAGCTGTCAGTTGGCAGACGATATTCTGTTCCGCCATCGATTCTCCCAAGGTACCTTTGTCCGCCGTCCAGATGTCTGCCCTCGCCAAGAAGGCCGATGAGAGATACTCAGACTGGATTCTCAAGAACTAATTATTATTTAGCTAGACCAACTAACCAGTCAATTAAGTTATTACTCTGGCTAAGTTAGAGGATCGTCAGAGCTGTCAAAGCTCCACCCATCTTGCAGTGCCGCCATCGATCTAAAACCGTGCTCTGCTCGAGTGAAGTTCTGTAGCCATGCGGAACCGCTCTGGCCATCTCGTCCTGCTCTTCTTTCTTTCTCCAGACTCAGACTGGCGCTTCAACTCCACGATCTGGCCAGCATGAACCATCCCTCGCAGTGCGGGGGAACAGAACAACAATCCTCATTCACTGGCCTCCCTTTGCCCGAATAAGACCCCCGGTGATGCCATCCCCGCCTTTTCCCTCCCTCGCCCTCCACATTCCCCGGTTTGGGGCCGAGATCATGGTCGTAGAAGCCATCCCGATTCGTTTCTTGGTAATATCTCCTCCAGGGAACAGTTCCGTAGTTCGAAACGGAAGACAACGAACTCCGCCACAGGTTCTAGAGCATGCGTCATCCATCCGCCCGTCACAGCAGACGATATTATGGCTTCCGCATTCATTCAATGGATCCCCAAGAGACAAAATTACAATGGATGATTACCAGTAAGATACAGCTTGGTTGATTTCTCTCTTCTATCCACACGGCCTCCCCCGCGTATCTCCACCAGGCCCGCCCGACGCGATTGATGCGATCGTCCGACCTCCGAGATGGTCGTATGTTGTCTGCCTTTGGTTTCCCAGATACCAGTACCATACGTCAAAGCATGATGATGGCTGCCAGGGGCACAGCTCGAGGATATAAAGCACCTGCTGTTCCACGGTCCAGGTGTTTTATTTCTCTCTCTCATCCAGATCCAGCCAGTCCATCAAACAACAGCTGAGAGTATTCTATACTTCTCAGACTTGAATTCTATACCGCTCAACTACACATCTCTCTCAGATTCTTATATCTTCTTCAACCTCTTTCTCACCTTCAAACCTCATCCATCCCTCAACTACCATCACAATGGGTATTCCGGAAAAGCAGTGGGCCCAGGTCATCGAGTCCGACAACTCTCTTGTCTACAAGCAGATCCCCGTTCCCAAGCCCGGTGCGGATGAAGTCCTGGTCAACATCAAGTACTCCGGTGTCTGCCACACCGACCTTCACGCCAGAAATGGTGACTGGCCCCTCGACCGCAAGCTGCCCCTGATCGGTGGCCATGAGGGTGCTGGAGTTGTCGTCGCCAAGGGTGATCTCGTTTCCGAGGTCAACATCGGCGAGCAGGTCGGCGTCAAATGGCTGAACGGCTCTTGCTTGGCCTGCGAGTTCTGCCAGAAGGCCGATGAGCCTCTCTGCGCCAACGCGGAGCTTTCTGGCTACACGGTCGATGGCACGTTCCAGCAGTACTGTGTCGCCAAGGCCGCTCACGTCTCGAAGATCCCCAAGGGCGTTCCCCTCGATGCTGTGGCTCCCATCCTCTGCGCCGGTATCACCGTGTACAAGGGTCTGAAGGAGTCTGGTGCTCGCCCTGGTCAGTCAGTCGCCATTGTCGGTGCCGGTGGTGGTCTCGGAGCGCTGGCCCAGCAGTATGCAAAGGCCATGGGTCTGAGAGTCATTGCCATTGATGGCGGTGATGAGAAGAGGGCTCTCTGCGAGCAGCTTGGCGCCGAGGTATGTAGCCAATATATTCATTTTTCATACATTTTCTTTTCCCAGCAAAGTGAGCCGTAGGCTAACATGATACAGGCCTTCGTCGACTTCACCAAGTCCAAAGACCTCGTAGCAGACGTCCAGGCCGCTACCAGCGACGGCCTGGGCCCTCACGCCGTCATCCTCGTCGCTGTCTCCGAGCTCCCCTTCCAGCAGGCGGCCAGCTACGTGCGATCGCGCGGAACCATCGTCGCCATCGGTCTGCCTGCCAACGCGTACCTGAAGGCCCCCGTCTTCAGCACCGTCGTGCGCATGATCAACATCAAGGGCTCCTACGTCGGAAACCGCCAGGACGGCGTCGAGGCCCTGGACTTCTACGCCCGCGGCCTGATCAAGTGCCCGTTCAAGACGGTGCCGCTGTCGGATCTGCCCAAGGTGTATGAGCTGATGGGTGAGTCCCCTTCCCCCTATCTAAGCCCTGAATATAAACCACGCGAATCGAGTACTAATTATCTATTTCAACAGAGCAAGGAAAGATTGCCGGCCGCTACGTCGTCGAGATGCCGCAGTAAATCTATTCTTAGCGCATTCGCCCTTCTCCATGACTCTCTCACCCTCTCTCTTCCCCCCATTCGATAGAAATAAAAGGGGAACTGAAGTGAAGAGATGAGAGCATGCGAGAAGAAGAATGGGAACCGATTTGTTTGTTCGCCATGACTCCAAATCCAGATACCACTGCCATACATTCCCCTTTCCGTTTTTACTTTTTTCTCCTTTTTTTTTTTCATGAGATGAGACGAGATGAGACGAGAAACGAAGCAGCATGCTGAAGAAGAAGATGAAGAACGAAGCAGGTCCGGAACCGGCGTTAGCAAGTCTATTTTTCATTCCTTTCTTTCTGTTGTAGTCTAGCGAGAAAACGGAGTCAGGGGTCGAGTACTCGCGGTTGGTTGGAGAGGGAAAGGAGAGAAAAAACTTGTTACCTCAGAAAACAAACTACCTATATCTCGTGTGAAATTATACCAATATTGAATTTTCCACTAACGTATCCAAAACACTGAATACTTCACTTAACTTTACTTCATGGTAACGGTAAATAATCATACACGCCTCAAAAACCCACAGAAAAAGAGAACAAAACAATAGAAAATCAAGAACTCAACACCTATACTTGCACAATGCATGTATGCGTAGTATAACTTCTACGCCTAAGTCTTGATTTCAATTCTGATTTGATCCATCCCATTCAGGTTGTTGGATCAGCAGAAGTAATTTCCCAAATGATAACAACAAAACGGACCTGCCGGGGTCCTAGGATGAATGCTGCATTGCATGCAAAAGCAAAAAAGAATTCTCGGGGAAACTGAAGATGGAATGAAAAGGCGCGAGAGTTGTAAAAGGAACGAACGACGACGAAGTGGTATAGTATAGAGTACATCTATTCGCGGGTCTTGGTAGAGAACCAAGACGAACAGCCAGACCATCTAAATATAGGTTGGTTATCCCTCTCGTTTGTTTGCTCTTTAGTTTGGCCAGATCAAGGGAAAAGGAAGGGTAAGTTTAGAGGTTAGAGTCGATATGATGCGATGCGATAGGATAGATAGGATACGTGAAAATCACGTTTGGTTTCATTTCCTTTACTCTTTCTCCTTTTCCCAAGACCGATTCCGCGGCCGTAGCCGTGGCTATATCCATGCCCTTATCCTCTAGGAGACATGGACTGAAATGATATGATAAAACCCAAAACGGAAACAAAAACACCTTCGCGGACATGAAATACAGAAACGAAAGACATCTCAAACAGCACCAGGTCCCTTGTGATTCGACTGGTCGAGCAGTAGCTTTGGCTTGATGTAATCTTCATCCAGCTGTCTGAACCACGCGGCATGGTCGCCGTTCGGCCCGCCCGAGAAGAGGTCTCGGAGTGCAGCCCTGGCGCTGAGATGCGCCGAGCTCGATTCCGGTCTCCTCGCCGGAGACACGCCACCGGAGGCGGGTCCAGCCCGTGATGGCGAGAGATGTGGCTGCGAGGGAGATCGGCGGTATCGAGATGCCGCGGTGGGCGGGAGATCGTCGTCGGACAGGCCATCGATATCCAGTTCAAAATCATCCGGGGCGTCTAAATGGACGCCTGTCCGGTCTTTCTTAGCGCCATGCTCATCATCACTGGCGAGACTGCTGGCGCTGCCACTACCAGCGTTGCCAAGCAGGGTCAGCGTTGACGACCGGTCTCGTCGAGATTGGCGATCGACTTGGCTGAAGGCAGAGTTCTTGCGTGGTGCAACACCACCACCAAGGCTCTGTGAGACCTGATGCGATGGGGGGCTGGGACGGCGGTTGTTACCACTGGAGTAGCTGTCTGCGCTGTCGGCAAGCCCCGGCCGTGGTCCGCCGACGCTGTCCAGGGGAATGGTCAGGTCGCTGCGGCGAGGAGTATAGCCTAGTCCGGTATCGGATCGCTTGTAATAAGTGCCTCCATGCGTGACTTCAATGTCAAACTCATCGTCAGAGTCGATCTCTTCAACAACACCTGTTCGGATGCCCAGGATCTCCAACATGCGCGCAGTAGTGCCTCCGAAGATGATGACGGTCAACACCACCACCACGAGCACCGTCGCACGCAGCGCTGGCGCATTGACACCCTTCAGACCAGCAGCCAGCGCGACGCCCACAGCACCGCGCAGTCCAGCCCAGAAAAGCATAGCTTGGTAGTTGAAAGGCAGCTCATCTGCGGCTTCCTTACCGCGTCGTCTGGCACGATATCTGATGAACCAATTGATAGCCTTGGACAGAGGGAAAACTGAAAGATATCTGGCAACGCAGATACCGAATACTGTCATCAGGATGAAAAGCGGCTTGAATTGAAGCTCCGTTTCCACAAAGAGGTCGAGGCCCAGGTAAATGAAAATAAAATTCTCCGTCAACTGCGCCAGAACCTGGAACAGATACTTTGTCGTCAGCTGTGTCCGTCGGGACATGTTGTAGTAAGCATAGTGCTTGAGTGTAATTCCACAGAAAAGGAGCGACACGATTCCTGTCGGTTGTCAGCATATCCCATCATAGCAATCAGCTCCGACATAACATACCAGATAAATACACGCCGTTCGAGAAAAAGTAGCTCGCATAGGCGATCAGCACAATCAAGCAGCTCTCGATCTTTGGCATGCGGCGAACATGGGTATATTTCAGACCCAGCGCAGTGGAAATGCCCACAATCACCCCGACAAGCATACTGCCGAAGAACACCAGCAAGAAGAGACCAATGGCCTCAAACAGATTCAGGAACGTCAGGGAACCAGCCTCGCTGTCAGCGTATTTCTGCGCCGTCTCGAACAGCACAATAGCGATAGCATCGTTGAGAATCGACTCTCCGAAGATGACCGTATACAGCTTCGGCTCCACCTTGTACAGGTTGAAGATGGCAAGAATCGTGACCGGATCGGTAGCAGAAAGGGTCGCGCCCACGGAGATGGCCTCGACGAAGGAGATGTTCAGCCCATCCAGCGGAATCCTCGTCCAGACAAAGAGGATCAACCCTAGCACGATAGCCGAGATGAACGTACCCGCAAACGCGAACGTCAAAATGGTCCCAATATTCCTGAAAAAATTGGCCTAATTCCGCAACTCAAGTCAGCCAAACCCAAACCAACCCTGCCTTTTATTCCCTCCATTCCCGCACGGATAAACTAACCTGATGTAACTCATACCCCGACGCGAGGATAATGGGCGGCAAAAGCAGATTGAAAAAGAACTGATAATCAAACGTGACGCTATCCTGAATAGGCGACTCGGGACTCAACCGGATAATCAAGCCAACAAACATTCCCGCGAAGATCGACAGGACGGTCTCGTGCACCGCTTGGATCTTCCTCTGCTGAAGGATGTAACTCGTAAACAAGGCGAAGATGAGGAGGACGATCAGGATGAATAGCGCCCAGGAACTGAAGAATTCTTTCTTGGTCGCTTCGGGGACCTCTGTTTCAAAGCACATGAGAGATTAGAATGGATTCATAGGTAGAGAGGCTTAGGCTTGGGGATATTGCATGATACGGAACGGCGCATACCATCATCGGGATCGGAGCCAGAGTCGGCGGCCCTGCCTTAGGGAGAGTCAGTAAGAGAGCGCATAAACGGGATGACGTCCAGCAGGTAAAAGGAATTCCATACGCAGCAGCAGGCCAAAGGCCTCGTTGACCAGCGTTCCGGCCATTGTTGTCCAGACGAGGGACGTCCAGGATCAACCGAGGCGGCGGGGAGCAAGCAAAGACAGAAGCAGACGAGCTCTAAGGGAGAGTCGCTGGCGCTCAAGACCCAGCGCACATATCACCAGCGGCGGACAGCTGAACAGATCAAACAACTTCCCACTGGCAGGCCCAAGACAGACAGGATGAACTCATGAAGCTGTTGTTCTTGGGGAATCCGGGAGACTTGGCCTCTCGGGCGTCTCCGACTCGTCCGTCTCGCGGTTCACTCGACCTGCCAAGACGCCAAGATGTCCAGGACGCTTAGTCAGTGCGCACGCGTGTTGCATTCAAGAATTGACCATTATTTCCAGTTTTATTGTGCCTCTTATAGTATGCTAGACATGTTCTATTGCTTCGATGATTGATGCTACAGACTCTACTTGTAGTCAAACCTCGGCCTTTCTTTCTATTTCACCGGCTCGTCACTAATACTGTACTTCTGCCAAGATTCCGCTGACGCCAGACACCAAGATGCATTCGCTGAGGTACATACTACTGTACCACTGCTAACAACAACGCTATGGAACAAATTTTACAATATAATCTCCGTATATTTCACCGCCCTGGTCGTTCTTCTAGTCTCCTCGTCAGCCACGCTGCGACCAGAGCAGCGCATCCGCCGAATCTGAGCACCCATCCGACGCTGTCATCCCACGGTTCACCCCTGGGCTTCTGCAGCGCCTTGAAGATCGCGCTGCTGATCAGAGTGGACAGGATCTGCGGGAAAGAAATAGCCACGTTATGCAGGCCGAGGATGATACCCGCCTGATCCGTCTCTCCCTCGTGGCCGCCCATCGGCCCATCCGGTCGGCCATCCTCCAAATCGTGATTGTCCTCGGCGGTTTCATCCTGCGTACTCGCGTATGACTCTCTAGGTGTTGACATCTCCGCTTGGTGACGCTTGAGCCGTCGTTCGGCATCACGTCGTGCCACCTCCGCTGAGATCAAGGCAAAGGGGGCCCAGAGAGTCAACGCCCAGGAAATACCGACAATCCCAATATCGACGGTCGCGGCTTGCGGCGTGTAGATGAAAAATGTACTAAACATGCAGGCAGCGAAAAGCAGATGAGAGAAGAACCACATGCGTCGGAGTGTCAACCCGGGTACCTGCAGTTTAGACAAGATACCATTCTTCTCGCTTTTTTCCGCGCTCTTTCCGCTGGGAGGCTCCACCAGAGGCTCAGAGACAAGCGGCATACTGGAAAATGATAGTCGTCGCACTGGCTGCGGCTCGTCAGAGGAGCTATCGTCACCATCCACCTCCTCCTGAGTAGGAGCTGGAATTTGCTTGTACGTCGGCTCAATCAACAGTGGCAGAAAGATATTGGCAGAAAAAGATATAATCGCATTGACAAGAAGAGCAAATGTCCCGATCCTAGTAGCCTCCTCCCACGCCTTGTTGATATCTCCCTCTGGGAGGTTTCGATGTTTATCGAAAATCGGATTGACATACAACTGTCCGATATAGGTCGTAGAGTAGAATAGGAAGGGAAACCAGCCAATCCATGCCGCTATCTGGACTTCACAGACAGTGCGAATCTGCGGCGGCAGACGGCGGATAGACCTGAACACCTGTTTGAAGAAGGCTAGGAGGCCAGGATTCTCGGACGCCGGTGCTCCTTCCAGGCGGGGGTCACGCTCTTTGATATACGAGCAGCTAATCGCGAGTGTGCTGCTCAGAGAAATACAGGCAATCACGCAAAGAACCTTAAATTGGGTATTTCCAAAGAATGGAAGCAGTTTGGGTAGGTCAAGATAGCCGGATATATAGCCCAAGATATTGCCAACGCCTGTCAGCCGACTGGCCCAGGCATTTGCCGATTCTTGCTGATGGTGAGGGGCGTTGTCAACAATAAAGGCGCGAATACCCGCTTGTACTGTGGCTGCTGTCAGAAACAGTCAAGACATCAGGAACGGTTGCTGCTGCACACTCACCCGTGTTGACAGAAAAGTCAAGAAAATACATGAGAATCGTCGCTACAACAATCGTAGTCGTCTTCGTCCCAGCTGACTGGGAGTCCACGCCAAACAAGCCTAAAATGCCGCCAACTATTTCTCGAACCCAAGCGAGAGCAAGAAGTGACACCATAGTAGTCACACCACCAACTATCATAAATGGTTTCCTCTTACCCCATGATATGCGGCAATTGTCACTACGGATACCCACATAAGGCTGGACCAGAGTACCCGTGAGAGGACCGGCAATCCAGACGAATGCAAGCAGGGATTTATTCATCCCAAGTGACAGCAGATATGGCTATTTCAAATTTAGCCTTTGTCATCGTGCAACGCGGGAAGAGAAATCAGAGAACAGATACAGAGGAACACGTACCGATCCATTTGAAAGCTCGACAGACCAAACAATTTGAAGTCTATAGAAAGAATATCGTTATTTGGCTTATCCTCAGAATGTAACCATAACGATGAAGCGCGAAAAAAACAGTACATACCCTCCAATACTAAGCGTCAACAAGAAGAGATACCAACTGCTCTTCGGGGCATCATCTGCATGATGCCGATGCCCCGAAACAGCAGCGTCACCGTCTCTCGACGTTGCACCATGTCCCGTTGGAGTGCTGGCACCCTCAACTGGCGTGTTAGAAACAGTCACCAAAGGTGACCTTTCATCTACATGCTCATCTGTCGCCGTCATCGAAACCGGTCACAGAATGGGCGATTTCGACGTCTCAAGGGAGCGCGAGAGAGCAGAATCCTCAATCACACTGGGCACAGAGCGGCAATGTCTGAAAAAAAGAAACGAAGATGAGACGGAACAGTTCAGCGGCTGAATACAATTCCAACGTGCCAGGTCAGGTGGTATGCTGTTCTGGTCCAGTCAGTACAAGCGGCTAGGAGCGGGAGCGGTGACAGCGTCTAAACGAGCGGCCCTTTGAGAATATGGACAGAAATGTGGCGTATCGCCGTAAAAGGAACGATATGTAGTTATCTGCTCTTCAAATGGGAAGCAGATGTGGCGAACAGATCTATACAAAGGTACGGTACGTCTTGATGGGTTCGCGGCCACCCAAGAGCAAGGTTCAGATTGATCCCGGGGTAGGTAAGTAGCTAGGTAAACCGGGGCGATCAACAGGGCGCAAAGCGACCTGTACAGACGAACCACAGAGGAGGAATCGCACGGTCAATCAGCGGAAAGACCTCGTTTTAGTCCTGCATGGAAACGTGGGCTAGTTAAATGATAATCATGCTGGACAGCGTTACAGCTCCAATCGTGAAGTTGGGGGCAGTCCGCCCTGGAGAAGCGTCTAGACATCCGGGGATAAACGTCAGCGAACACATCCACGTGACCCGTGACGGCGTCACGCGTTCAACCACTGGAATCCGTTGCGGCGATTCAGCTCATCGAGGAGAACGACGTTCATTCTGAATATGTCGATGATCAGTACTGGACGATCCAGCGTTGTGGCTCTCCTCATCTGGTCTCTCTGACGCGAGCCACGTACGAAGCGCCGTACGTTGGTGCACACAGAGAGCATCCCATGATGCAGCTCCAACATTGTTCACTTGCGACGCAACTAGTCTCGCAGGTCATGCGTGCCTTCTCCACAGCCTGCGATATATGACCGCATAGTGCGCGATAGTAGGGGATACTGAGGACAAGCTTACACAGATCCAAGTGCTACGGGAAGTAAACCAACATAGTTAACATAAGAAACCAAAATTATCATTTGCGTAAATGAGGTCTATAGCACGCGAAACCAGAATCCCAGCCTCTCAACCATACCCAAACTCTCGCCGGAGAGCGCAGTCGACCCCAACTCCTGGGGCCCCGTGGAATATACTGGGGGACGGAAGTATAACGCCGCACGTCCCCTGTCCATAAGACATAACCTTCCTCCCGGTTCCCTATATCCACCCGAGGCCCCCTAGAGACAGAAACAGATATAGAAACAAAAACAGTGCTGCTATAGAACGTAGCACATCAAGTGTATAATATAAGCAGAAATCAGAAAGCAGGGCTGAAAAGACAAAAAAAATAAAAAGACGATAGTGGGAAAATACCACATCGAAAATGGATATCAAAAAGCGAAGAGTCAAAAGCATGAAATGGACAAATGCCATCTTTTTTAAATCACCAAGCCATGCAATAAATTGCATGCCATGGCCGGCGCTAACAAAGATCGATCTGATGCTCACCAGGAGGGATGCGATAAAGTGCGACGCAGGTGCGAGGACAAAGCAACAAAAGGCGTATCCGATACCCATTCCTTCAGTAACTCGGTTATCTGATCGGAAAACCCAGGGGTACCGCACCGCAATGACAGTCATGGCGGGAAGACAGGAGGCTTAGACGCATGATGGCAGAGGGTATCATCGGTTTACTGCAAGTACCACGACACAAAAGTGTGCAGCGAACGAACGGCGCCGGGAGTGTGGACGCTCCGGGCCACGCAAGGGACAATGCTTGCGTCCGCAAATGCTGCAGCGCGAAATCAGAAGAGAAGACGGCCGTTTCTCAGTTCAATCATCTGCGAGTCTGAAACTCCAGTTCAGATCTGCTGCTGCAGGTACTGGGGACTGATCATCTGAGGGTTGACCATCGTCGGCATCACAGAGTGCATTCCCATAGTAGTGGGGATCGATGTGACATTGGCCATGTTGACCGTCGATGTGAGGAAGTTCGGGTCTGACGCAGGGGAGCCCTCCTCGAGCGAACCGAACTCGTTCTCCTCATTCTCCAGGTCCTCATCACTCAAAGTCTGATGCTGCTGCTGGCCATCCTGCTGCGTCTCATGGGTGCGACGATGTCTGGAATTGACCAGTCAGTATTGCAGTCACAGTGCGCCAAGAAATCAATGAAGAACTTACTGTGCGAGGTTATCGGAACGCGAAAAGGCTTTGTTGCAATACGGGCATGGGTATGGTCGTTCCTGGGTATGGGTTCTCACGTGTCTAGCCGCCCGGGAAGTTAGCCAGCGGTTACAGAGATTGTGACGGGCTAGGCTCTCCAATCAGAGCGCCCAGATCCATCATGCAGAAATAGAAGTGAAACTTACCGCTTCAGATGCTCTAATCTCTTGAAGAGACGTCCACACGACGGAATCGGGCAGGAATGTGACTTCTGCGGGTACGGGCCTATCTCCATCATAGTGGCACTTCGAGCCCGGCGGACGGGCCCAGGACGATCTCCCCGATTTGCTGCGCTGTTCTGCACCGACATCTCGATTGACTCATTGGTGGTAAGCGGGCCAAGGGTATCCTGGGGCGATACGAGCTGGGAATCTTCTTCCAAGCTGGCCAAGGGGGTACCATGTCGCGACATCTCCTGCAGTAGATCCTTCTGTGCGATAGAAGGGTAACCGTTAGTGATACCAGAAGGAGACTCCTGGTTGTGTTCATCCCCTTCGGCTACGGGAGCCACAGAGCTCGAAACGGAGCGCCGCAAGTCACTGGGCTTATGCACTGCGTACATCGCCTGCTGTCCCTGAGAACTAGTGGCTGGGACGCCGTTAGCGGTAGCCGCTGCGATCGCGTTAGTGATGCCCGGAGGGATCGAAGATCGTCGTCTCCGCTGCTTGTATGTCGGAGATCCCTCGATGACAGAGTAGACATTGGGCGGGAATGTGCGCGTAACGGTCGAGAAGTGGCCGCCGGCCAGATTCGAGGGTGGCAGCTGCATCATGGGGTTGAAGGCAGTCGTAGAACTAACGTCGGGAATCGCGGTGTACAGCCCTGTGTCCTCGTTGGCAATGTAGGCCGGCTCAGCCCCCAGGGGAACGGCCTGCTGGGGCGGCGTAATTGGCTCGAACGACATACCACGGTTGCTGTAGTCCTCGTACTGCGAGGAGACAAATGACGGAGCCGGAGAATATTCAATATAGGAGGGCATCGAGGCATGGCGCTGATGCAGGCGAGAGAGCGGCAGTCCCGTGCGATCGTACTGGAGCTGGCCAAAGTCCTGCTCGCGCTTAACGAAACTCTGGGCCATCGCGTTCGACATCGCGAGTTGGCTGTACATCCCTGAGCCGCCAGTCTCGTCCGGGAGAAGCGGCATCGAGGGGGGAGCCATCTGCGGAGGAGGCATAGCGTCAACGGTCCGAACCACCGGAGATGCAGATTGGCCATACGTCGTACTTGCATGTGCAGAAAACGATGAAGAGTTTGCTTGCTGTGCCTTGGTGAGCTGCTCATAGAGCGATTGGGACGAGTCGAACTGGAAGGACAACGCGGGCTCGCTGACGGCCACGGTTGTCGCTTCCTGTCCCATCTTCTCCCTCTTCAGGTCGCGCTCCAGAGCGTCCAGGAAGAGGCGGTCATGAGGTACGCTGTACCAGTAAAAGACCTTTTGCTTCTTCTGTGTCCGAATGCAGTTGTTTTTATATAAGAAATCAAGAAAGGGGCTCTTTGGCTCCTCCAGCGACGCGTCGGTACCTGACTTGAGATTTCGAAGATCGGAGAAGATACCCTCTTCGAACTTCTTGGAATTCTTCACTGGACGGCCGAAGGCCTGGAATCGGAAAGACAGACATCGGACAATATCCGTACCGGAAATGTGGAAGAGGTTGTTCCTGCAACCAGTCAGCCAGGTTTACCTTTCGCCATTATTATCGAGGACCACGAACCAGAGCACACAAGAGACATAGTCGCCTGTGGGGAGCAGGAACCGTCTGATCAGCTGGTCGGGAGACCAATCGACTGGAGCAGAAATTAAGAAATATTTGACTATTTTTCCTGTCAGACAGATCTCCATGCGCGGGGGCCAGATCGCGCAGAATAACTTACGGTTGTCAACCTGTTGGAGTGCTACTTGAGCATCCTGCGGGAGACTCTGCTGGGCCTCACTCGACAGCATGAAAGTCTCCGGTTTTTGCGGAGGCGCCATTGGGGCCCCGTGTTGTGGATACATCTTTGTGTGCTATTCTATATCAACAGTCAGCATTTGGCGGATTGACCAAAGTACATCTTGGGAGAGATATGGATATAGAGACGAGATCTGGTTCCCTGAACACGCGTTCCGGAAGCTTAAAGCTGTGTCGACCACAGTTCTCTCTCCCACAACAGGGACCAGCGACGTACCGTTATGATAGCGTTTTTCTTCTTTTTGGTGTATGAATTGACAATAGAGACGAAATAATACCCAGTCGCGGGATCCTTCTTTTGTTTGTTTTGTCTTTTTGACTGGAAGACAAGGATAATTGAACGGACAATTTCAAAGAGCGATCATCCAAGCGCAACAGCTATCCAAGCAATAGCAGAGGGACCAGCCTCCAATGAACTAGATGCTGGATGAAGACGAAGGGGCCGATGAACAAAGCTGAAGCGATGACCGTCAACGACAGGAGAGATGGGCCAGCCCGAGGGTAAAAGAGATAGATCTCCGGTGCTCGCACGGCGGGATTGAAACGAGAGGTGGTTGAGAAAGAAACAGGCCACGTCCAGGGCTGCGACCGCGAGGGGCTTGGACGGGAGGGAAGACAGGTCTTTTTCACCGGTGGTCTGCGAGAAGAGAGGAACGGCCCAGGTGGGATGAGCACAACCGGGGTGGGCGGTCGCTCGAGGGGGTTAAGAAGGATTCCGTTTGAGCACGACGATCGGGGCGGGCGGGCTCAGAGAGCGAGCGAGAGAGAGCCAGCGCGTCCGGGTTTAGTGTTGGGATGGGATGGGGAGAGTGGGAAGACCAGACCTGGACCAAGAGTCGGGAGTGCTAAGGTGTGCACTTAGCAGGGGAACTGGATAGCGCCCGTGGAGTCAGCGGCTGGAGGACCGTATTCGCCGGTGGTCCCGGCTGCTGGTGGCGCCCGGCAGTGGAGCTGCTGCTGCGGGTGCGAAAGGGCTTACGGGCGAGTGGTCGATATTGATCCGTATAATTAGTATGGTCAGATATTCGCGGAATAATAGCGAGACCAGGATGGCCGCTCACGACTGGAGCCTTTCCTGGGGATCTGCTGCGTGCAGTGCTCTTCCAGTAGTAGTAGTAGTCCTCTGGACAAGTGACAGGATGTTTTTCCCCTGGTCGACCACTTGGACCAAATCGGATAGAGCAGACAGGGTGTCTGTCTCTGGCCAAGTCGGGCAAGGGAGGAGAGCGAGGGAGCGAGGATGATGGACACTGCTCGACAAGGGTTGAATAAAAGATAATAACGGTGTTTGCTTGCTTGCTGCTGGTGATGGTGCTGGCTCTTTTCGTATTTGGTGTCCAGTATATGGAGTATATGATAACAATAATATAATAATAATATGATAGACGTTCTGTATTCGTCACCGTAAGGGGATGGTATCGTTTCGTGTTCTTCTAGTCGTCGACCCGAACGAGGTTCGAGAAAGAAAAAAGAAGCCGTAGGGAATCACGTTGATTCCTAACAGAGAACGACCGACGGGATGCAAGGCAAGGTGTCTCTACAAACTACAGTCAGGGCCTTGGAAGAGGACCGCATTTATTTATTCCATGCTCTTCTTCTCACTCCATAGTTATCCAGCGGTCTAAGAGGGGATGTTAGGAGGGCTAACTCGTCTACTATCTGTTCTATACTCCATGCATTATTATTACGGGCTGGTCTCTCTTGGGGGTCCAGTCCGTCGACTGCTCGTATGATGGCTGGGCTGGCATTAGCACCTGGACCAAGCTTCCCGGATCATGAGCAATTGTTGGCAGGGTGACTAGGGGGAAAGAGAAGTGGATGGATTGGAGAGTCTCTCGGTTGGAGGTCAACGCTTCGCTCCTCAGGCTCAGGTTCAGGCTCAGGGGATCTCTGGACAGGACCATACCTGCTCTAGTGGTGGCTCATGTTGTGGAGAGGACGTTGGCGTGCCAAGCTGGACTAAAACTGGCGCGAGTGGATTGGGACGTCGAGGATGCTAAGGGGGGAAATTCTGAAGCATCCGCCAGCGGTTTCAGAATTTGCGGTCCAGGGGTGTATCGCAGCCAACGGGGATCGTCGGCTCCCTTGCGGTCTACCGGAACGAAGCGATCTTTCACTTGCGCTCTCTCGCTCTCTCCGCCACGCAAAGACCAGTCGACTACGGAGGAATTAGACCCAGGCATCATTATTATCCCCATCTGGCATCATCCGTCGTCATCCATCACGAGAGCTCCCTTAGTGTTGACCGTTGAACTCTATGTTGCTATAATCTCGAAACCAAGAGAGTAAGTCGCTGCTCGATGCGTTGTGCCTTGATTGCGGTCGACTCACCTCACCCATCTCTCCTCCCGCCCTGCCAAGGGTCGCTGGCCAGGCACGATCGCCATTCCAGGGCGGCATAGACAGGCAAATGGCAATGACCGATGGCGACTCTGGATATGTGTACTAAGTTATGGACACTTTCGCATCCGGTCCGAAACTGGCGCGCTGGCAAACTCTCGTCGAGGCCCCAGGCATGCGTAGTCAGCATAATAATGCTCGGTATTAATGGCGCATTCTTTGCCAACAATCCAATGAGCACAACGTCCTCAGCACTAAACAAGGACCAGGACGGTACGAACTGAGCTATCGGAAAAGAATGCGGTGGCCCGCAAGGCACGAGATCCGGATCCATTATTCGCTTTTAACCCTCCACCTCCTCGAGACTGTCCATGCAAGCAAGGCCTGATCCGGTCATGTCTTTCCGTGCGACATAGTTATGATGATTCTTCGTGTATGGTATTGCCGACCAGCTTCCTCACCATATAAACCCGTGGTGATGATGATGATGATAGATAATACTTCGCAGAATTAATTCTCCATCGACCACGAGAAAATAATAATTCGCATACGTATCCGCGACTCGTCTAGAGCCAGTGCTCCACCTTTCACTGGAGAGGCGCAGTGGGGTTAGACTGACCGCTAAGGCTCCAAGAGCGTTAATCAAAGAAAATCTCCGAAGGTCGAGAACGTCGCTGGGCTCTGGGCCAAAATGGATGCCAATAATCCGCGGACTACCGCCTCGTCTCATTAGCCGCGGTGGATAGCGGTTGTTGGTCATCTTAACGACCGCAATAATAGTTAATAATACCAAAATAATATGGACGGGTCTACCGCAGCGGCAAATTATGCTCATTTGTTTCTCGAGGCACGGACATCGACCACTTCGATGACTGATCTGCTCCCCAGCCGAAGGAAAGGGCTTAAGCAGTTCCGCGCATGCGCAGATCACGGCTCTTTCGCTCCAGTATGGAACGGCGTCAGATGCGGATCCAGATGGTCCAAACTGACAGGCGGCGCGGCCATCTGCATTGAAAGCAATCGATAGCAGACACCACCGGCCATTCGATCGGTCTTCCACTAGCTTCGTGCTTCGTTCAATGCGGCGGGACAGGCAATGTTCAAGGAGAGGACAGTCTATTGAAGAGATCCAGCGGTCAAGATATGATAGCCAATCCATTTTGTTTAGAACACCGCTGTTTGTCTTCCTGACAATAATCGCGCGGATACGATCGTCCCTCATCTCCGAGATGGCCAGATCAGATTGAATCGCGTATGGAGTAGATAGCGCAACGGCCACGCAGACGCGAATCCTCCGGATGCCCTTTTTTGAGACTGCCTTAGTATAGTATACTCTACACGCTACCAGACACTGGTACGTCTGGCAGAGCTCAGCCTGGTGACCTATCTGCCCCCAATTAGGCGTTATTTACCTTTGCCCAATCACGTAGTAAATATATTGTTCCGTCCGTCCATCAACAAAAGGTTAAAAGGAAACAAAACAGGTAATCCATACTGTCTTAACCTGGGCCTCTCGAAGGTCCATGCCTCCGTGGCCTCCAGGGCTGTCTCTCACTCTTTCCCAAAATGGGCTGGTTCTCTGACACTCCTGATGCAGGAACAAGACACGGCCATGTGCTATAGTAAAACAATCCCAGCCTATAATACAACTCCCGATCAGCGCAGTATTTGCTTCAAAGCTCCTGGCCTGTCCACCGGTTAATTATAATGAATATGTGCTACTGCAGCTAACATCTCAATTGCTATTCCGCGAAACCTTCTTACGAGTCCCAGCTCCCGGATGAAGATGATCCGTCTCCATTAATTCTTATTAATTGCTCCGTATTGCGGATGATTCCCCTGCTGCCTCTGGAGCTCTGCTCTAGGAGGATAGCTAGAACGAGATACCCGGTCCACAGTTCACTTGCTGTCCATCGCTGCGATCGCGATTGTGTCTGATTGGAGAAGTAACGGCTAACCGGCTATCGTCGTTGAGGCTCCTAGAGTTAGTGTCGGCCGATATAGTGCTCTGCGCACCGGTTCTTTTAAACTTCTGCTCTGGCCAAGATCAACACTCGGAGAGATTCTATCGTAGATGGTTCCTAGAACTGGACAAGGCATTCCAAGCTTTCTGTTTGAAACGTTTACGGGCAAGATAGACTTGCACGCTCTCTTCGTGATTGTGGATAGCCTTGTGCTTCTGCCAAGATGTCAGACTAAATATGTACCAGCCACATTTCTCTCCGCGGATCACTAACCACTCTGCTAATTACCGGACCTGCAGGAGGCACTGTAAGGTACGATCGGCGCAGCCGGAATACGTCTGGACACGATTCGACCGTTTGGATGATCTAACTCTATGTTGGTCCGCCCATCTCAGTTAGTGCTGGATACTCCCGCCGGTTCGCTTGTTATGAGCGGCACGGGACCTGGCGAGCAGCCGACGCTTGACAGCTAGTATGATATGACCGGCGT
This sequence comes from Paecilomyces formosus, assembly GCA_029606185.1. NCBI lineage: Eukaryota > Fungi > Ascomycota > Eurotiomycetes > Eurotiales > Thermoascaceae > Paecilomyces > Paecilomyces formosus. The sequence continues at coordinate 1,159,220 of JAPVCB010000022.1, read as the reverse complement.
CAACGCGGACCTGGACACTAACATCATAGCGCATCTCGCTTACACGGCTGCTCTGCCTTTGTTTCCTCTCCCAGCTTGCCAAGGAGACTTCCTGATGTCCGCCCCTAGTCGACAGAGGTCTACAGAGCTTCCGGCCTCTGCAATCGGCGCTTGACGGTCTGGCTGAAGTCAAAAGAGATAATCTATTCCTGTACTAACTAACTTTCACCGTCTTCTCTGCAGTTTGCCTTACGAAGAAGTCTGCAGACCGCCCAGATCGCTCAATTGAGTATTTCTTCGAAATATGGGGTAGTTAGATCCTCAAATTGGATGACGGCTCCTCTTTCAAGAATACCACCAAAGGCTAGTTTGAACTCTCCTTCAAGCTTCGATACTCCTTTTGCATCCAGTGGGCACCTACAGTCTCTGGATCCGAGAGCGTGAAGAATAGATCCCTTTCAGGTAATCAGCTGATGCAATTTGGTCCGTCCTGTTCACTACTGGCTGTCCTCTACTTCGCTGCGGGTCCTCCTGATGGCAGCAGGAACTTGATTGTGACAACAATGTGCGTCCAACCTACGGGCCAGCTTTAGAAGATTCTCTGAACCTTCTGTGAAGAATGCACGCGGCTGGGAGGGTGGTTAGCTCCATATTCGAATGGTGCATTGTTTCGCCCATTTTCGGTTTCGGACCTGCACCTCGTGGCATCTCCCACGTTGCGACCAAATTCCCACCACCAGCCACGAGGGAACGTTTCACCTTGACAACCAGGCCACGGACAACAAGATTTCGATATCTCGATTGTGGTATGTGCACTTGTCTGCAACGGGGAAAGGCGGCTCGTGCACCCGCGTTTCAGATCTTCCCGATTTCTCTCCGATCGGCCCTGACATTCCCCTATTTTGTTCAAAACGGCTGCCTTGGGCCGCAGCATCTGAAACATGCCACAGACACTTCAAGTAATTCTTGTCTAACCGTGAAGTTTCAAGAGGCACGGTTCTCGTTGCTGTGCACTGGGCTCCGGAGCACACGGTTTGGAGAGGTGTCTATCGACATGATCATCTTGTTGAATAATTGAAGGCTCGCGATCGACAACTCGTCGTACATGAAAACATAGCTTTTCCAAGGAGGCGCAGATATGACAGGATCCATTCTCTAGCAGAACGGCGCGTCAACTACGGAGTAGAGTACAAACTACGCACTCCGTCTGCGGGGCTCAATGCAGGTACACTGCCGAAAGAGCAACGGTAAACAACCACGCTACTATTACTTCACTTCAATTTGGAAGGCCTCTCGAAGCGAGCAAGGCTATACCAGCCACATAAATCATACTACGGATTCAGCCTTCAGCCTCTACGTCGTATTTTTTTTTTGGCGGGGTTAGAGATCAGTTTGCTCGAGATTATTGATAATAAGGTTGCCTCGGGTTTGAGAGATCTATCGACTATCAACTGCCGGCCAGTTATACCCGTCACGAGCCTACTCTAGAGATAAGCTTGGTCTAAGTCCAGGACACTTTGCCCAATATATCCAACCCGTTCTTTGATCTTCAGCCCAATTTCACTTGGGACGGGTGCGAACTATCCAGATCGCCATCAAGCCCTAAGAAGGCCCAAATTGTTTTAGAGTGGGCAATCTGAAGCAATGATCTTTGTGCCGGCGCCGTTGGGGAAAGTGACAGCCCCTGCAGGAAGACCCTACATGGCTGTTCCAGAATCAGTCCAGCAGAGCATCCCCCATCTAATAAACCTTGCAGAAATCGGAGCTTTCTCCTTATACGGAAATCGTCAAAGAATAGTCCAGGCTAAGTGCGAACTGTATCAACATCTCGATCGCGCGCAAAATGATCTATCGCCACTGGGAGACCTTCAACAGCGGGATATCATACTGATAGACTTTTTTTTTCCTTTCGTCTTCGACAAAAATAGCACGCTGGTTTGTTTCGAGTTCTTTCTTGTGACAATCGAGACCCTGTGGTGTCCGCATGACCAACAACACTGTTGATAGTCCCTTCGTTCTGGATATTCGTGCTAGCCGTCTTAACGATCGTCAACATCGGATGATATCTGGTTCATGCCGGGCCCATCCGAGAGATTGGACTGTCTCAGGTTCTGCCTACGGCCCTACGTGGCCGTGCAGTGCAGACCACTAGAACGAAAGGGCTTCCGATGTACTCAATTATGATAATTTCAGCACAGCAGCTCCTCCAGCCCTAGAATAAGATGGATATGCGAAGAGAAATCAATTGCCAACACGAACTGCTGTTGCCACTTCCCCACAGAGGAGGGGTTTGAAACAGGTCCGGGCAAAAGGTAATCTGAGACAGCGTTCTTTTACCAGAATAGGACATATCGCCAACCAATGTGGTCGTCAGCATGATCGAGATCAGGATGATCCTGATGCATCCTGATCATGATAACTTGATAAGTCAAGGCAGGTAGAGTGTATTTGTCAACAGATGGTGGGGAGACCGTAGACCTGCTCAGCGTATCACTCGTGATCGCATCTCCAGATTGGATGGAAGTCGAATGTGCTTTTCTCATCGACGGCCTTTCTTGCCCTTGGCAGATTTGCGCGGTCCTTGAATGCTCATGATGTCACCTTTGCTCAGGTTGAGAGTACCACCAGCAAACTTGCCAATCGATGGACCTCCAATGCCGCGCTCTCTCTTCTTCCCTGATGACTTGGATGTCTTGAAGATGGGCTTTTCAAGGATGATGCCGTTCTCCTTGGCTTCGCGCCTTCTCCGGTCCTCTTTGGTGGCAGCCTTCCCCTTGATTCCTTTCCGGTGGGCCATGGGCATTTTCTCTTGCGTGAATAACGATGCCTTCGCTCCCAACGATTGCACTCTCAGGTCGAGGGCCTTGTGTCTATTCTTGCCAGTCGGATCCAGGTCATTCCCGGATTCCAGGAGGTGGGACTCTTTGAGGAGCCTCTGTAGAGCCAGATCATTCTTGAGATCCATAGCGTCGTCATCACTTGCTTCCTCTTCTTTCTTGGACGTAGACTTAGCAGTCACGGGTTTCGACAGGTCTGGTGGTTTTGCGTTCTGGGGAGGAATATCCTATCAGTATATTGAAACGGCATAGGCGATATTTTTTTTTTTTTTTGGAAACGTACCATGAAGGCTTTACGGGCCTTTTTATCGATCTCATCGGACGTGTTATTATGCGAGCTGGTGTACTCGACGACTTCGACTTGCGTGCCATTGCCTTCTGCATCGGAAATACCGTCCCATTCAGATCCGCTCTCGTCGCTCCCATCATCCTCTTGGTCCCCTTCCTCGCTTTCTGAAGCTTCAGACTCTGCAGTTCGCGCACTCTTTATAGGTGGCAGGTCCAGAGGCTCAAACTGGCTCTCAAAATACCGACGGAAGATATCATGCGCATCACCAGCGGTCGTATTTTCCGATCGGCTCTCTGAAGATTCGACCTTATCGCTCCGGGAGACAGCAGCGGCCTCTCTCTTCCTTTTCCCAGGCATTTTATTCCTCGAGCAATTTCCGTGCGACACGTACGGTCTGAATAGATGTGGTGCGGTCTGTTTGTCGAAGTTACACGTTTTTCTCTGGACTTTTTTTTTGTTTCCGCGGACAATGTTGCGGTCACGTGTGATAAGATTAGCCGTCCCTCTTCCCTCCCCGAAATCTAAAAATGACGCCCACTTTTGATTTGAAGATTTAAAAGTAAAACGACCAAACGACCAAATTTCAATCTTTCAGAATGACTCGCTTTCGTCCGTGCATTGACCTGCACTCTGGACAAGTCAAGCAGATTGTTGGGGGAACATTAAGTACGGTCCCCGGCGAATTGAAGACAAATTACGTATCCAAACTACCGGCCAGTCATTATGCGGCACTATACAGAGACCATGACTTGCGCGGAGGCCACGTCGTGATGCTTGGACCGGGAAATGACGAGGCGGCCAAAGAAGCGCTGAGGACTTGGCCTGGGGGTTTGCAGGTTGCGGGGGGTATTACGGATAAAAATGCACAGTATTGGATTGATCAGGGTGCTGAGAAGGTGAGGTGTACCCCGCATTTTCTATCTTTTTCTGTGTCATTTTGGACAGGTTTGATTTGGTCTTGAGTTATTCTTCCGGTTTGTGTTAAGTTTGTACGCAACTTTTATTGTCGTTTGTGTTTTGTTTTACTTTAATATCATCCTGGAGATCTCACCATTTATACTTTACATTTTTATATTAACTAGATGCGCAGGTGATCATCACGTCGTTCCTATTCCCAGAGGGCAAATTCTCCAAGGAACGCCTAGAAGCAGTGCTTTCTGCCCTCGGCGGCGACAAGTCAAAGCTGGTCTTGGACTTGAGCTGTCGAAGAAAAGACAACACATGGTTCGTAGCCATGAATCGGTGGCAGACCATCACCGAGATGGAAATCAACCAAGGTTAGTCTCGCCCATCCATCTACATCCACCAAATAGAGGCTCGTTATTGACTTGGTACTACAGAATCGATATCCATGCTGGAGCCGTACTGCTCGGAATTCCTAATCCACGCAGCAGACGTCGAGGGCCTGCAGCAGGGTGTTGACGAGGAACTGGTATCTAAGCTCTCTCAATGGTGTACGATTCCCATCACGTATGCAGGAGGAGCGCGTCATCTCCAGGACTTGGAGAAGGTAAAGGCCAGCAGTGGAGGTAAGGTTGATCTGACTATTGGTAGCGCGTTGGATATCTTTGGTGGTGAAGGGGTTACGTTTGAAGAGTGTGTTAAGTGGAATAAGGAGAATTAGAGATTGAAAATAGATTCTTTTTCGTTTCGTTATTGTTCTGGTTTCTATGTGTCTTATTTTGCAGTTCTCGGTGTAATTATTTTAGTATGAGGCTTCCTTTCATCTTTTAGTGCTGCGCGTACTGGTTATTCCATGCTACAGACAATGTGCACATTTGTAGATGGAAAAGTATCTTCTGAGTGGAACCAGTAGACTACGATCTCTGGAAAAAAGTCACACTGTTTTTCTCTGATCTACAATGTTGTTCCCATTTTCTTCTCCTTCACAAGACATAGACTATATTCACCATAGCCATTGAGCCTTCTGCCTCATTCTTCGCATAGTCACTGAACTCATCGATCTTCGCCAACGCTGATAGATGAGTCCCCGATGATCTCCATGCCCGAGATCGAGGACTTCTGATGAGACATGCAACCACCAAAACTGATACTGATACTATCAGAGCGACACGGTGATTGTTTGGAATGCTATCTTTTTTTCTTTTTCTTTTGTCGATTCTACCGTGCAAACCTGCGTAACGATGGAGACCACCAACGCTTCAATTTCGCGTTATTTTAGCAAACTTGGAACCGACACAAGTGATAAGAATAAGGTCTGTTGGGTATCCCTTATCCAATTTTAGTGATCTATTTGAGAATGTCGAGCTGAGGCTCAGCAGACTCAGCAAACTAGGGCATTGGAATCCTTGCAAACTAGTCATATTATTTTTCGGATACTATGCCTGCAGTTAGGATTTTCACATGGCAAGAAGTAGCTGTGTCTTGGAAGAAATGAATGAAATGGCATAAATTTTCTCCTCCCAAAAAGCCTGGGGAGCATGATTTCGCAAGTTCACTCGCAGAAAACAAGCCCCTCTCACTCTTTATGTATCTGTCTATATATACATACCTATATGTATATATTAATTACTTATAGCGAACTAGGTTTCTATTGTTGATTGCATAATAGAAAAACACTTCACTGCAGGAAAACTAGCACTACAAAAAGCACTCATTTGTAGCATAAGGCTCCGCCCTACTTATTCAGCGGTCGGGGCCGAAGTCTTACAAATGGGCCGGGGCGGATCAAGGAGCAATTCAGCAAACATTTCTGTCAGATACTCCTGCACACCTTCAGTATATCTTGAGTTACTCTCAGCGGACCCTTGTGGTCCCACGGATCATAATTGGGCCAGGTGATAACACGATAGTTATGTGCTTGTTTTGACCAAGGCCTGAGCGGCAAGGCTACTCAGTGTGACTGGTTTAGCCTAACTCTTGCCGCCGTACATCGGCGTCGTCTCTGCAAGTTACACACCCTATCACACTCGCTCTAGTTTCTCATTGGTTCGATCGTTGCGACTCGAGTGAAATACAACCCTGTTCATCCGACGCGATTGTCTTAAGATATCCCAAGCGCCAACTTCAAAGGCTAAATCGCAACTGACGTGTCCGTAGCTACTCGTTGCAGCTACGAATGCATTAGTTATGTATCAGATAAGTGATTTATTTGATTGTTCGGCGCGAGCTAGATGGAGAGAAATGATCATCTTCAATCAATCCGAATCATCCAGGATACGCTTTGATCGCGTAAGTGTTGGAGTTGAAGCTAGTGCGCAGTTAATTATAGACTCTCACAGAGGGTAAGGGAGATTTATCAAGATGGGCCCTATATGACTATTACATATATCTATCCTGAAGGCTTTGTTTTTTAGTGACATGCTGAATTCCATCCATCTCGCAACCGTTACGCAAATCATACAAGAAAAGAAATTTGTTTCCGCTCTTGGCCTTTTAACTTTCAGTTGAACATCGTGTCCAAAATCCTTAAACAATTTGAAGACGCGATTTTCAAGGGAAATCTTTACAACAAATTATTCCAAAAGCAGACGCCCGGCAAGCGTATCGTGCCTGTGCAAGCCAAGGATAATGACTCCAAATTTCAGCTCCGCCTAGACGCGGGCGAGTCCATAGATGGAGTGAAGAATGTTTACTTGCAAGTCAATTCGCAAGCGAAGAACGATTCGCTGGTCAAGTTTAGAAAAAAAGGAAGGGACGCATGCTAAGTTTGCCTCTGGTACTATCGATGAAAACACGCCGCCCGAGTCTCAGGAAGAAGAGGCCAGAAAATTATGGGAGGACATGACCAAACAGGCAAAGGAAAAGCTCAAATGAGAATGTAGGATTTATATCGCACTGCCTTTGTGGTAATGATAGCCAGCTGACAGTCGGACAAGATGTCCCATTATCCGCCAGCCTATAACCAAAATACGAACCAGACTCCCGCAAACTCAAGTTTACGCCGCCATGTCGGTTGATTGGTGGAAAACGGGGACTATTTTTGCATTCACCTTGAATTGGCTAGAAAATAGTTAGCTATTCAATTAACAACCACATAATGCATCTAACGAGAGCCTAAGAAAGCCCATTGGTTGTGTAGCCGCCGTAAAACAAAATTAGCTAAGCCTGTTATAGTATAGTTAGTTGTTCGCCTGCAGGTGCCCAGGTGGCCATATCCACTACCTAGGTATAATTAGTACCAGACGGAGTTGTGATAGCAAGTCGCAGCTGAGGGATCATAGGCACATGAGGTTCGTTCCTGTTTAACTGAGGCCGGCCTCCAAAGCCGGAGAATATAACTCCACAGTCTTTTCTTAACATGAATATCTTTTCTGAACATTCTGTGGTACCCTGTAACCTACAATGTTCTCAGTGCTCAGGAATTTCGCAAAGATGCGACATTGTCAACACAGAGCGCAGTTGTCCATATTTTGTCAAGGTAATACGTTTCCCAAAGGAAAACAAAACATTTGTTGAACATTTCCTTTTTTCGGGGCAGGCAGATCGATCGACCGTGATAAAGTATTCGCCTATACGAATGGGCATTTCCTAATTGACGAACAACGCCAGCTCGATCGACGTTACGTGAGATTCGACATAGATGCTCTTTGCGATGTTGCTGCAGCTGCAGGCGGTGGGTCATCTCAGATAACAACCATTGAAAAGATGGAGGGAGGCTTTAGCAAGGCTCTTATGATGAAGAAGGAGAATGGGAAGGAGATCATTGCCAAGATCCCCTGCCGCATTGCTGGGCCAACATGTCTGACAACGGCATCAGAAGTAGGGGTTTTAGACTATGGTGTGTTTCCCTAGATTGTAGATTTTTCAAGCTACTTACGTCAGTATACTAGTGCGGAGAAATACAAGCATACCGGTTCCACGTGTTCTTTTGTGGTCATCGGACTGCACGAATCCTGTCGGTGCTGAATACATAATAATGGAGAAGGCCGCGGGAGTTCCGCTGTTCCAACAATGGGGCGGAGATCGAAAAATTGGAATTGATAAAGAACTTGACGAAGCTTGAGGCTCAATTGTCGGCTATTCGGTTTCCTGCTTATGGCGGATTATACCTTCGAGCAGATGCAAGTGTCCTGAAATTCCGTCACCGATTACTCGATGGGACCATTGACATATCAAGCTCTTTTTGTATTGGACCTTCTTGTGATCGTTCATTCTACGATCAGGGTGCAGAGCTTAGAGAGGAAACCGGCCAAGGACCTTGTAAGTATATACTATATGCCTTTTAGATCATACAAGCTAACAACTGCATAGGGGCAACGATATCGGATTTTGGAAAGTCAATAGTGAAACGGGAACTATCCCGGATATCAAACCAGCTCCCAGAGAGATTGCCAACATTCTATCGAGGAAGTGTTAGAGAGCAAGCAGCTCTGCTAGAGTCTGCGATGAAGCTTATGCCACTTTTGGATTCTCATCCAACACTAATTAAGTCGGGCCAACCTACACTGTGGCACACAGATCTGCATATGGGAAACATATATGTTGCGCCTGATGAGAGATCACGGATAGTATCTATTATTGATTTCCAATCTCTCTCAGTGTTACCTGCATTTCTTCAGGCACAGTGGCCCGTATTCCTAAAACCCCCACATAACTATGTAAAAGGACTCGTGCAACCAAAACTTCCTGACGATTTTGATGAATTCGATGAAGAAAGCAAATCGCTTGCTGAACGCGAATGGTCTCAGGCAAAACTGGCCAAGGCATACGAAGTTTCGACCTACCTTGAAAACAGAGCTACGTATAATGCTATGAATGTACCACGCGTCTTCCGAGAGCTTTTTATTCGCTGTGGGGAAGTCTCTGAAGTTGGAGTTATTCCCCTTCGAGCATGTCTGATAGAAGTCTTTCAGAATTGGTCGGATCTGGGATTTACTGGAGAGTGCCCCTTCTCATTTACAGATGAAGAGATTGACACACATGAGCGCCAATTTACTGAATACCAAGCTTGGCACGAGGTCCAACGTCTGGCGTGGGAGTGCCTTGATACTGATGCCGAGGGATGGGTGGGGCCTCAAGTGGACTTTGCGGAAAAGCGAAAACAGAACAGGGAACTGCTGTCTATGTTCATTGAGCGAATGGCTGGAGAGAAGTCCCGAGAAGAAGCGATGAAGATGTGGCCATTTCCGGACGAAGTATAGGTATCAATAGTTGCCTAGCGAGAGGTATTTGTACGAAATGCAGTAGCAGCAATCTCATGCCTTCTCTTCTCATTGTCCTCTTGCGTTTTCGAGACACCAGTTCGTCAGAGACGGTGTTTTCAGATTTTGCGTAAGAAGCAATGGACTATTCTGTTGCTCGCTAAACGCATAATAAACTTGAGAATTATCGTTGAGTCCTGAGTTGCAAGCGCAGAGTACATATGAGATATCAAGAGTGCCTGAGGCAGCATTAGCGGAGTGACCCAAAACGGCTAGCCAATGACGCTGCCACGCAGCCGACCCCGTGCCTCGCCGTAACAGAGCGCATCGTAACGTCCTGGAGAGCTTCCGGAGCATCTGGGCTCATATTCACATCTACAATCACACTCAGCCTATCTCCCTGAAACCGAAATATACGAGACACTAATCATTCTAGTCTTTTCTTTCCTTGTTGTCTGGTGTCGCGGCGTAATACCATCGCTTTCTTGATTTTCTCCAGCCACCTTCCGACGTCCCTCCACCACCCGTCACAATGAAGCCTGTCGTTTCTGCGCTGAATGCCTGGAGCTGGTGAGACTGGTCTTGTTTACTCTGTTGAGATAGAGTGGTTGCTGATATACGTTGGGACAGTGTTGTGATCTCGGCCTTTGCAGTCATCATCCTCTCCGTCCTGGGCTCTCTATATGCGGTTCGTTAACCTTCCCTTGCGATCGATACCCTTGACGCCATCACTGTTGGTGGCATTATAAATACAACGGTGCCATATACTAATGTAACTAGAAAAACGACCCTTCCTATACCGGTTCAGAGAATGATCCCGAGGATGGCCCGGCGGTTGCTGCATCTATTTTCACAGCCGTGATCGTCTATGCGGTACGTTCAATCTTTCCGTCCTAGGAGGATCATCTACTGATGATAAATTCTGCTGAACCAGGCATTCTTCGTGTTTTGTGGCTTCCAAGCATACCTCCACCTGCGCAGCAGTCGGAGGGGAGCTATATCGCTCCAATAAACTATTGTGACTATACTGTACTTTTGGGAATGGATAACGTGGAATATTGAAGCGGGTGGCCGATGTAGGATCTGAGTCTGTTCTGCATTTTTACGAAGATTTTATCGGATCTATCTCCGTCCCAGGCGTCATCATGGATAAGCGTGGACTCAATATCACACGGCCCCTGCGACTTATCAATACACGCTTTCTATTTATCGTTAAGCCATTGGCTGGTTATTGTTATGGTACATACCAGGCGTCTATGCGATTTGTTTGCTTATGGTGTTTTTCTTATCCACTTGCTCTTCTCCACCCGGCGCGCTCTTCTGGTAGATATAGTTAATCAACTACATCTTATGGGTAAAGGCACCTAAATACAATTACGCGACAAAAGTTTGAAACTGTCTAGTAGTGACCCGTCTATCAAAATGCTCAATTATTCCATAATTAGCTCCTTTCTATATTTAATATTGGTAGAAATAGGTTCTAGAGCTTATCATGGTATAGTTATTAGTAGGCAGTTAAAAATAATGGGCGTTGACACAAATAAAATGCAGGAGTTCTCTAGTTAATGATTGTGTGGCGGCCTATACAGATATTATAATTTAGTCTTGCTCGCTAATGTGAAAATTTAAGTTGATTTCAAACCATTATTGTTTCTTCTCTATTTCTTGTTCTTTTTTTACAGCAGCGGCAGCTTTTGCCTCTTTCAATTTCTGACCAGAATTCAGCGGATGTATCATATACGATTGTCTTGCCTACTTACTCGTAGTTGCTGCTTGGCATTCTAGAATACCTTTTTAGTGATCCCTTATCACGTACGATCTTACAGATAATAGCAACTGAAATGGTTGAAAATACCTGGACGAGCATACTAGTCTCCTAGATATTATCGTTAGCTGGTATAAAGAATAGATATCATCCGGCTTACTCTTATAATTAGTTCTTCATTCTAGAAGAATAGAACGAAATAAGCCTCCTTTTCGAGTATATCCGTCGATATTCTATGACTTACACGTATCTCATTCTGGCATTGCTATCGGATAACAATACATTAGTATAGTACACTATAATAACATGATATGATTAGATGCTATGAGTGATCCTACCTTTTGTCGATACAGTGAGCAACTACGAGAACATCTAACCCCGAGTATTGAGCCGAGAATGAGGGAACACACAGATCGATATGAGGTTGATGAAATGAATTGTGTGTCTGCAGCAGTTCGTGAGTTTCTAGGTTATCAACCGGTGAAATTCTTCACAACATTATCAATCTGGGAACGCAAGACCCTTATCAACAAGGCCAAAGCGAGATACTCGCTGAATCTCTAAGAAACGGCTTCTTGGAAGTTTGAAGAACCAAAGCCACCGCGGCTTCGGATGCCCTTGAGTCTTATTATCGGGGCCAGGAAAGGGGATGGGTTGATTGTGGCAACTCTGAGTATCGAGTAATTTATTGGGACATTGGCAGTTCCTCCCTCCATATGACAAATTAAAACTCGAAATACGCGATATTTGGTTCTCTGGCTACCTTGGCCTCTGCCTGTGGGATTTCAAACGATTATTCTATCTTGGATTAGATTATCCACTTGCAAGAAACACTCTGACCCTATCTTAGGGTGTCCAAAGAAGCCGTCCTTCGAATTCGCGTCAAGTTCGTTGAGTCAAAGATGGAAGAAGCTCTTGTTTCATGGATTGGCCAGACGTCCGGGACGTGAACAACGCGTGTTGTCAAGCAATTGCCAAGAGCATATAAAATGATGGCAATACCGTGTGAAACATGAGCGCTTGCAGTTGGATGGCTGAAACTCTAACCGGATATGCCCTGGTTCATGAACCGTCGGTAAATTTCGGTTTTCCAGATCTAGTAGTCAGGCGGCCAAGATCATTCTCTAGTGTCAAGACTTGCGTCCGTCATCCTTGATGAGCATGGAGACTCACATCAGTTCCTCATGGGCCGCGTTTGTCTGCCTCCCGGCAGTTTCATTATCCGCTCGGGAAGCCGATGCGGTGCATATTCGGGATGTGCTCATGTTTAGATCCGAAATGGACTTTATTGAATCTAGAAATGATTTGATTATTATTGTTCTGGACAAAAAAGCAGTAGATATCGTTGTTTTTGTTGTTTTCCTGCCCCGATAAATGTGACCTCTAGGGGTACGCCCGAAGTTCTAGCTACATTATTCTAGATCCAGACGAAACGGATATGATAATTTATGGCTGTAATCATTTTGGATGAGACTACCACTAGTCTATGTACATACACACGGAATACTTTGTGTTTTCTCAAATGGATTCTCGAAGCCAACGCCAATAAATGCAAAGATATAAGATTCAACCAGGATATCAAAACGCCCAGAGCTCTTTCAAGATGAAGCCCCCATCCGTCCTGCCCTTTTTTGTTCACATACGTGAAAATTCTATCGTCGTGACGCCGTTATAGATATATGCGCGTGCAATGATTGGAACATAAATCATACTCCTCGAAAGAGAAAGAGACGGAAAGCCTACTCTTCGTTTTCAATTGGATCCAGCATCTTGGACATGTAAGGACCGTCGAGATGATAGCCCAGACGCGCGTAGTAGCTGCGAACGCCAACGCCGGAGATAACGCTGATCTTTCGGCTACCGTGCTCCTCTCGGGCGATGCGTTCGGCTTCTTCCATAAGCAGAGTTCCAAAACCGCGGTGTTGGAATTTGCGTGGATCACGGCCGTGCAGAGGAACAGCGGAACCATAGACGTGCAGCTCTCGAACAAGACTGGTTTGTTGGCCGGTGAGTTCGGGGCGGAACGTATGTGTAGAAGAGCACTTTCGTAGACGGAGTAGACCGATGAGGATATCCTGTTTCGGGTCCTCGTAGGCAAGGAAAGTCTCCCAGCCGCCGTTGGCCGTGTAGTCACGGCGGACCAGCTCCACCTGGGATGGACGAATCTTATTCTTCACTTCATTGATACCAACCTCACGAGTCCGTACATCGCGACAGGTTGTGCCAAAGTCCTTCATCCTGCTCAGAGCCAGCTCTCGAAGGTTCCCGTTTTCGACACCTGATGTGACCAGCGGCATCGGGATATCGCGCTGAACACGGTAGATACGGGTCCACGGAGGCACCAGTGCAAGAATACGGGCGACAATGTCGATCAGCGCGTTGGGCGTGTAGTTCTTATACCGTCCTGTCCTCCACAGTTCATAGAGACCTGTTCCTCGAATGACCAGCGTAGGGTAAATCTTCAGACCGTCAGTTCGAAAGGCGGGATTTTCGAAGTACTCGCGGAACTGATCGAGATCGCGCTCCATGCCCACATTAGGAAGATCTGGCATCATGTGGCTGACGACCTTGAATCCCGCATCTTTGGCCAGTTTGAAAGTCTCTGCGACAGCCGCAACGGTGTGGCCTCTGTTGGTATCCCGCGCGACGTCCTCGTAAAGACTCTGCACGCCAATCTCCAACCTCGTACATCCATAGCGAAGCATATCACTCAGGTGGGTATCCAAGCAGTAATCCGGTCGAGTCTCGATAGTGATTCCTACGCATTTGATGTTGCTCATCTCACCAGCCTGGACTGCCTCGTCCACATTATCTGTCTGATATCCACTCAGAGCGTTGTGCAACTGCGAAATGAAAGACTCTCTGTAGTCGACAGGAAGCGACATGAAAGTTCCACCCATGATAATGTACTCGACTTTGTCCACGCTATGACCCAGAGATTTGATCTGATCCACACGTCCTCGAGCCTGCTCGAAAGGATCGTAGCGCGCTCGGATCGCTCGCATGGATGTCGGTTCATATCCGGTATAGGACTGCGTCGAATATTCGAAATCGGAGTCAGGGCCACCGGGGCAGTAGACACAGATGTTTCCTGTGTAGGCGATATGCGGGCATCGGTGGGGTTTGCACATAACCGCCACCACGGCGATACCAGACGACGTTCCTTCATTACGGTTAGCAACCATCCGTATACTAAGAGAAGCAATCACATACTGATAGGCTTCGCGATCAGCTTGGGAAGAATATATTTTTTATAGTGTTCAGGGACCGCCGCAATAATCGCCGTCAGAGATGGCTGCGTGCTCAAGTGGTGCTTTTTCGATACCTGACTCCGCAGCTTATTCAAATTGATATCCCGCTTGGGCTTCGAGAAATCTTTCTGCGACTCATATTCCTGGATCAGGGCATTTGCGATATCAGAGCAAGCCCGCATGTATCGTTCATTTTCCGGTGCCAGCTTCGCATTCTTCGACAGCTTATGCTGCGATGGTGGGGGGATGGTCATCGTCTCGGTCGCCATCGTGAGGGACAGTCACCGCGCGACGGCGGTTGCTGGACAGAGCCCAAAAAAATGAGAATCAAATAAAGATATATCAACGAGATAGACTTTGACGCTATCCCGCACTGCAAGATGGGGCGTTGGATGGCAGCAGTCGCACTCTTAACGATATCCACGAAAAAAATGGATGAGGCCGAGGCTGTTGTCGGCTAAAAGACGCCGACCAAGTCCTACGGGAGCCGCTTAAGCTTTGTCCCCTTTGCGCAGCTCGGTGAATCCCCAAAGGCGCGCCAGGGCTGGCAAAGTCCGTTCTGCTCTTCCAAACCCATAACTCTCCCTGCATCTCGATCCTCTTTGGCTTCATCCCGGCTCCTTTCGTCTCTCACATATCGCAGTCATGCAGGCTCTTCGCCGCGGTGCCTCCTCGGCCCTCCAGAACGTTGCTGCCGTGCAGCGACGCAACTATCAACAGGCCAGCTCAGCGTATGCTCAGACCGTCAAGAACCTCCGGATAAACAGTGACACCAAGGTGCTCTACCAGGGTTTTACTGGAAAGCAGGGAACGTACGTGTCAATCGAAAATGGCCCTCTGATGCGATGATAGCTCTCGATTCCTCGGTGCTGACTCTGTTTACGTACAGGTTCCACGCTGAACAGGCTATCGCCTACGGTACGCTCTCCATCGGTCGCCCTGGTTGATAAGCGCTCATCATCATTAGGCACGAACGTCGTTGGAGGAACAAACCCCAAGAAGGCCGGTTCGATTCATCTGGGCAAGCCCGTCTTTGCCAATGTCAGCGATGCTGTGAAGGAAACCGGTGCCACGGCCTCCGCCATCTTCGTCCCGTAAGAACTTGCAGATATATTGGAATGAGACGCGTTCGACTGCTAACAGATCGCTAGCCCACCGCTGGCCGCTGCGGGTATCGAAGAAGCCCTCGCGGCAGAGATCCCCCTCGTCGTTTGGTATGTATAGCGTCCATTTGGGTGGTATACTTCAGTTCACTAATTCCGTCACAGCATCACGGAAGGAATCCCGCAACATGGTAACAAGGATCACCCTGCGACTTAGTATACTCGGATCAATGCTTACAAACACCTCAACAGACATGGTCCGCATCACCAGCATGCTCAAGACCCAGAGCAAGACTCGCCTGGTCGGCCCCAACTGCCCCGGAATCATCGCTCCCGTGCGTCCCCACTCTCTATGACCTCCGCATTTTAGCCCACGGACCAACATCCTCTAACAGTATGAATTATAGGGCCAATGCAAGATTGGTATCATGCCTGGATTCATTCACAAGCGCGGCCGTATCGGTATCGTTTCGCGTTCTGGAACCCTGACCTATGAAGCCGTCAACCAGACCACCCAGGCTGGTCTCGGCCAGTCCCTCGTCGTCGGAATCGGTGGTGACCCCTTCAGCGGAACCAACTTCATCGACTGCCTGCGCATCTTCCTCGAGGATGAGGAGACCGACGGTATCATCATGATCGGTGAGATTGGTGGTAGCGCTGAGGAGGACGCCGCCGAGTTCCTGAAGAGCGAGAACAAGCAGAACAAGCCCGCTGTTGGCTTCATCGCCGGTATCAGTGCTCCCCCCGGCCGACGAATGGGTCACGCCGGTGCCATCGTCAGTGGTGGCAAGGGAGGTGCCGACTCCAAGATCTCCGCTCTCGAGGCCGCTGGTGTTATCGTTGAGAGAAGCCCTGCTGCCCTGGGTAAGGCCCTTCTGAACGAGTTCGTGAAGAGGGATCTCGTCTAAGATGTTATGGCCATGCCGGTAATCATTTCTACGCTACAATTTTCTTTGGCCATGTCGGATATGTATCTTGTCGGAGAGAGGAATTCGGGCTAGGAACATACCCTCAGCCAGGCGGACTGTTGCGGCTGTTCCCGGATTAGCCGCCTAATTCTCAATTTTTTTCCTTGTTCAACTTCTGGTGTACCATCATCGTTGCTAGATCTCGAAACTCTTTCCAATGAAAGGTATTGATAGAGGATTTTCCTTAACTATGACATTGTTGCATCATTCGAAATATCATCCACCATCATCCAGTTTGTATGAGTCCATCTGAACGACAGAGTAGAAGAAGCGGCCTAAGTGCAGAAACTGTACTCTTGTGGCCCTGAGCAGTAGTTCATACTATAGTAATAAATGAAGCTAGACTCCCCCGCCTCCGCTGGTAGCCGAGAAAATCCATCCTCAGGACAAAAACAAGCAGCAGGTGCCTGCACAGAGTAAAAGTAATATTGACATGTATAACGATTCCAGAGTGGAGCGCCTTCTCTTCGTAGAAGATGCATGATGCATCGAAGACCGGATAATAGTAACTTTGCAGAACTGCAAAAATAACGAATTTCATCCTAAACCACTTCTACTTATATCAACTAGCAAAAAGCATTCTTTATACGGACACCCTAAACACATACCGTGCAAGACAACAGATAGGTGATATCAAAGAAAGGCCCCCTTCTACAGGCATTCGACCTTTCCTGCCGTCTCCTTCATATATATACCACAACAAAGGGTTGTGCTTCCAACAAGGAGCCCTCGTGGCGCAGTGAAATCATTCTTTCCATCGGTATTAGAGTATGAATATGAAATGCACCTCCCTGGACTCTCCGTTTGAATTAAGCTCTCATAAATGGATTTTCCGTGGGCACTGGCCCGGGCGGGGGGGATAATGCTCTCCTTGTTTTTAATGAAAGTAAGATAGAGGTTTGGTAGTATTGGAACTGCTGGCCTGATAGAAAGAAGAAGGTGGTAAGAGGGGATGGTTGGCTTTTGACGCTTATATCTGTTTACATTGTTTTTTTATAGTTACAAGTTTGGTGTTGCACTTAGATTTTGTGTTTTGTTTGTCATTCGGATCAAATTCGGTTCCAATGAACAGGTAATTGTCTGCTTTAGCAGGTAGTAGGCCAATTTGTTGGACGTCTTTTCATGAGTATGGGATTCAGCTCCGTTGCGTAACTTGGAGGCATATGTTGAGTCAATCCTATTCTTAGCCAGCATGTTTTGCTCGATTCCAGTACGCAGTTTGATTCTGTGACCATTCAGGGATCGACGTAAAATCTGAACTCTAGGAAGCTTCCAGGACTATAGAAACTAGAGAAACAGTAGAGTAGCATCCAATGCATAGTGGAATTCCGACTTTGGGGCTCGCGGTATTGAATTCGACATGTGTCAGTTTCATTGCTTTGTTGCATTTATATCCAACGCCCGTTCTTCCCCCTGCTATATGCGGCAAGGCATGCATTGCTGGTGCCCTGCAGATCTCAGCCGCGTTGATATCTTGCGTGATCTGTTTACCAAGGTCTTGGGAGCACTGGTAGGCGTCCGGTCTAGAGAAGAACTGCTGGTTGCTCTGAAATCAAGCTCTGGTCTGTGTGTTTCATCTTGCGATCGGTTATCTCCGGGAATCTCGTTCGATCTTGCTGAAATTTCCGATGAGATCTATATGCCAACCTATATGACAAGCAGATGATCAACATGTATTGTGGCAGTGTTGAGAAAATCCCTGTCGGAGCATATACGGAGTACTCAGTAGTGCACGTTCCATGAACGGTTTACTTGCTCCACTGCGATAAACTTTCCGATTGCTCCATGAGGTATTTGTTTTCGGAAGATATTGGGTTCGAGAACATTTCTGCGTTATCCTCCGAGGTGGGTTGGTGTGTGTGCACTGTGGGTTGGCCGAGACCTGAGCTCCTTTGATCCGGATCCGACACTGGCAATGAGAGGCTATCAGTATTAAGGTTATCGGGAAGGAAGATCGATGAGTTACCTAAATATACTTTATCTGTAACCTGTTTTTGTAGAACCTGGTACCCATCTCGCTGCTTCAATGTTCTTGATCTTGAATATTTGCGTACACGCGATAATAGCCAAGAGGACGCCCAAGATATTCTCGCGGGTGGGCGGGGCTTTGGTCCGAGCACGCTTATGTATGTACACGCAATGCTACACCGTTATCAAGAAGTAGTAAACATCCATTATTTGAGAGGAAAGTCGTGGGATTGTTCAGTGGACGACTTGAACACCCTTGCACTAGTAGGTTTGTCCCGTGCATGAGTATGGCGCGCCCAGTGGGAGCCATGCACCACCGACTCTCTTGGCATCTAGACTGATGTGATAAATGTTGGAGGAGGCAGGTTCGCATATCGTAACTGATTATCTGCAGTTTACGGGGTAACGGATACTGTATTGAGTTTTGATTCCCACATATGTGGGTTACCTGGCGTTGCAGTGTCTAGTTTCTTTTTCTGGACAGGGACCAGACCTTTGGTCTTATGACACGATGCCTGAAGTTCGAGAAAGAATTGTGGTCGTGTTCTGCTGCAGACACCGAAGAAACCCGTCTCAACATGTACTTTCTGTTCGGGATGCCGGTCCTGCCGACCAGTTTGCTGCTCCGGGTTCCGAACTCGGCGTTGCAATCGTGCATAATTGAATCAATAAGTTTATATCCTGGCGGGTTGATCTTGGCAGCCCAATCCTGCAGTGTCTAGTCCTCGTTCTTATGGGTGAACAAATGAAGACATAGCCAACGAGTCCCATTATTGAAAAGATCTGACATTGGAGAGCATCATGCTAACTTCTATGCTTCGTACGAGTATACAAAACGTGAGCTGGATCCTAAGCCTAGGGTTGCATTGAGGATCTAAGATATCCTGTCGATCTCATAGCAGCCAAGCACATTCGGTGTCATGGTATTCTCGGCGCCAAGAGGCAGATCTTCGCAAATTTCTGATGTTGTTGGTATCAAATATAACGTCGAAACAACGGATGTGATCTCTGGCCCTGCGATCAGCAGTGGATTCGCGCAGCTTACTTGACATTTTGGTTTATGCATGGTCTTGGCGAGAAACACTCGGGTGAACGGTGCTATATGGTATGGATTTCTGGGCTGGTGATGCAGGTCAAACGGGTCTACGGAGTACTCCGTAGACGGTTCTGCTTTATGCTGAGTCCATAACGATCTTGTTGCCGCATGTGTCGACGCCCCATGAGATCCGTTATCACATCTTCTTTAGGTGACACCGCATGGATAGCGGCTTGGGTAACGTAGTGTACTCGGTCTGCCTCGTGAGATCTTGTTCTTCTATGTGTTGATTCATCGGTAAGTTTTAGATAATCCCTGTTCGAAGTAGACACCCGAAAATAGGAACACTCCATGAACTACGGAGTACACCAGCTATACTCCGTACTTCGTATCCGTCCAAATAGAGCCGTAAAGGAGGTCACGTGTGGTCTAATGCATCTACCGTTGGGATCTCAAGTGTCAAGACCCCTACATTGTTACTATACAATACGCGAATACCGCAGATTCGAAATTATAGGTTTGGTCAGGGTCTGATAATCATCCGTTCTCCGCAGTTATGATAGATCCTTCTGATGTGGCCGCGCAAGCATCTCACAAAGAAGAGAGATCGACCCAGCCATGATCTCGTCCCTGATTCATACCTCGGAGTGGCCAGAATGGACAACGTAATGTTGGGGAGACCCAGGAACTCTCCTTATCGACAGTTAGATTGGGCTCGATTGGCCAAAGCCTGCCTATAGCCTAACTTATAGGGTCCTAGTGAGGAGCCACGCGTTTGTTGATCAGGAACTCCTGCAGATCGTCCACTGGTTCGAATATACTTCCTCGATTGTTGTCTTGGCAGTGATCGAGACCGAGACATGCGCCCAATGTTCGCCACATACGGAGTATGGCAGATACTTGACGCCTTTGTGACTGTGCATGTACGTTGGTTTTCCCTAGGATGTGATTCCCACACGTTAATTATTAATCTTGCCGTCGCAGTTCCTCCAGGGCAGGATTGTTCTCCCCGCCGTGAAGGTCAGCCCCATAACTAGCACCTATTTTTGTTCGTCGGGCCTAGTAAGGTATGCTATGACAGGAACCCGCTGATCGACGTTCCGGTCGGGGAGAACTGGAACTGCAGCTACTATTAGCAGTTAGTGGCGGATCAGATCCATTTGTATGGAAATGTGGCGTCGTCCGTTGAACATAAGAGGCCGGGAGCTAAAGCCCTTGGCGCTAGTTTCGCAGCTTCTTCCTACCTCTTGGGCACGCTCTCACTAGTTGACTCCTTAAGAGATAGGTTTCAATGCGCATTAGTAAAGTATCGCGAATGATTGTGACTTTAAGTGCCCGCACTATTCAGATGTCAGGGCTAATAATGAAGATTTTTCAGCATCCGGGCGTTATTATCGCGCTTGGAGACTCGTCATTGTGTCCTTTGTCAGGGTTCGAAGGTCCCTTTCTTCGAAGGGTAATGATCACAGCACTTACATTCTCGAGAGGAGACGCGTATGAATTGAAATCCACTGATGCGTAGGAGCCCCCCGAAAGGATAGACTTTTCTCTCCTTTTTTTTATTTATAAAAAAGGCATAATCTTGTCTAGCCCGTTTTTTGCCGATGGCCTTGGATATGACGGTTGTTCGGATGCTGGGACGTGTTTGGAGCAACGAGGATTTCAGCCAAGCCCTCTACAATTGCTTAGCCTGTGCTTGGCGATTGCTTGGCTCATCGATAATTAAAAGAAACAAGAAAGGACCACTACTCCATAGACGGAGTGAATCAAGCATGCTTAAACCGACCGAGGAGTAAGCCTGCGTTGTGGAGGTGGCTCGATCACACAAGCCACGGAAGCTCTGACATACCATAAAATTTATACGGGATACGCTCTTTGTATTCGGGAAATATCCATCAATGAGCCTTGATAAAGTGGGTTTAGAACTCTCTGACATGCAGCTGAGCCATCCAAGGAGATGTAACCCTTGGTAGTACTGCCTGATTGCACTTAGATACGTCGTCGTTGTTGCTGCCTGACCGGTCCCAGATAAAAATTTTACTAGTGTATGCAACTCCCCATCGATCTCACGCACAGTCAAGTCATGAAAGTGGAAAAGAAAATGATGTTGGAATTGCTAGGTGTGGGTTGTCGTCTGATACTGGTGCTATACCAGCACCATGCAGGAGGTAATCCTGCAGAGTAGGCGTTTGGCCCTCTAAGTGCTGTGACATGTATCCGCTGCCTAGTAAGACAGCGGCGTCCCGATCTTGATGGACAATTTAGTTACGGAGTATGCTGTGCCAGGAGATGAAGATGTGCTTCGCGTACGCATCGATGGATTGTGATGGAACATTGACTTCCTAGTAGGGGAAAGTAGCGAGCGTAGCATACTTTACGGGCCACCAAGCAGGGATAGTGGTACGAGATAAACCGTAAATTACGTCTAGTGAGACTCATTCTGTAAGTTCGTCAGTCGTTCTTCTAGACTAGATATTCTGAAAATGATATCGTTGTCAACTAGGCTTTTAGCTTATACCCACTGTGGAGACACCTTCTCGCGGCTTCTCTTTGCGTGGATCCTTATGGGTTCCGCCTTATCGCCTCCCAGATACACGGGGCTCCCAATTCTATGCTATATATTACTCGGTTGCGTCCGTGTGTTGACTGGAGAGTAGGATGCAAGCTAGGTAGGAAGGCTGGATACCTCTCCTTGTCCAATCTTTTACATTTTCCTTTAGTTTATTTTTCGATGAACAGAACATAGCCTATCATGGATCTTCAAAGAGAACAGACTCTAAGTGATACCTTGGACGCCAGGTTCGATCATAGCCAGGAGACCACTCCAGCTCAGTCCATCAGTTCGCCAAAGCTCAAACCCCAAGAGAAAGATCAAATATCACTCCCTAGTACGGCCGACAGTCTAGATCCAGAAAGTCAACCTGAATCACCGCCACCGCCATACCATGTCTTCACACGTGCTCGCAAGAAACAGATGGTTTACTTGGTCTCATTTGCAGCCTTGTTCTCTCCTCTATCGTCTAATATATATTTCCCTGCTCTTGGTGAAGTCTCAAGGGTAAGGAAAAAAATTGTATATTCCAATAATATACATCTTTGAGTAACACTAGATATAGGACCTCCATGTCTCTTTATCCCTTGCCAGTCTTACTATTACGATTTACATGATTATCCAAGGCATAGCGCCGTCTTTTTGGGGGTCTTATTCGGACGTTTTCGGTAGGCGTCCCATCTTTATGGGTACATTCATAATATACCTTATCGCGAACATTGCTCTTGGCGCATCCCAAAATTATGGGGAGCTCATGGCGTTCCGTGCCCTACAAGCAGCAGGAAGCGCTGCTACTATCTCGATTGGTAAGATGATCAACTCGCAAACTAGGAAATATTCGCTGACTATTGCAGGCGCTGGAGTAATAGGAGATATCACGACATCTGCTGAACGAGGTGGTCTTATTGGCGCCTTCGGTGGAGGTACTGCCCCTTCCTTAAGAAGACAACCCCAGGAAAGAAGCTGACAGGCACTAGTTCGGATGCTGGGTCAGGCAGTAGGCCCTGTTCTCGGTGGAGTAATAACGCAATTTCTTGGATACCCTTCCATATTTTGGTTCTTGACTCTTGTAGGAGGGTTGTCTCTCCTCACCATCGTCTTTTTTCTTCCCGAGACATTGCGATCCATTGCCGGCAATGGCACCGTCCCGCTTACCGGTATACATAAACCAGTCATCTATATGATCACCGGCCAGCCAGATGTCAAAGACCCGGAGCCAAGCGATGCTAAACCGAAAGCGAAAGTCACATTTGGCACTGTTTTTGCACCGCTCCGTTTCCTAGGTGAGAAGGATGTCTTTATCACTCTGTTTTTCGGAAGTATCATATATACAGTCTGGAGCATGATCACCTCGACTACTACGGCCCTGTTTGAAGATATCTACCATCTGAACACCTTGATGGTCGGTCTAACTTTTCTGGCAAATGGTATGTAGCTGTCTATACGCAGAATCTCGGGACGAAAATTACTAACTATCTATGTTCGTAGGTGCGGGCTGCATGTCAGGCTCTTTTACCACAGGCTACCTGATGGACTTCAACCACCGAAAAACGGAAGCAGAGTACCGCACCAGTCACGGATACCCGGCCGATACCCCTGTCAACAGCAAGACACATGCAGACTTCCCGATTGAGTATGCTCGAATGCGCAACACCTGGTGGATTACTGCTATTTTCATTGTCGCGACTGCGATCTACGGATTCTCCCTCGAAACCCACATCGCGCTTCCGATCATACTGCAGTTTTTGACCGCGTATGCCGCTACGGCTGTCTTCAGTATCAACAGCGCTCTTGTGATTGACCTGTACCCCGGAGCAAGTGCCAGTGCTACTGCAGTCAACAACCTAATGCGCTGCTCAGTCGGGGCGGCTGGAGTGGCTCTTGCGCAACCTATGATCGATGCTCTGACGCCAAGATACACTTTTCTCCTGCTGGCAGGAATCACGGCTGCTCTTAGTCCCTTGCTGTGGATTGAGCAAAAATGGGGTGCTGGCTGGCGAGTCGAGAGAGCAGCAAGACTCAGTGCCAAAGCGCAGGGGAAGTGAGAGATATCATGCTCTCGACAATAAAAGAATTTTCGATTTCTCAAAAGAGGTGGGATATGGGAAAGTATGGTGATATATGGGACCATTGACCATCAAATACGGCATGGTGATGGCCTTCGGCTTCTTTTCGGTCGTTTTTTCTTCTTTTGCTTCTCCCTTTTGGTTCTTGTTCTTGCACTCATTTGCTCAACAGCTTTGTATCTTGCTATCACTTGCTCCTTTCCACTCGTTTTGATTTAAATCCCTGAAATCGTTCTATAATTCTCAGACTATTATTTGTCGTGATTCGATTTTGTTTTGATTATTAGCATTTGGATTTGGCGCGGACATCATCGATATTTAGAGGTCTGGCACTTTCTCAAAATCTAGCATATTCGGCGCAGGAAATGGGTTGTCTGTACAGAGTCAATTGATATAACAATGGCTTTTCATTGCTATCTTGTCATAATTGTTCCAACGCCGTAAAAAGGATATGCTGGATAGACACAACACTTATGCAACTGAAAATGTGCAAACTTCGAAGGATGGGGATGCGCATTCAAGTATCATCTAGATACATGGAGGTTGCAGTGTACGTTGAGACATCAGTGGTCAAGTAGCTAATTATGTATAATATATCGATGTATACACGGCTGACTCCCGAACATAATTTGTTGTTTGGAGAGTATCACATTTTAGTATGCACATGTACTGGTCATGGCCGTTCACTATCCGAAGCTTATTTCCGGCGGCATCTTCCGACGTTGAGAACTTTGTGGCTAGCTGAGGTGGATCGTATGTGTTGTGGGCAACACCTAATTCTGTCAACAAGTAGTTAACTATCCTGTCTATTGCTTACATAGTGCGCGGGAATGGGGTTACTGCACTGGTTAGATGGATGCGCATATTACGGGTTTGGATTAAACGAATCATAAGCTGTCGAATTAGCCTATAGATTTGATAAACGAAACAATTGCACCCTGCATATAAGACAATTGAGACCTTTGTACAGTGTACGTATATCCTGCTTTCTGAGCTCAGACAATGTTGCAGTTAGAACTGGCAGTAGAGAATGAGGGCCAGGGACTAATGTTGTGTAGTTGGACAAGTCATTTAATCAGGTATGTGAAGAAGCCCGGATTACGCCCCAAACGGCATAGACAGAGTGCTGAGACTGGCAAAACAAGAAAACGGAGCTTTGTATAGTTGGTGATCGGCGTCAACAAACATTGGCCGAGGAGGAATGATGTCACCTGACGCCGGCATGCTGACATAATACAGCCAGCGCAGAGTTGGGACGAAACATCACGTGATGCCAGCCACCCAAACCAAACAATCGGATCTCGTTGTCTGAGGAACGGGCTTCTCTGTTTATCCTTCTTCCTAGACCTCGAAATCTCGACACCCAACGCGGCGGCGACGAGCCCTCTAGCCCGAGCGATCGCCTAAGTAATTGATAATACTAACGACTCGCTTCTTTCTCTTCTTGCAGATCTATTTTCCCCATATTGGTTGTCCGTCGCTGTCACGCTAGCCGTCGTGTTGATGTGGGCGTGAAGAGGTCAAAACACTAAGCGATACCCAGTTGGATCCGTCCTGCGTCGAAGTTTTGCAGATTATCACCAGGACACTTATCAGATATTCGAAACACCGAAATGCCTCCTGATATCGGTGAGCACTGGGAACAACCCTTCGTCATTAGTTCGAGCCCTGTTGCCCTGCGCTCCCATCTCCACAGCTGCTAATGCGAAAGATAGGTCGAGCTCCTTCTCAGGGCTCTAGCACCACGTCTCAGACGACCCAGCTTGTGCCCCAGAGCCGTCCTGGTACAGCAGATCCCATGAGGTCGCGCTCTAATACCGTCGCCTCCAAGGGTGCTCGTCGTCCGAGGTCGAGAGGTTCGACAGCTAGCATCCATTCCAGCACCACACAACAAACACAAGACCAAAACGTCGCGGATGGATTTCCTCAGTTTATGCAGGCCCAGCCTCACCAGAGCCATCATGTCTTCGGCGCCAACCCGGAGGAGATGATAATGCGATTTGGCCAGCAGCTCGCTCATCCTGCCAATGGTGCTGGCCTTGACGCTTCGCTGCATGAAGCCCACAACTCTATGATGCCACGTCCGGAGGATTTCCAGGGACAACCGATGCACGCCCATACCCTGTCTCATCATACGCTGCCACCGGAGCTGGCCGGACATGGCATGCCTAACGTGCATGTGCCACAATATCATCCAATGTATGATGGTGGCATGGAAAACCACCTCCCGGACCATATTGTCGATGAGAACGACACATCTGAAGCGGGCGCCAGAAAGAAGAGAGGATCCAGCTCGACAGTCGCTAATGACAACGAGCTGCGAAAACTTCTTCGCCAGTATGAAGGCTACTCTCTCAAGCAAATGGCGGCGGAGGTCCAGAAACATGAAGGAGCTGGAGGCAAGTCAGAGAAGGTCAAGCAAGTATTTGCTATGGTCTGGTAAGTATACCAACGGACCTGCTTCAAAGCCCGTACTCACATCTTTCTAGGCTGAAAGAGAATTGTCGGAAGAGCAGTGGCTCTGTACGACGCGATCGGGTATACTGTTGCTATGCTGAGAAGTGCGGAAGCGAACGCGTCTCCGTCCTGAACCCAGCTTCTTTTGGAAAGCTTGTGCGCATCATCTTCCCTAATGTGCAGACTCGACGTCTTGGAGTTCGTGGAGAATCGAAGTATCACTATGTCGATCTCTCTGTCATCGAAGAGAAACAACAGCAACCTTCGGCAGCTCCGAACCCTCAAGGTCTACCGAATGTCCCCGGCACTGCTGGTGGGATGGACGGAAAGATAAACGAATTGTCAGCACGGCCAAGGAGGTAAGTAAACGGTCGAATACATGGGAGGCGAATCCAAACTGATAGTCCGTAGTATTAGTATCCCACAGCCACCTGCAGACACTGCAGTGTTCCCTTCTCCAACGACATCTTTCACACCAAAGTTCGCCGCATCTGGTTCACCCTCTGGCTGCCCATGTCAGCCCCCGTTCCGTTCAACTCTCGAATCCGCTATCACTCTTGAGAATGTGTCTGGTCAGACTGCCAAGATGATACGCCAGATGCTGCAATTTCCTGATGGCGATTCTGCCGCGGTTGACAACGAGTCTCTTCAACTTCCCGACATTCGCGGCTATTTACCAGCAAATACCGATGTCAAGGTAGCGGCTGCTCTTGCAGCACTCTACCGGTCTCACTGTATTTCTGTTATCGACAGTTTCCGATTCTGCAAAGAACGGAATCTATTTCGATACTTCTCTGCCTTTCATGGTACATTGACTGTTCCGGTTCAGAAACTCCTGACTCATCCGAACCTCGCCCCATGGATCAAAGAATGCGACTGGCTTATGTACCAGAAGATGATCGCCTTCATTGCGCCGCTCACAACGCAAGTTGTGCCCAAGCCGGTTTTGGACGCGTTCAACTCTATCTCGCAACGGCTTACTGTACACATTGCCGAGACTTTCAAGGCACAGCCAGTACATGTATCGCTGGCCAGACTGATCCCTGCTCACATATTCTGCAATCTTCTCAAGCATATGCTTGATGTTAACCAGTCAGCTAACGCTGCTGCTGCGTGGCTCTGTCATCCAGATAACAGAAACCAGATGTGGTTGGACTTTTCATCCCTCGTTGATCCCAAAGAGGTTATTGCAAGAGCCAATATCCCTAGCTGTGCGGAGCGTTCAGTGGAACAGATCCTTAAGCATGACGTCCGAGCCCTTCTCACCCCTTTGAGCGACGGCATTGTGCCGACTCAGCCCTTTTACAACCAGCCTGATACGGAAGAGGATATCAATGCCCATAAATTCTCGGTTCAGGCCACTTCAGGTGACGAGTACAACTTCCCTGACAAGTGGATATCTTTCATTTTGAACATATCTTCGGCTTTCCCAAATCACCGTGCGCAATGCATCGTCGACAAGGTGGATGCCCTATGGGACGTCATCCTCCATAGACTGACCCTGGGTGGTGCACAGAGCTTCAGTGCTTGGTGGATGACCAAAGTCTTCTTCCACGAGATGATGCTGTGGCAGGTGGAGAAGGGTGGTTTCATGAAATGCACTCCGAGCTCATTGCTGAATGCGTCCGTTCCCAGTGAGAGAGCTTCCTTCAGCCACCAGCAAGCTAGACCTGCCAGCTTCTCCGGTCCCGTGAAAAACGAATCCTTCATATCAACAGATATGGCGCAAAATGATTTGAGAGCACGATCGACATGCAGCCCTCAAGCTAACAACGGTACCCAAGGCGATAAGAATATGGAGAATGTGCAATATGTCCACTCGAATAATGCGAACATGGTGAACAACAAGCCTGGGGTCCCTGATAGTATTGCCGCCCTCCAGGCTATGAATCACGACGACAGCGCTATTGATCTTGGCGACGACTCTATGCTGATGACTGTTGGCAAGTACGGCGACATGATGGCTTCAGATCCTGTAGATGCTGAGGGTGATGTCGTCGTCATATAATCTACTCTCGCCTTGGTATTATATCTGAATCACCTCATCTTTTCTCTTTGGTAAAGGAAAAGTTCCGCTTGGTTTGCCTTTATGAGGAGTTGGCTTTCTATTGGGCGCATTTTTGGGATCCGGCGAAAGGTTATTATTCTCATCGACGAAGGAATGGACGCTAAGCATCAACGACCTATACGAGGCATGATGAATGAGCACGACTTTAACAATGGTCAATGGAAACGGTAGCGGTTGGGTCAGCCAGCTACTATGCGTCTAATTAAGGAGGTGGAAGTTTTGTTTGTTTACCCTTCACCATCTAGAGCCCGTTCTCGTCCCTGTACATATGGATTTGGATTAGTCGTGGCGCGCAGCAGCTTCCAATGGCCTTATTCACGAATATTTTCTGCGACGACCTCATTTTACTTCGCTTCTTGATTCCCCAGTTCGCTGTCTGCTGACGTATTTATGGTTTGAACCTGCGTGTAGTTCATGACCTTGTTTGAGTGATTGAGAAGGCCTCTTTGGCAGGCCACTTTTCAGCTTTTTTCTTGTCCTCTTCAGACATGTTTCTGGAATTGATTTTGCATCCTGTACTGTGATGGTCATTGTTCATTTTACTACTAATTTCCATTTGAATATCTCATTCCTTTCAGTTACTTTCACTTTCAGCTCTATTCCATGTGTTTCAACTTTCAGCCTCATCTTTCTATAATCGTTTCCTTTTCTTTGTCCGGAGTATCCCACACCATGCTTTCTCCAATTCTCTTCTACTCTTGGTTGTTGGTTTTCTCTCCACATGCAGTTGAGCAGTCAATGTTCGTCGATCCTACCCGGGACACTGGATCTTCTTTTTGCTTTTATTTTCTCTTTTTCTTGGAGAGAATTTGGATGCGTTTGAGGATGGTTCATAGGATATGCCTCGTTTGGTGAAAGCTGCTGGATGTAAAGGGAATGGATGCAACTGCTCTGATTGTATTCGAGTGATAGATACTTTGTGTGAAATGGATTCTCTTCGATTTAACTTTTGTATTCGTGTAGGCCTATGCCATAGCACAGTACTGGTGTATTACAGTATGTAATTGTAGCTCCATGGGAATATCGTCTCAGAAAGATTGTTGCGGTTCGCGGGTATTGCATTTAGGTACAGGTATGATGATGATGGTGTCGTAATACAGGATGACCAATGAACGCCTCAAAAAACCATTACATATTGGGCAGAGACTGGCATATCGTAACATTATATCAGAGAACGTATTGGACATTTCCTTCGTAAAGCGTACTCATGGAGCAAATCAAAGGAGAAATACAAATGACCGAACGGGAAAGTAGTCAAGCGAGGTGGCTCGGAGGTAGTGAGTGCTGCATACTTGATCACCGGAAATCTCCTGCCGGGAAGAATCTCGTACCAGCATATCCATATGCGACGATGCTTTGGATGTCAATGTTTCCTCCACTATACGGACTCCACAGTTTGATCAAGATGAATCTTCCAGATCTGATTTGACAGTCAATATTAGATGAGATCTCATGAGGGGCTCGTAGACATACGGTGGTGGATCGAATTTAATGCTGACCATGCTCTTCTCTCGTTCAATGAAGAACTGCGCATGAGGCTTCATTACCTCAGAGCTTCCATCTGAATAATAGTTACCTCTGGAAGATGAGCCGACCGGTTCAATCAAACTAGGTGCTATCCGGCGTCTGCGCAGGCCGTCATGGTCACCGAGAATATCTTGTCGTCGAGCCGCCCTCATTCGCCTGCGCATATCCAGACGTCCACGATTGAAAGCACTCATCTCGTTGGGATCTTCATCGCTCGCACTGTCCTCATCCTCCGAACAGAGTAAATCATCCTCGATCTGCACCATCTGCATCCGTTCCATCTCCGCTGCGGACGGGAAATCATCATCGTTCTCTTGGTCATCGTCACCATCGTCAGATCTCTCGTCAAACTCAGTGGTAACTCTAAACTCAGACGTTGGGTCACGATCTGCTGACACTCCGGTTGCAGACGTGAGTTGTCCGGTGGAATCGAAGTCCGAGTCAGAATAATCCGGGTCTCTGGGAAGCGTTCTTTCTAGCGATCGAAGCGGGGAGCGAAAGGCATTCGCATATTCTTCAGAAGGCCGCATTGCAATCCGTCTATTGCGACGAGCCCGACGTCGAGAAGGCGAGTATTGAATCTGATATTTGGCGGTGCGCGCTAGGAGGTCGTCCGAAGACATGGAGACGAATATCATCCCTTCTTGGATACTGCATGTCATCGTCAATACATGAGTTATCAGGGAAGCACGGATCAGCAACATACGGAGCATCAAAACCTGACTTCGGGGCTTTGATGACTATCTTCCTCAGACAGAACGGCGTCTCTCCGCGGTGCCTCAGGATCAAATTGCATCGGTCAGACTTGGTGCAGTACACTGAAGAGTCATTGAGCAGCACGTTTTCGGGCCATGAGGTCTCCCCATCTGGCTCCGCATAAGTGCCGCCGTCACAGCTTACAATCTCCATCAACAACGGCCCAGGTACAACCTGTCCGTACTGACCGTAACTAAACCCCCGAAGGCCTTCTCTTTTGTCATCTGAATCCAGCTTCCGCCTTTTGGCTGTCCATCTACTCGACGATCTATCTGGTGTGTAGTCTGCAAGGAGACTGGGAGAGGCGATAGGAGGGGTAGGTTCGTCTAGCAGCGAGCTCAGCGCGGACTCAGAGCCCCTCATTTGAGCACGCTGCTGGAATGCTTGCAATCCAGTTATGTCCATGCTATTACTTCTGGCTCTTCCGTCTCTGTCTCTTATCCTCGCGAGGGCCTCACTGGGTCTCAAAGCACGACGCCGGGGTCGACTTGCCGACGGCTGCGAGCCAGCCGCGTTGGGTTCCTCCTCCATTAGAGGGGGAGTTGAGGTGGGCGGGGAGGTCAGTCCCAGATGGTCACGGTCTGACGCACGACGTCGAATCCTATCACCCCGGGAGGACGTCGAATCTGATCGCAAGTGCTGCAGTTGTCGGTCGACTGCAGCTCTGGCTTGTTCGTAGTTCGTTCTGTCTCGAGCACGGTCTGATCGAAGGTCTTCTATTTCTTGGTTAAGAGTATCCAAGGCCCGGGCTGTAGTAGAGCCTCCCCGCTCACGAAGTCTCTCTGAGCTCAAGAGTTCCCGCAGATGTTGTAGCCTTGCTGTTACGCTGTTCGGACGATCTTCTTGATGCTCGGTACTACTTCGGCGAGGACGGGTGGAGGCAGGTGGGAAGTCGTGATTGCCCGACTAAGTCAACGGAATACGGTCAATATTATCAACAGTCTCGAGCAGATCCCTTTCCCTTCAGGTGAATATACATCACGGATAGGAGAGACAAACGGGACCAGGCGATGTGCAGACATACCATCGTTGGGGAGGGTGCGCTGCCGTCACCCAGTCGGCCGCTACTTAGTAGTCAGATGCTGCTCGACGAGAGCACTCCAGCCAGTGTCGACAACCAACAAAGGCAGAATCCAACCAGCCAGGAGATTCCAACAAGAGAGCCAACACAGTTGGTCCAAAGAAACGATGAAGATGAGCTGTGAAAGCTGGAGAGTTGCAGAGAAAGCGGACAAGCCGGATTCATTGCCGGAGCGCCTTCCGCGGCGTCATGCACCCACGTGACGGGAAGCTTCAGAGGGGAAGATCAAGATAACAACATTTATCCGCCTCGATTGCTATTCTCCCTGTCCTCTTGCGCTGAAGCAGGGCTGCTGAGGTGCTGGCTGCTTTCACACACCAAGCGGAGCCTGTGCGACTTCATTCCCTAGTGCCGTTTACATCTCATCGGCTCTGCCCTGAGATCTTACCTAGCTTCGCGCATCTCCGCATTTCCCCTCCTTGATCACCATTACGGTCACTATCCTTCAAGAACACATTCCTGCCTCGTTTCAGTTGAGAATCTGGGTTCTCTCTCTCCTTTGCGCCCATCATTTACGCCCTCACTTTCTCCTCACTATCTCTCTGAGCCATTACGCGCTTACAAAATGGCAACATCCGAGCTGCCTGTGCCTGCAGAAGCTCCGCAGTCTGCGGTTCAGTCGATCAGCGCCGGTAAGATCAAGGCCACAATGTTTCCAGCGGGTTTGGTTATTGGGCTGACCACTACAGATGAGATTGCCCTGTATGACCGGCAAATCCGACTCTGGGGTGTCAAGGCGCAAGAAAAGTAAACTATCTAAACAGTTCCGCGCATTAATACCATAGCTAATTTGAGCATCACTATTTCGCAGGATACGATCAGCCAACATCCTTCTCATTACTGTCAAAGCGCTAGCCAATGAAGTGGCTAAGAACCTTGTGCTCGCCGGTATTGGTTCTCTCACCATCATTGATCATGAAACTGTCACAGAAGAAGACCTCGGTGCGCAGTTCTTTGTATCACAGGAGCATGTTGGCCAAAATGTCCGTGGGCACTCTCTCCTGATGAACTCTAGGATGTATACTGATGGAAGTTATAGCGTGCCAGGGCTGCCGGTCCCCAAATCCATGCCATGAACCCTAGAGTACAGTTGCACGTTGACACCGATGACGTCCGCACGAAGCCTCCGGAATATTTTGCAGCTTTCGACGTGACGATTGCTACAGAACTCGATTTTGCTACGCTCACCACTATCAATGCGTCGTGCCGGATTGCAAACCGTCCGTTCTATGCGGCAGGTCTGCATGGTTTCTACGGGTTTGTTTTTGCCGATCTCATCGTGCACGACTTCGTCATTGAGCGCTCGAAATCGAACGTCCAATCGGCTCCGCAGGAGACATCTACGCGCAGTATCATAAACATCACAACCAAAAAGGAGAATGACAAGGTCATTGAGATGGTGACGAAGAGGGAAATATATTCGCCGCTCCTTTTGGCCAACACTTCGCCGCTCCCAGAGGAATATACGCGGATTCCTCGCAAGCGGAGACAGGTGACGCCCTTGCTGACGAGCTTACGAGCGTTGTGGGAGTTTCAGAAACTCTCAGGCGGACCGCTGCCAACCTTCTCTCGCTCAGACCTGGAAACATTCACGCAACTAGCCAATGAGCGCCATCAGGAACTGAAGCTCGACCCAAGCACGTTGAATTCCGAATTTCTGCGCAGCTTTCTACAGAACCTTGGTAGTGAGCTCAGTCCGGTCGCTGCGTTCCTGGGCGGTAGCCTTGCACAGGATGTAATCAATGTTCTCAGCGCAAGAGAGCAGCCTCTGCAGAACATTCTGCTCTTCGATGGGGAGCGTAATGTGGCTCCAATCTATCCCCTGCACCCTTTCTTCCCTCCTGAAGCCGCACTTCCCATGGGCATGCCGGGCCCTAATTCTGTCCGATCCGAAAGCGTTGCAGTGCCCGCTCCTTGAGGCATCAAAGGCCGAAACGCATATCATACGTTGTATGCCTTACGCGCCTATGGCTGTGGCCGGCAATAGTTGATAAGGAAATGTGACTGTGCCACTCCAGCAGTGTCTTTCACATCAATCCTGTCTGCTATGGAAACCCAGTTCAACAACTCAAGGTCAGGATAGAGATCAACCACTACCCTCGCCTGATTATTTGAGTTACACCGGGCGAGATCAGCCATACTGTCTGGTGGACAACCTACCTCACATTCAACCCGTTCAAATCCTCCACATTAATGTTATAACGAGCTTTGGTAATGTACTGTACAATATGGGAAAGAAAGTAAGACGAGAAATGGAGAAACGATCTAAGAGTTTTGAATAAACAGTCTCACATAATCTGTCAGAGAATTCTTGAAATTTCTTTCTTTTTTTTATCATCTTATCTGTTCCTATATCCGCCCGCCTATCACCTAACTATAGAAACAAATAAACCGTAGGCTCCAGGCTACTGATACATGTCTAGAGGCGGATACATACATGTCAATCTGCGAAAGGGAAAACGCCGGATCCCAAACTGGAAAAGACAAAAGCAACAAGAGTGGAAAAGACAACAAGTACAGATATGCAAAGTACCCTTCCTCTCTTGCTAATTTCGAAGAGGAGCAGGGGATGTTATAATCATGTTATCCGATTCGATTCAATCCAATCCAATCCAGTCCTGTCCAACATAATAGGATATAGATAGATGGATAGACAATACGAATTCCGATTCCTGAGCGGAGGGAAAGGAAATAACTCGCGGAGTGATTAGCTCCATGCAGTCTTCGTTCATTTCCCTTCCACTTCCAAGGAATAAATAGAAAAATAGTAAAAATCCCGAATTAATAAACCATAAAAATGGTTTGGAGCAGAATCCTCGCTGATTTGCCTAATTGGTCGATTCTTTTTTGAATGTCTTGTTTGTGCTAAGGCATAGAGATGAGTGAACGGATGGATGTCATCCGATTATGCCCTTCCATTCTCCTTGTGAACGAGGGTGTTCTCCTCGTCATCAGCCTTCTTCGGGCCGTTGGGGCTGTTTTCCTCGTCTTCCTCGGATATGAGACCTTGGAGTTCGAAAGCTTCAGCATCGTGGATCTGTTGGGCTTCGGATTGAGAGCGCAGATGGCCGTTCATGAAAGACTGCGAGCGCTGGCCTCGGGGACGGGAGCCAGGTCGACTGGAGCCGCCACGGGAGCCGGAGGGGTTGTACTTGGCGGTTTCCGGCCAAGCGTGGACAGCGTAGATGTGCAGGAGGACGTTGACGACTGAGGAGGGCTATGTTAGTTTCTCGTACTGGCTTTTCCCGGACTATGAGAGAAGCTTACAGAGGAAGAGGATGAATGCAATGCTGTAGAGGATCAAGACGTAGGAGACGTGGGTGACACCGGCGTCACTGAGGAGTTGCATCTGCTCTTCTGTCGCACCCATGAACAGGAAACCGGAAGCATAGAGAAGCTGTTGTGTAATTCTGTTAGTTTGGGAATACTAAGACAGAGTAGGATCGGAATGAACATACGAATGGCGGAAGGTATTGGAAGCTGTTGGGATCTGTTCCATCCGGACTGAGCGTGCTGCGGTCCTTCAGGACGAAAGAGATCTCGATGATTCTCGCGGCACCAGCGGCCATCAAGGTGTATCCAAAGACACCGTGGATCATGGTGCTCAACATCAGGTGCTGAGCATGTCCGGACATCGCATAACCGGTCAGCAGGATGACAATACCGGGGATCAAGTTGCGCTTCGGCCGGCCGTTTCTCTTCCTGCTGAGCCAGATACCCAGCAGACCGGCGCACCACCAGACGATACCCATCGTGGTGTGCTGGAGATCGTTGTGCACCCATGGGCCTCCCCAGCGATGTTCCGTGAAGGTGTTGACACATCCCCAAGCAGCGATAATGAGCGAGTCGAAGAACTCCTGGCTTCGGCCAGTGCGACGCAACCAGTATTGACCGACGAGCAGCAGGATAGTCAAAAGGATACCGTAGGCGATGAAGGCACTACCCATAATGAAATGCGCCAGACACTGTCCCAGATGGTCTTCACGGCAGAATCCCAGGGCCGTGATGCCACCGAACAGCATCTGCACCCAGCTGACAAGCGGCATCATCTTCCCCACCACTCCGTGTCCGATAACAATGTACCGACGGATCCGTCCATGGATCCCCTTAGAGAGGTGCAGTTTGAGATATACGCCCAGAACGACTTGCAGAACCAGCATCAGCATCAGCGAGTTGGCGAACGAGGCGTGGATGTTTTTGGCGAAACGTCTGCCCTTATGGGCGTGGCCCATAAAGTAGGCCAGCACGGCGACAATGGTACCAACGACCTGAACAGGAACGTGCCATCGAGAGCGCACCATCTAGAATCAGACCAGTTAGCTGATTGTCCATATCACCTCTCCCGCAGCGTTTGCGCCGGGTACCGCGACGATATTGTAGATGTGTCCATACCCCGAGAACCATGCCAAAAGGGAACACGAGGCCAAATGTGAGGCCCATCAGAATCATATGTAGCCATAGCGTAGAATCCTATATCGTAGAACCATAGTCAGCCACTCGTCCTGAGACCTTCAAACCGGGCATCCAGAGGAAACATACAATTGGATCATCTGAGATGGCCACGCCAGATGGCACACTGGAGTGATCTCCGTGAGCGTATACCGAACTGGCCGCCAGCAGCGCCAGCAGCGCCGTGCGGCCTAAGGATCTAGCCATCACGATGGGAAATCCAAACGCAAGAGAACAGAACGAGCGTAAAAGTCGCGCGGGTTGTTGGAGTTGGAGCGAGATTCGCTCAGGTCAGGATAAATCAGCCTACCCCCAAAGCCGGAGTTGCGCGGCAGGGACCTGGTTGGCTTAGGCGCGCGCAATCAAGTGGCGACCGATCAGACAACCATCAAAAGAAAGAAACGCAGCTAACCGATGTTCGCATGCCAGAATGCGATCCCACCAGCTATAGCTAGTCAAGCAATAATTCGCGACCGTTGCGGAGGGATAGGTATGGATGCGTATGGGGGAGGGGGAAAGCAGGGAATGCTGGAGAGAGTCCAGAGGAATACAGATTGTTCAACTAAGCTAGTTGAATAATTAGTTCAGTGCAACTGCGCAAGGTAAGCCCAGCAGCGAGTGAGAACGAGGGGAAATAATAACTGGGGAAAACGGACACTTGGTTAATTAATTAATCGCCGTCCCTTTTCTGCTCTCTCTCTGTGTCCAAAGAGGACCCATTCAACTTGTCTGACTAAACCTCCTCTAAAACTGCCTCGAAAAAGTCCACACGGAACAAAAGGAGTCGATCCCTTTGCGGGCCACTTTACATCGACTGTTATTGGATCAGCTCGAGAGGAAAAGAAAAAGGCACTGTTGTTACTCCGTATTGTTATCATTGTCTGAACAACAACCCCGTTCTTCTCTTTTTCCAATACTGTCTATCTCCTGTCGATCGATCGACCGCCAAACAGTATGACGACGATGCCGTCGTCTAGCCCCGATAACAGTACTACCACGTCGGTCAATCACAGCCACGATAATAGCAATAATAACACTATAAGCCATGATCACGATCATAACCAACCTCCATCAGGTTTATCTCCAGAACAACTCACTCAGCGAGAAAGGAAACTAGTCTGTGCTCCCTACATAACTATCAATCTATTCATTCTCCCAATCAATTCTGCATCTACAAGGTCATATAATGAAGATTGAACTCCCGCTACATGACTCCAATCATTTAAAATTCATCATGATAAAGAAGATTGATGCCAAAATCATGCATTGTTGATTCATTCATGTTAACGCTGATTTCTCCAGACCACCCTCCGCTCTTCAATCGCGAAATTAGAGTCTCAGATCTCCGAAACCGAGTCTCAGCTCGCAGAGACGCGATCCAGACTAAAGTATGTAATTAAATATAACAGATCTAAATATACAAACACTCCACTCATTCCTTCATCCATTCCTCATTCATTCATTGCATCATCATCGGCCAAACTCCAATATGTAAAATCGAAGACGACAAATAACTGACTAACCACTTTCTAACACTCCACAGAGATAAAGACGCTTCCAAAACCGTCCAACGACACATCCGTCTTCTGCATTCTTACAACGAGATCAAAGACGTCGGACAGGGTCTGATGGGTCTGATTGCGGATGCGCGGGGAGTGAGACATGTGGATGTGCAGAGGGACTTTGGGATTGGGGAGAAGGATTGATCTGGGAAAATGGTGTTTTATTTGCGTTGCTGGAGTTGATGGCTCGATTCGATGTGATTTGTGATATGGAGGGTTAACTGAGCGTGATATACCAGGGTAGGAGTTGGGGAGTCGGTGGCATGAATCTATTTTGCAATGACACATCCAATGCTATACTCTAATGCAGAAGGTCCTATGCTTTTTTTTTTTGTCTAGACTGGCAATTAGACACGTAAGACCCTCGAGAACCAAGAATCAAGAAGAGGACCCGGATATCGAGACAAGAGACTATTTCCCATGTATAGTACACCGGAGAAGAGAGGAGGGTGTGCTGAGGTGGGATTATAGACATTCGACGAAAGCCAAAGGGCCGCTCGAAGCAGGTAGACGACAAGAAACATCAATATAACGACACAAGAAGGTATCAAATATAAACTGCTTTCCTCGACAGACAACTCGCCGGTCACAACACGTAGATATAGGTGAAAAAAGAAAACTCCAAATGCATGTTCACATGAAGCCGTGAAGCCAGAACAACATCAACTCTATGGTATCTAGCATGATATATGCAACAAAAAATCAAACACAATGTTCAGCCGAACGAATTAGGTGTATATGGTTGAGTGGGGGATAGCGGGGAAACGTGCAAGAGACGCTAATGGGCTTTTCCCAAGCTCTGCAGATTCACCAGCTCGAAGTAGCGGCCCTTGTTCCGGAGAAGCTCGCTGTGGGTGCCACTTTCAACGATCCGACCTTGGTCAAAAACGTAAATAATATCGGCCTTCTGGATAGTACTGAGACGGTGCGCAACAGCGATTGTTGTACGACCGCGAGCAGCGGCATCCAGAGCGGCCTGAACGACTTTCTCCGACTCAGAGTCCAGAGCAGAAGTGGCTTCGTCGAGCAGGAGAACCTTGGGGTCACGCAGAAGGGCACGAGCAATAGCAACACGTTGCTTCTGACCACCAGACAACATGCCTCCCTTGCTACCGACGACGGTAGAGAATCCTTCCCTGGCCAGGTGTTAGTACCAAAGCAATGTATGACGGAATCGAAAAACTTACGGAAGGGACATAATGAAGTCGTAGATGTTGGCATCCTTGCATGCTCTAATGATCGCCTCTTCGGAAACGTCTGTTCGATCACTGCCGAGAAGGATATTCTCCTTGACCGTTCCTTGATACAACGTAGGCTCCTGACTGACAAGTGCTAGGAAACTGCGGTAGCTGTTGATGTTCAGAGTGGTGATGTCCTTGCCGTCTACGAAGACGCCACCGGCGAGAGCATCGTAGAAACGCTCAAGAAGAGCAATAGTGGTACTCTTTCCACATCCACTGGCACCAACTAGAGCGACATACTGTCCCGGCTTGACTGTCAGATTCAACCCCCGGAGGACAGGCTGTTCCGGGCGAGTCGGGTACCGGAAGTGCACGTCACGGAATTCGATCGTGCCCTCCATACTCTGGAGGACTTCTCCTTCGGGAGACCATACATCAATCGTGGGCTTCCGGTCGAATAACTGTTTGAACTGGGCAGCCGCGTTCTTTGCTTTGCCCATATCGGGGGAGAACGAGAAAATAGTACCGGCAGATTGGGCTCCGAAGATGATCTCACTGAAGCAGACAAAAAAGCGGAAGATCGAGTATTCATGGTGGCCAAGAAGAGTGCCACCCCACCAGAATCCGAGCGCAACGCAGAAGAAGACAAGTGCCTGAGAGCTGGCGTAGAGTGTAGAAGATTTGATTACAGAAATGAGACTCTTCCTCCCTTGCTCTTCAAGTTGGGTGTGATAGACCTCGAGGACATCGTTTTCTCTGGTAAGCGACGCCACCGTCCGGATGGCCGTGGTCGCCTCGCAAGCGTAGCTAGCAGACGATTCGTAGGCCTTCTTGGCTCGTTCCTGGAACTGGGCCAGCATCCAGAATCTATAGAATCCACAGGCCAGGAGAACCGGAACCGCCGCCATACAGACCAGAGCTAGTTTCCAACCGATGGAGAGGGAGATAATCAAGGCTGCTCCGAGTGTAGTACTGACCATCAGAATAGTGCCAAGTGTCACACCGCTGATTCCCGACAGGTGCTTCGTCTCTGTTGAAAGGAAAGAGGTCAAAGCACCGGTACTGTTCTCTTCTCTGTCGAAAAAGGAAATATCCTGGCGGAGCATTGTTCGAAACGCTTGGCTGCGTGCGCGGCGGATCAACTTCTCGGAACTCAAAGCGAATGCAATACCCTGGACAGAAAAGGTGAAGAATTGAACAATACCGACGACAAGGAACATCAAGGACCAGAAATTGGCGTCATGTCGGAGCTTTCCATACATGCTTGATGGCAGAGAGAGCGAATTGATGGCCTTGGCATACAATACAGCCTGGGTAGGCTGTCCACCACCAGCCAGCATCGAGAAGATGAGTCCGATAATCATATATTTCAGTTCCGGGCTGTTGAACGACGCGATGAATTTTATCAATGTCCACAATGAGTACTTCTCAGCGGCTTCCGGAGCTCTACGAGAGAGCACCTGACTGGACACGGATTTCTTGGTATCAACACGCTTGACTTGGTCCTTGAGCGCCTCGTCCTCGGAATTGGAAACGCCGTCATAGCTTGCTGCGGTTTTCGTCCTCGACAATTCTCTCTTTGCCAAAGCCTCATCTTCATCCTCTTCGTCTTCATCCAGTGCCACGGCCCGTGCGTCCTTTTCTTCATTGATGCGTTGCGCCTCGACAAGCTTAGCATAGGTTCCTTTCTTGTCCACCAGCTCATCATGGGTTCCTTGCTCTGCAATCTTGCCGTTAACCAAGCAGACGATGTTGTGAGCAGTCTTGATAGTCGACAGACGATGCGCAATGACAATTGTAGTCCTTCCCTCAGCTGCTTTGTCAAGAGCGGCCTGGACAACTCCTTCTGACTTGGTATCCAATGCAGACGTAGCTTCATCAAGCAGTAGAATCTTCGGGTCGCCCACAACAGCACGTGCAATCGCAATTCTCTGTTTCTGACCACCAGAGAGTAGGAAACCGCGTTCTCCGACGTGGGTGTCGTAACCCTCCGGTAAGCTCGTGATGAAATCATGCGCATTAGCCATTCGAGCCGCATCCTCGATTCTTTCTTTGAGCTTCTCTTCGGGCTCATGTTCAAATCGGGAACCAATGAGGCCATATCTGATGTTCTGGTAGATAGTGGTTGCAAAGAGCGTCGGCTCCTGGCTGACCAGTGAAACTTGCTGGCGCAACCAGCGGAGGTTGAGCGTCTGGATATCATGACCATCAAGGTAGACTGCACCTCTAGCGGGAATGTAGAAGCGTTCGACCAAACCGACAATCGTACTTTTTCCAGAACCCGAAGGGCCAACAAGTGCCGTGGTTTTTCCCGCGGGTATCAAAAGGCTGACACCGTCCATCACAGTGACCTCGGGTCTCGAAGGGTAAATGTGTCTGATATCTCGCAACTCAATGTGACCTTCGACATGGTCAAGCTTGTCACCTTCTTCCGATGACGGGTCCAGAGGCGAGACGCGATCAATGGTGCTGTAGATCTTGACAGCAGCAGCCACAGCACTTGTGAATGCTTGAGCGTTCGGTGAGACGTTTCCTAGAGCAAAAGAGCCGATGAGGACAGCCATCAGGATTGTCAATACCTGCCCGACATTGACACTTCCGTCGACAAGAAACCGGGAACCCATCCAAAAGCCGAGACCATAGTTCAAATACATGATACCGAACATAGCAGCAACCATGACGCCAAGGATCATCTGCAGCTTAGTGCCCCATTTCTCAGCCTCTTCCAGGTGGGTATCGTATTGCTTGGCGAGCTTTTCCTGTGTTCCAAAGGCAGTGGCATTTCTGATCGAGCTAATCACCTCTTCCGCCACAGTTCCTCCCTGGCCATACGAGGCCAAGGATTGCTTGCTGAACTTGACGATAAACTTTGAGCCACCACCCATGACGAGAATAAGGGCAACGATAGTTGAGGAGCAAATCAGGGCCAATTTCCAGTATTTGATGTAGGCGATAATGAAGGCTGTCACAAATGTCGAGAGGGCGGTTAGAGTTAATCCAACCTTCTCGGAGATACCGTCCTGGATAAGATTGGTGTCGGCCGTGATGCGAGTCGTGATCTCTCCTGAGCCAAGGTTGTCGAAGAATGCGATGTTTTGCTTCATGATGGCTTGGAGGTAATGCTCCCGAATCTTCTGAGTAACATGCTCGCCCGTGTAGATAAAGCCCACGGTACTGATGTAGATTGTGACGAACTCTGCGATTCCAAGATACACAAAGTAGAGCACATTGTGTGTAAGTTGATGGTAGAACTCATGATATGGGATGCTGTTCAGCACAATCCCCTGCATAGCAGAGGCCAGTTGCCCAAAAAGAATCTGCCAATTATATCAGTGAACAAGATTTCAAGCGCAAGGCGTGGTCAGTTGAGACAAGACTACGTACCGTAAATAGTGGCAAGGCAGCACCAGCAGCGATAGAGCAGATTGCGCTGACGAAGATGATAAAGAGGTCAAGCTTCGAAGCGTATCTGTAAAGACCGAAGAACGTCACCTTGACATCCGGAGAGTCGAGCTGCTTTTTCAAGATCTCTCTCTCATGCTCAGGGAGGTGAGCGAAAATTGCATCTGCA
The DNA here is from genome assembly GCA_029606185.1 of Paecilomyces formosus. Taxonomy (NCBI): domain Eukaryota; kingdom Fungi; phylum Ascomycota; class Eurotiomycetes; order Eurotiales; family Thermoascaceae; genus Paecilomyces; species Paecilomyces formosus. The sequence continues at coordinate 1,116,651 of JAPVCB010000022.1, read as the reverse complement.
TCAGCTGCACCAGCGGAGTCTGAGCCGGCATTTTTGGTCTTGGTCACGTCGCCAGTGACTGTCGAGCCCGACACGGAATTCTGCTGCTCGATCACCTTCTCACTATCAACAGCATCTTTTCGAGGCTGTTCTTCAGCCTCCTTTGTCAAGGTCTGGTCCACCTGTTTCTCCACAGAAACGGGGTTTCCATCATTTTCGCCCTCCATGGCGGCCTGAATCTTCGTGGTGTCGATATCAAGTGTAGTTGCAGTTATATCAGTCGCTTTTGAGGACTGGCGCTGCTAATGACGAAACAATGCAGCAGGAAACTATCTTCAACCTTGTATTAGGTTCCGAATGCGCAACGAACCAATGTTGCTGTCTCTTACCAGTTCTTTGATAGTACCATACAGCGTTGAAGATCTGATGAACCTCCACTCTTTTAAGGTCTTATCAAGACATCTCTCGTAGTACGCTCGCAGACAAGAGGGGTGCTGGTTGAATCGTTCTTATCTGGG
>JAPVCB010000022.1:1074151-1116097 GCA_029606185.1 Paecilomyces formosus | reverse complement strand
AGGCAGAGGCGAAGGTGGATTGAAGTGCAGACACAGATCGGACTGTCCGTCGGGGAAGGACTTAATCTTATTATGGGGTGTTCGTAAAAAAAAAAAAAGGATGCCTGGCAATAATTCTAGACGTCTACCGAACCAGGCGATCGCTCCCCCGTGGATTCAGATCAAAAACACCGGTCAAAGAGTGGCCCCAGATGGATATGTCTTGGTGTCGGGAAGATCTAGTCCCGATACTTTTTATGCACAACTTTATCTTAGACGCCAGGTGCTTTTTCGTCCGTCCACTAATAGGAGCAGGACATCGGGGACCTTTTCTGGAACAAGAGTGGGAATCTCTTGTTAATGTCACACATTAATTACGCCCGTATCGTTCGGGGCTGAGGTCCATGGGCCATCCCCACTCGGGATCCCGCTCCGCACTAGGTAGGTAAGTAAACGTGCTAGGGCCTTAAAGGCTTGAGGGATGCTTGTCGTCCAGATCCCGGAGCATCAGCTCAGGCATACAACAGCTTAGTAAGGACAGAACAAGTTATGCTGAAGCAACTAGATCTAGTCTGCAGCAATCATGACGAAACCATGGCCGAATTGTTGGCACAAAAGAACCAGAATCATCTGCTGCAGACAACCAGATGACGCCGAAAGATGCGAATACGAGAAATACGATACTTTACCAATCCGGAGAGGCCATAGCAGATTGACTCTCCGCGCGCTATTCCCCGCCACAGGACCGGAATAAGGGACAACTTCTTAAATTACAGACCAACTTGCCCGGCACTAATAATAACTGGTTTATTGTGAATCGACGCGGCGCCGACTTTGTCCGTTATCGTGGCTTACGTAGAAACTACTGTTCTTCAACAGGGGTTGTTGACTTCAGACACAGCGTGGGGATCATCGGCAGAGCAAGACTCGGTATTTTCCCTTTAGTTCAGCGGACTTTAAGTTCGGACGGTCGGAAATGTGTTCAACTTCCAACATTCCAGCTTATGACCGCTGTCGCCTACTCCGTATGCAGTGTAACATCGGTATATTGAAGATGATTTCAATCCACAGCTCCCAGGCAGCATCGACAGAAGGGCTTACTCCTCGCATATTATGATTTTTAGCGCCGAATCATAGATATACACGAAAGGAGTACGGTGTATTCGTGTACGCAACCATTCAACCTATACCCGCCATAACAAGCGGGTCTCCTCCGGAAGTCGACCGCACTGCGCTTTACATAAAAAACAGAACCAACTAATATCAACGTGTATATTATAATTATTTCACATGATGTCGATTGACAGACTCATATTCAAAGATGCGATGAGAATTTGCCTCGGAATCGAAAATTCTTCTAGAGTCTCGTTCACCATGCGTAGTGATCTTTTTCCTGGTCATCTGAATCTACATGTCTATATTTTAGGCGATAACCATATTACGCAAGCAAGGGTGAACGCATAGCCTATCTATGGTACTCCGTATACCGTCTTGCCAAGGAATAATAAAGATCCATTGCACTAAGGACATCTGACACAAACATCTGACACAAAACAAAGCATCTCAGCTATTCCATCTTTCCAGCGATCATTCCGGCGTATACATCGGAAAACTACGGGGCCAAATTCCAAAAAGCCCCAATGCTACGATGCACAATAATGAGTCAGTGACCTGAACAGCTAACTAACTATAGGCTCCTTCGTAACCTCGTATACTTGACTCATAGAAACCAAGTCTATATTTTAAGAGTATTTGCGCGACTCACGTTAGAATGTTCTAGTGTGGAATCAGGATATGGTTGAGTCTTGGAGATCTCGGCTGTCACTACCCAAAAGGTTTATTGTAGGTATTTGCCATTACCGCGCCTTGTTGTTTTAGCGTTAGATGTTCGTCCGTCACCGTCCGCACCGGGATTCCGGGCTTCCAATACACCGACCCTCCGTTCGGCTTACTAAGGGGTATGTACTCGTAGTTAGTTAACTATGGACTGTGAGTGCAAATGATCTGTTTCCTCTCCCGGTGCTGCAAAAGTCATTATTATTACTGTAGATATCTATAGAGGAGACATATTTACCCGCTCTACGATTCCCCATGTCTATATCTACTCTGTAAATGGATACTATGGAGTACCGAACAACTTGTCCTGGTATATCGGAGTAACGGATCGCATTCCTTTTCGAAAGGAACATTTTCTTTTGGAGCACATGGAAAACATCAACGTGGAAACCATGGTTGCTATTATTGTAGATCATCAGTTCAGTAGCCTGCAAAGCTCAACTTCCAGCACCCTAACAGCAAGAGCCAACTCATGGAGGATATTTACATCAGCACAGCATTTGAAAATTAACTGATTCCTCCTTGTCTATTGAGAATATGTTACAAAAAGAAAAGAATTTCAGAATCCCTCATGGCACATATAATAAGACCTATTTACTAGTTCATTGTCAACAGAAGCTTTGTACGAGTATGGTAGAAGCGACCGCGCACTCTGGTTGGTCCCAGCCCAGCACCCGCGCAGCGATTCAACCCGTACATCACATGACCACTCCGAAGCGAACCCACTAAGCCCTAATTACCCACACAAAAATCACCATCCGGGAAGGGCTCAAGTTGGCCGACGTTCGACAACATCACCACCGCTCAGTCCATATCGAAGCTCGCCATCGCGACAAGCCTTCAAGATGCCGGTTAGCAAGCCCCTGTTTTGTCCCTGTGAGATGCGGCAGGATCTGGAATTGGATTTCTGTCGTCGACACTGCAAGTTTTCCGATCGAACGAGCAAGTGCTAACGAATGTCTTCATCACCAACAGAGCCACAAGTCTTTCCGCACCAAGCAGAAGCTTGCCAAAGCTCAGAAGCAGAACCGTCCCATCCCTCAGTGGATTCGTCTCAGGACTGGCAACACCATCAGGTAATGAGCTTCCTAGTTCCTTTCATAGTTCGTACGAGATTCGACATGTCGACGCATACCCTTTCCCTGAATATCGAACACGGGGGAAAAATCAAGTCGAGACGAGAATAAAACGCTGACGGGACATTTTTCCTGGATTGCAGATACAACGCCAAGAGGAGACACTGGCGCAAGACTCGCCTCGGCATCTAGATTCGACGACTTTTCGCATCCTTTCTCTGCCCGACATGTATTCGCTTTGAGTCAACATGCGTCCCCTGCGGGCTCCTCCTCACTGAACATCTGTCTCACTACTTCGCATATGGATTCTCTTTGATGATCGATTCCGCCTCCCGACTTTTCTCTCCTTTGACTCTGTTGTGAACCGAACCGAACTGCATGGAAAACAAGAAAGAAAGAACACGCAACATGGTTGAAAGGAGGATTTGACAATAGAAAAGAACAAGCCGGGCTGTCGACGACAAGATGAAGAAAGGGGGGAGGGATTTCCGCTAGGATCTTCTTTACGGGAAACGGATATGAGACGTATGCTACGGGAAAGAAAAGGGTCTCTGGTTCGGACTACATTGCATGTACTGAATCGAGATTCAATCTCTTTAACAAAAAATGGAAAACCAAAAAGGAGAAATTTCATGGTAATGAGCGGTGAAAAACAAAAATGATCCATCCTTCAAAGTGAATACATCTCGTGATGTCCGTATTTATCGGCAGTGGAAGGGAATATCGAACGTCGAATTGAATGTGCTGTTGCTTGCGTTTCCTACAATACACAGTCTTGATAAATTTATGATGGCTTTGATTGTTCTCGACTTCTCATATCGTATATTCGGGTGTTGCCTGCGGATGGATATAGGAAATTGCTGTCCTAGGCGACTATCGATATGCGATCGATGCAAGGCGAACGTAGTTTGGTGTCTAGTGGACCACCAGTCTTCAAGGCTGAGACCAAAGTGTAGTGTTGTAGACTTTGTGTTGTGTTACTTATGCTGTATGCCATAAGTTGCGCTAGTAAAATGGTCTCCTAAGGATATACATTTAAATGCTCGTTGCTGCGACTACAACAATCTACAGGCAGCTCTCAGATCCTCTTCCCAGTACAAATTCTAACGGGATCTACAGCATCTACGTAGGAAAAGCTGATTTGCAGGGTATGTATTCGTCAAATCTCCTAACCCGAAACAAGCAATACAAGTCAAAGCACAACTTAACGACCCGTGATTGGGAAACAATTTATGATGGTATGTAGTTGGCGTTTGTGGACGCGGCAATTAGAAGGGCAAGGATATGAGTAGAACGCCGGTGAGATGAGGTTGTGAGATTCATAGACTATCCATCACCCCGGAATATCAGACCACTCCATCTAGGCACGGCATACTACCTGGGGCTGCATAGTCTCATAGCAATAACGGCATAATTCCGAAGTCATAAAATCGAGAGGATTGTGTGGTTTAACGGCTAGAAGAGATAAAAGTCAGCCTAAGAGTCCCCACGGATGTAAAAGAAGAAGCCCTTACTCTTCAGCCCACTCGTTCTCGCGACGAATCTGGTCCTCCTCTTCGGGAGTGAAGTCGTTCTGGATGTTGAATGTCTTGCGAATCTCCTCGGGAGACTTGCCCTTGATCATGTTGGCAACAGTCTTGCAGCCGACGTCGAGAAGAGCCTTGATATCGAGGTAGTTGGCAGCCTACACTAAAGTTAGCGCCCTCCAAGAACCAGAGTGCCATATCGTTCACAACATACCAGGATGATCTCAAAGAGCATCTCTTGGTCAACTTGCATGAACTTCTGGTCCCACTCATCGATATCCGTGGTCTTGCGGCGGGAGTCATCCTCGTCACCGGTGCTAGGAGGGTCATTCTTATGGTGGGTGCACCACTCGATGACCTTCTTCAGGACGGACTCGTTGACCTATTTGATCTGTCTCAATATGTTTCTCTTCGATGGACGGATGTGCGATGGGTTACCGACATTGGGAATAGGAATAGCCTCGCCAGAATCACCCAGATCCTCCAGCATGTTCTTGATCAGAATCGACCGCTCCGCAACCTCGCGCTCTGTTCGCATCAGAGTCAGTCTCGATTAACTTGAACCAACTAGCATTCCGCAACACAATCTGAAGTCGAAAATCATGGATGGTGCAACCCACCGATGGTGATATCGACGCCATCAGAGCTGGTCAGAGTGATCATGTTGGAACCGGTAGCGGCGGCCATTTTGAAAGAAGTTCGCTTTTTGCAACACTGTTGAGAGATAGAGAATTTTCGATATCTCCGTTTCTGTCTGCTCGATACTAGGTTAGCTGTCAGCTGCCTCCAAAGTACTCTGCACTTAGCTGCTCTGAGGCGGGGTCAAGCTCTCTTACCTATAAGCGTCGCGGCGTGACGATTCGTGACAGAATGGGAGGAAAGCAAAGGTGGATGTCACAGCAGAATTTGTACCTGACAGCGGAGAACAAAGGCGTCGAAAGTTGTCGGAGATGCCTGCAAGTCTAGCAGCAGTGACTGGGAGGCGGTGATTGTTCAGTGACGGAGAATACTGAATTGCCGACCAGAGCCTTGAACTGTCTGGGGGCCGCCCCCGCCCGCCGGCCCAGGGAAGCTGATGGTTGGCAGCAGACACCGCCTGCCTAGAAGCGCCAGGAGGCTGCCTGGACGAGTATTCTCAATAGTTAATTAACTAGATACATACAGAGCATTGATGGATAATCATTCACACAGTGGTTTGAGAGGGAGTCCTTTTCTTTCTTTCTTTAACAAAGGAACTAGGAAAATTGCATGTCTGCTGGCTGCATGGGCTCTGCTGCATGCAGAACTATCAACTGGGGGTTCTTAGAAGGGACCAAGGAACTGCAAATAATATGTCTTTGGACTATATTCTTACTGTGCCTTGTGGTGGCATAAGTGTTGCCTCCGCTGATCTCTTGGCACTTAGATAAAGAAAGGGGCGCATCAGTATCATGGATTGCCTTGCAAGACTAGCTCATGGTATGCGGTTGATTGCTCCAGGTCGCTTCTCCGTCTACATACTCCGGACTATTGGTTGAGTTGTTGGTGGTGGTTGTTGTTCAAGGGGAAGGACTCAACACACACGGGGAGATCGGCAGGATGAACTGTCCTCCATGTCGCTGCTCCAGGGTGTATCTACTTCAGATGCCCCTTTGGACGAATGCTGACTCGCTAGCACGACTAGTATAAGCAAATCGAGATAGACCCTGCGAGATTATGGCCGTTTAACCAGGCCATTAACTAGTAGATAGCGCCCTGCCCGCGACGTCATGCCTCTTGGACGCGTCCGACACGAAATTAATGCCAAATCAGGCAGTTCACCAACTCCCTCCTCCACCAGGTTCGGGCCGCTCAGTCTCCCTGCCCTCCTTTCTCAACGGCGGCTCTAATATATCCCTGCGATTTCCAGGCCATGTCCAGAACATATAACTGTGAACACCTGTCCGCAACACCAGCATGCGCCCCTTGAGCTTCGCCAACGCTGCCACCTTCGTTTGAGCAATGTGGAGACGCACCTACTTGCTCCTCCTGCTGGTTCGTGTCTATTTCGCCCTCTCGCCGAGCTATCTGCACCCTGATGAGAATTTCCAAGGTCCAGAGGTGTTCGCAGGTATGTCGCTGTTGAGTCTACGCCCAGGGCCGGATGCGCACCACCTCCGCCCGATTCCTCGCCCCTAAAGCCGCAGCACAACTACTTGCGACAGTCCTTACCTTTGCCAGAGCGGTTCCTACGATATGCAACTGGTGGCTAATCCCTCTTGATAGGGCGAATCTACTCGTATCCAGCAGAGTTGACATGGGAGTTCACGTCTACGCATCCGATCCGCAGCGTCTTTCCGCTATGGATCGTCTACGGCCTGCCGATGAGCGTTCTAAAATGGTTTTACACTGAGGCTGGGAATGAGGCACCTCCTCCGGAACTGGTATACTATGTCCTGCGTGGAGTGATGTTCGTTTTGAGCTTTGTTCTCGAGGACTGGGCAATCTACGAGATGGTCACCTCGCCGCGCCATCGTCTCCAGACGTTGGTTCTGGTCGCATCGTCTTATGTCACCTGGACATATCAGACGCACACCTTCTCCAACTCGCTGGAAACACTCTCGGTGGCCTGGGGCCTGGTCCTAATCAAAAGGATCGTAGAAAATAAGGTTTGACTCAGAGCACCGATTTGACGGTCACAAGCTAACCTGTTCAACAATAGAACCACTCGGGCTTCTTCTCCTGCGTCGTCCTCTCCTTCGTTGCGGTTGTTGGTGTCTTTAATCGAATAACGTTTCCCGCCTTTCTCTTGATACCCGGGTTGCAATTGCTGCCTCATTTTGCTCGCAAGTGTGTTTACCCAAGAAAAGGTGGTTTCGACAGTCATTGATCTTTCGTGTGGCAGACCGCTCTCTATTATTACGCTCGTGCTGTTTGGAGCCATCTTTACGGCAATCGCTATTCTTACCGACACCTTCTTCTATAGCGCCCCCTCGCTATCTACTGTAGATTCTCTTCGCTCTCTCGTCATCACTCCTCTGAACAATCTCCGTTACAACTCGAATTCTGCCAACCTAGCTACCCATGGCCTGCATCCTCACTATCAACACTTCCTCGTGAATTTTCCACAGCTTCTTGGTCCGATATACATCATGATCTGCCTGGCACCTTTGATGCGGTCATTAGTGTCCGTTCGCTTGAGGAACAGGCGTGCTGTATCTGCTATATCGGCTACCATAATTTTGTCGATCTTCCCACACCAGGAGGCTCGTTTCTTGGTTCCATGCATTCCTCTGCTCTTGACTTGTATAAGACCACGCAAGTCAAAGATATTCTTGATTACGTGGATCATCTTCAATGCGGCTCTAGGGTTTTTGATGGGCATATACCATCAAGGAGGCATCGTGCCGGTTCAACTTCAGATCCCGTCCATTGTTTCGACAAATGTCCAAACCTCACCTAAAATTACAACGGATTCGAACGTTGTCCCATCAGCGACAGTGCTCTGGTGGAAAACATATTCACCTCCGCGATGGTTACTGGGTGACAACAGCAGTCTCCCCTTCCGCCTGGAAACTCACGATCTGATGGGCATTCGTGGACTGGACATGATTCGAGAGATGGAAAAGATCGTTCCAACCTGTCCGGCAGTTCGCAAGTCTGGATCGAAAGATGATAGTCCTACCGAGAAAGATTCTGTCTTTCTGGTCGCCCCTCGCTCAGCTACGTTTCTCGACCAATACACTCAGCCATCCCCAACCGACCCTTCAGCCCTCCATCTCCAGGAGCTGTGGACGTACGAGAACCATCTAAACCTGGATGATCTCGATTTCGGTGACGATGGCGTCGTTCCAACGCTACAACGCGTCGTCGGCAGACGAGGCTTGAGTGTCTGGGCCGTGAAGAGAACAGGCTGTTCGTGATCACTAAACCCGTTTCTTTCTATTTTTCTATTTCGTTTTCTTCTTCATTTCCTTGCGTCATTGATACCACGGGTGGCTCAAGGGAATTCACGCTCCCTGACCAAGACTGGATGGGGAAAGGATGGTTGAGGCTGGATTTCGGATGGAGGAGCTCGGTTGGATCAGTCCGGATTGGAGGGGATACATACCTAACAGGGCAAGGCATAATTAGACATGGGCACAGCGGAGTTAGCCCATGCCCATATCACATATCTTTCTCATATAGATTCCTTGAGAAGCGAGATATATCTTCTCAATCAATTCCTCCAATTTCAACATAGATGTCTGTCTAATCCATTATCATGTCCATATCATCCATATCCTTCTGGCTGAAAACATAATCATAATGACTAACTAATCATTATCATCGGCGACATAATCAGAGTCCCTCGAGATACCGGACCCCCAAACCAGGTAGGAACAACCTCGTGACTCTGGCTGGTCAAAGAGGGTCATCCGATCTGCACGCTTGACCACAAGTATCCAATCACATGCAACTAGGTAGATGTTGAAATCATCTGAATAGCAGCTTTCACCTTCCGCAGCTATGGCAGGTCTGGCTGGACTGCCACTGGTCATAGATCTACAGGGTGCTACTATCTCAGGAGTAATAGTGGAGCTGAGATATCTCAGCAGATTGTTGCTCCTGTAGATTAGACCTGCTACTTTGGTTTCTATATTCTTAGTGGAAATAGGACCGGTCCATATTAAAAGTTGAATGATCATGGTACGCTCATTTTGGCCGTCACCTTAAGTACATAACCGGGAGACTGAAAAGTCTCCACTAGGAGATCTGGATACTAAAGAGATTGTGCGGGTAGATGGGGAAATTTCCGGGCGGACATTGCGTTTTGGTTGGGGATCTGAGAGAGCAAGGTGGAAGATAGGAGAGAAGCCAGCTAAGCGGTGTAGAATACGGACTTCAGCCCGGACATGGCTTCAAACAGCGAACTGCATCGTGAAAGGGATGGCTTGGAACTAGACATAATTCATAGAGGACAGAGCTGCCTTAAAGAGTATCACAAATGTAAGGAACAGGAGTGAGACGGAAAGCGACGGAGAACGAATTACTGCTCATCTCCTTCGTCTGGCTGCTCAAAGAGGAAGTTTGCCGCAAGTTCTTCGTTCTTGTCACACGCAAAGTAGGCCTGAATGACAGAATCTCTGGGGAAACCTAGTCGACAGAGCTGGCAAAGTGTTAGCTATAAGGCTGGACCCATATTGAGACAAGATATAACAATACGTACTCTCTCAATAGCATCCCTCTCCTCCTCAGTGACAGTAATTGCCTGCGTACCGGGAGGCAGCATAGATTCGTCATCCAGATCCTCACTCAACAGCTGGAGGAACTGCTCTTGGTTCTGACCGATCAGTTGTGCAAGCTGAGGGTTACCAGCTCCAACTTGCTGCAGGATTGGCTCTAGCATATGAGGTTGTTGCTGCACTAGCTGACGCAGCTGCTGGAAGTGCGGGTTGTTTCGGAGGAAGTCAAGGTTCGCCAATGCCTCTCCTCCAGCGGCCCCAGCTCCAGCACGAGCGCCACGTCCTGCACCTTGTCCCGTTCCAGCCTGAGCAGCAGCCTCGAACAAGTTGACGGGCTCATCGCCAGGATTGGAAGCAGCTCCGCCAGAGGGAGCAGCAGCAGCGGGCTGCTCTGCCGGTGCCGCAGCGGCGGCTCGCTGTTCTTGTTGAATGTTGTCCGGAATACCCTACACAATGTTAGATTTCGAACAATCAAACCGCAATATCGTCTCACTCACGTTCAAGAGATAGTCGACAGCGCGGTCGGGGTTGAAGAAAGCTGCTCTCATGGCCCGCTCAATCTCAGGTCTCGCAAATCCCATCGCCTCCATCTGGGCAATCACAGACTCGCCCTGAGCACCCATGGCCAACGCGGACGGGTCGTTGAAGGGAGCTTCACCTGCGCCCGCTGCACCGGTGGCGGCAGCGGGAGAGGGAGTAGCGGGAACCGCAGCTGGCGCCGTAGACGTCGAAGGAGCAGGCGCTTGGGGAGCAGCAGGCGTCGATGCGGCGGCTCGAGCTGGAGTAGAGGGTGCTTGAGAAGACGAGGCAGCGGAAGAGGGTGCGGTCTTAGGCTGTATGAAGAGAGCTATGTTAGACCACCTCATTGAAAAGAAGGTCAGCTAAACACATACCTTAGAAACCATGCACACTATGAAACCCTTCTCCTCAATGTTATACGACTCGATAGTGTTGGCATCTTGTAAGATCTTGCCTGCAGCGTGAAGTCATACGAGTCAGTTCCCGAAATACGGAAGGATCTGGCACAGAACACCTGCCAGGTTGAATCCCAATGAAGCCAAACACTCACCGGAATAAATGAGCTTCTGCTGGGCAACATCCCATCCTTTCTCCTGCGCAATTTTCTCCTTCACCTGTCCAACCTAAAAAGTAGAGTTAACCCCGCTCTCGAGCGACGCTGGTCAGCTGGCTGTTGGAAAGATGATGGACGTACTGTCTCCGAAGGCTCAGCTTCGATGACGAATTTTTGCTGCTTCAGATCCTGTCGGGGTTAAAACAGTCAGCGCTTGGCCATGCAGACGTTTGTGGTGGCTCCAAGTGGGCATACCTTGAAGGTGAGCTTCATCTTGCGCCACCGAAGAGATGAACACGAAGAGAAGAGTATCAAATAGCACAGACACTTCCACAGCCAGTTGTAAGTAGGTAGAAGCCGAGTTGAAGTTCCGCAAAGCTGTGAGGACCAGTACGGGAAGAGGCAAAAAGAAGCAAAGTGAGCTTGGAGTGGATGGCGACTGCAGACGATGATGATGAGGTTGGCCAGGCAGGCGGTCGCTGCCTTCCACTTTCGTAGCACCCCTCGCTAACGTCAACCTAAACCCGTTTCATTCATGCGCCACGGCCGCCGGAGATAACCATTTCTATCCATCAGTGCTATGCCACAACAAACATTCCAGTTTTCTTTTCATCTGTTCGCATGAACTCTTTGTTCTTTCGAGAGTGTCAATGAACATAGCTTGCTATTATTTCAAACACTTACATAAACTCTCATCTCCTGAATTTACCAAATAATGGGAGAAAGCCTATGAAGTCCATGAAGTATCTATGTAACTGTGGATGACCATCCGTGTATGGTATGGCTTCAAACAAGATCTCGATATCACAATCATACAGCAGTATGATAACCCTCTGTCACCAACTATTCGACTTCTGCAACTGCAACTTCCACAATTCTACCTTGTGCACCAGCATCATATACTACACTAATAATAACCACGATGCTTGCTCCAAAATACCAGGACCTACTCCGTATATGGAGGAAATTCTAGCCACAGGAAATGCAGGAGACAATTCCTCCAATCACGTAGCCCATGACGAGGCAAGTGTCTTTGGCACCAATCAGAACGAACTGCAGATCAGAAGTGTCATCTCTTCTGGAATTTGCCTTGTCCATAATGCCGAACACATAACCACAAGCACTTATACTCTATGGATGACCACTCTAGCTCTATAGATAAGGCATATTCTAACCGTTATTGTCATCTTACTGGACTAATTATTGATGATTCAGAGTGCATGCCCTCGTTGTTGTTCAACCTTGCTAGCATAGTAGGGCTGTTTCCGGGGCCAATTCACCTCCTATCATGTATTATCCCATTCCTGCTATATGTAGAAGAAAGGATATCTAAATAATCCTAAGATAAGACTTTTTGTGGGAAAGCGTTCGTTTAGTGCTTCTACTTGAGAAACCGAGAGGCAATTTTTGTGCTCTCTACCATAGCATCCGCACAGTGCGCAAGTCGAACCAAGATAGCAGAGATTATGCTGCCTTGTCCTACACCAACTGCCTATTCCCGTATCCCTCGAGGCCTTGACATGCAGTGGACGCCTTGTTCGTGGTCAATGCGACATCGATCGAGCATCCCGGCGCCCAGTAGAACCCCTGACAACGTTGCATCAACGGCCCTTTTCCATTTCCTTCGCGTCCGATAGGAGGGCTTTAAAGTCGCATTTTTGGCTAGATAAATGACCGAATAACTACAGACTATACGGAATACTTTGGCCAGGCGTCACTCGTATTCGCCTATTGTTGAGTTCCCAACAAACGTCAACTATATATATTGACCCTCCTGCTTGTGTTTATACAGATATATATATATATATTTATTTTCTAACGAACGGGCTTCTCCGATAGGAATCGACTCTATAACTCGCATCTCCATGAATATATTGAATATCGAATTGTGTTCCTCCGTGTCGTATCGGAGAGTTCTTCTAGTGGCGGGGCATATCTTAATAGACGGTCATGCAACACCACGTTCGTCCCGGCACATTTTTATAGGTCAAGAACCTGAATACGATTCATACTCATAGAAAGATCGCGCAACCTGCGCATACATTGCTATCGTGTTCTCGAATGAGCCACCAGCTGGGGAGGCCTAAAGTATATTATCTTACCGAAGCACCAGCGGATGACTGCACTATTCCAACAACTAAAACAGACCACTAGAGAGTTATCTCACGTTCCTAAGATAATGACTAAGTTATTCCCTCCGGAAATCGACGCCGAACCCTGCTTAAGAGGCTGAGGATTATCACCAAAACCAATGGCACACACAGAGACAAAACGAATACCCCCACCTCAGCCTTTAACAGGAAGAGACCCTTGGAGTATCCAATGATCTGCAGTATGACATATTCACGGTTGACTGTTTATGTTTTGTATCCAATACTCGTGGCTGGGGCTCCAAACGGCTGTCATGTCCGTCCCGCGCGGTTCCGCCACCATTCGAATGTGTATCTCACGTCCTTGACTTGGGGCGAAGATATCGCGTTTGAAAAGAAGCTGCTTCTCAACCGTCGCTCTGATGTCTCGCAATTGTAGCGGAAGATGGACCCGGAAAATAAAAGCTAGCCCGTAGGCTAAGGCGGACGGTCGACAGTGTGGAGAATACTATTGGCTAATTGGTCTGATCGTAGAATTATCGGCTGTTCGGGTTCGTTCCGGATACTTTCTGTCCCTGGTCCCTTTTCATCGTAGGGAATAACCAGCCGGTATCAACGCGATCGCGAGACGCGATGCTGCTCTCCAGGTATCCGTCTGGTGATGCACTAGATAATGTGGCAGAGGGCTCATCATTTCACCAGGGTCGGGTAGAGAATTCATCGCCGGAACCAATGGCCGGGGGCCGCGGTAGCTCGGTATATTCTACTTCACGGAGTCAACATGGATGTATTTCCTCTATCGTAGGCCAGAGTCGATATTCCTGCTAGGGATATAGCTATTATTGATGACGAGATACCTGCAGGGTCCATATGCGTGGAATGACCCAAAAGGTTCCAATATGATCTATAGAAGAGTTCGAACTTCCAAATGGATCTTATTTCCATGGAAGAGAATAGGCCCGGATTATCAAATTATCAAATAATCAACCTCAACTTAGACTCAGCCCATCTATCCCCAGCAGGACGGCAGCTCCCTCGTACGGGAGACGCCTTACCATCAGTTCCCGTCGGTCGGATCGTATCAGCCGGTTCTTAGCCTTCGTCTCCATTCAATACTGACACGAACCCCGCATGGTAGGAAATATGGCATTCTTAGATAGGCATCCTGGGATTCCCGGAATCACCTCATCATTCTGGCCAGGCCTCACGTAGATTTCAATAATCTATCTAATATGGAGAGCGAAGAGCTCATATCTATCTATACCTCTACTACCCCCTCCCATCGTCGTATAGGCGGATAATAGTAATAATCGACATACTGTCTCGTTGTCTCACCTCGGACTTCTACACTCTCTTACCACTGCTCCTACAGCCATACATTCATTGTTAATTACCGTGCTCCAAATACCTCTTTACCATCTTTTCGCCTTATAGCTCGATACAAAATCTTAAAATTCACTTGTTCATTGTTCCCTCGACACCGCCTCACCTCGTGAATCTGATTGCCAATCTGCAAACTGTCTCCGAGCCTGATATCTTGATATTCGGCCATTGCGTCTCAAATATTTTCTTATCGCTATTTTTGACTCGATATTGGCAATGGAGATTCCTCCATAGGCCTGACAGCGCGATTGAAGCATTAATCTTCGATCCTGGCGTGCGGGATAACCCTCGTTTCGAATATCGCCATATAGATCATTCAGTCGTTACGCTAATTGTCCAACTTCACTCATACGCCTCCTCTAATCCAAACAGCCATGACGCGGGAGGCTATAGTCTTTTATTGTTTCTCTTTCGTTACCATCGTATCGACTTTCATCGCGACTGTTTTGAATGGCGTCTTTGCAGCCTCTCTCAGACGCCTTTCAACACCACACTCTCTCGATTTTGCATCTGTCGGGCTCAATGCAATAAGCTGCGTTATCCTACTGGCATGGACATCGTCAATATTCGCGAGAGAAGGGAGCGTTTTACCGACCGTTTTGAAGTCATGGGAAAAGGGGATGTTACTTGCCATTGTATCATACCTCTTTGCCACGATAGAGGCCACCGGAGGGGCAGTAGCGTGGAGTGGCGTGCAGTTCCTGAGGATATCGACTACCAGGTTCCCCAGTCGAACGGAGTCGCTTCTCATCGCATGGACTGTGATGTGGGCTATGTCCTCTTTCCTCCAGGGACTAGTCTGTGGCATGTTGATAGCATACATAATGCAACATAACAACCCAGACGACGACGACGGGTCAACGACGGGCTCGCTGGAACGGCGCAAGACCGTTTATACGGGTGACAATATTCGACCGGATAGACATGGAGTTTCACCCCTCACCGGCACATATTCTCTTCGTGAGAAATTCAAGTCGGGCTCTGAGCGGTTTAATTCAATTCGTTCTTCCATCACAGGGCTTATCCCGCCCATGACTCCGCTATCAGAACGTCATTTCGGACGCTCCAACTCTAAACGGGTCTCCAAACACACCATTCCTGATTATCCTCCGGGGGAGTACGTCTCGCGAGAGCGTGCGTTTGATACTTGGGATACCTCTGGCGTCAGCCGGGAAAACAAAGAGACGGCATTGCGGTCGAGCATGCTGTCCTCCAAGCCCTTGCCTGCACTTCCTAATCAAAGTCGGCCTCAAACGGCCAATACAATCACTGGATCGATGCTGAACAGCTCATCAACTACTTTGCCGCCATCTCCGCAGGGACCACGCTGCGGGCTACCCCGAGGCGTTACGCGATCCCGTACAGTGTCTCTGGAGAGTCATATACATCCGCTCTTTCGTTCTGACAGTCCATCACCATCTCCAACACCTAGTCCTGGAACAGTCCTGACCGCATCGCCTGCCGCGGGCCAGACAATCAACACGCATACAGTGCGCAAGATCAGATCCAGCAGTCTCCTGCAGACCTCCAAGCCGCTTCCCAGTATCGATTCATCAGAGGACCTGGAGACGACGAATCGTCCTCGTCCGACTCATCAGAACTCTGTTTCTTCCATGCCTGAATTCGTCCTGGCAGCTGGGGTTCGACATAGCATGCTGGACTACGAGAAGCGGAAATGGGCACCCAAGCATAAGGCTCAGCTGTAGCCTTAGCGATAGAAGCATGGGTCTCTCCATCAGGCCCACCACGTGGTGCCATATTCTATGCGTAATAGTCTGTCATTTTCGATAATGAATTCTTACGAACACGGAGTCAAGGACTCAGGTATATAGCGCGACGAAGGATAGTTATCATCTCAAGGAAGGGCGGTCTGGAAGCCTGGGTTGCCTCCTCGAAGGTTTGATGATTTCCGCATACGTCGTGAGGGTATAATGTGTACAGGTGTCACTCTTTTATTCATCATAAATATGGAACTTTATCCATTGGCCTTGAGCCTTGCACGGTAGAATTGATGTCCCCTATACGTTGTAAATCCACCTCGTACCTTCCATTGCGCCGCACAGTTTCGTAAACTCCACAAAACAAGTGTCAACAGCATCGTTCGGCAGTCTAAAAAGAGCCTGTAAGAAGTGTACAGGTAGTGTAAATATTCGCCGACGACCGTCTATACTGATCTGCTCTGAAGTTCGTATTGGAGCTAAAGAACTGGGTCCACACGCGAACAGCCAGAAGAAATGTGAGCTGATCAGCGGGTGCACTTGCGGTCAGCAATTTTAGTTGTTCCGGCATCTTTTTTTACTTTGGCACTACGCAGTCTTCGCCGATGTTACATGTTGTATTCCTAATTCCGAAGGGATCCTGGAGCAGCGGATCTTTCTGCGTAGATACTACAGAGTCGACGAGTTATCGTGCTAATTATTATGCTGGACGTACTGCGGTGCTTATCTCTCTATTTCTTTTTGTTTTCAAGTTGAGAACCCATTGATGGCATAATCTATTTCGCGAACGCAGGGTCTAGCATAATCATTATTACCTTTACTCGCACTGAAAGCGGGAGAGCCGAGTGGGCCGGAGCCTTTTCGTGGACGGACCCATCTGGGAAACCTTGTCTCATCTGGGATAGTGGCTCTGGCACTATTACTTACAGGAACCTGCCGACTCTCCGTGCACCAGAGATAGTATGACTGGAATTATTGTTCCTATCTACGTATCCTGCCTATGTAGCAAGCAGCGGTGCGGTCTGACCCGGATTGCGCTATGCTATGCCAGAGGCGTACCAGCGTCTAAGTCTCTCTGCGAGCTCAATTGGATGGTCACGTTGTCTGTCTACAACAGTAGATGTTACAGGGTGTTTCGTAGCTACGTAGTGACCGTAAATCTCAGTCATCGTGTAATATGAGGTGGCTACTTGGGATGCCTTGGACTAGTTGGCATCGATTGCATGCTTTTAGGCATTCTGATGTCTTTTCTGTACGCACCGAGTCCGCATTTGTCTTGTAAGAAAACAAAAAAAGACAGGATGGCAAAGGCCAGGAAATGAAGATTACGGGGGACGTGGCGCCCTGGTAACGTTCTGTCACGGCGGCTAATGAGAGCCAATCAGCAAACCCGAAAAGCTGCCAATGTGGTTGGATTCCGACACGGTACGGTATGGCGTACAGTTGGTACGGGCATCGCTCGGCATCTTTCAAGTCTTCTCGTCTCTGGCGTCCTTGGCAAATCTCTGGCAGGATAACAGGGCTTGAACGCACCTTTCTATGCAAACTGCAACATCCTATTACTTGGGATCAAGCTCTTTTTACCCAACAAAGCGTGCTGCTCATTGTGTCCGGGGTACTCCTGACCCTGAACTGTAGTGGATTTCCATGCTGGTCTGAGCTTTTCTGAGCCGGGTGAAAAGAACTCTTACTACAACTATTCCTGTGTTGCTGTGATCCAGCGCCAGTCCAACACTTCACTTACACTGTCCTTCCCATCCTCTTTTCTCTTCTAAACTTCTTTCTTTTCTCGTCTCACGGAGAATCTCCATCACAGACAACTGGAACTGGACGTGTCCTTGAACTCGACTGCTCCTGTAGTTCTGTGTGCTTACCAGCCTCTTTACCACCTGTTGCTCGTGTCTACTCTACTACTGGTCCCTCTCCCTGTCTCGGACCGAACCTCAAGCTTTTCCTGGATCCGGTAGTGCGCGTTATTGATCTAACAGCAACCCACCCTTGCTTGCCAACATCGTCTTTCTTCGCAGCAGCATGGTGTTCTTTTGCGCGGATCTCTAATCAGAGTCTCTAACCCGTCGCTCCCGGCACGATCTTCTTCTTGGCTGCCAGCATCGCTCTACTTTTCACGGAGTACTCTACTACCCTTTTTCGAGCACTGGAGCGGATCTGCGACCTCTTTAGCCGCGACGTGCTTGCGCCACACTAGTCCAGGTCGCTAGACATACTCTGTGATCGTGTCAGCTCCAGTAATCTACTCTCTTTCTTACCTACCTAATTGCGACAGCGAGCTGCTGGTTCTTCAACCTGAAGATTGTTTCGCGAAAGCGCATTCTCGTCGCTTCTCGTCGCAACATCTTCTTCATCTTTCTTCTCTTTTTATCCTCCCTTTTCCTCCTTTTTTTCTCTACCTACTCTTGCCACGGCTTTCTAAATTTTACCTCTACTTTGGCGATACTACTTCTTTCCTTACACGCAACATTGCAACTGGAAACCAGCTTCTATCGCGACGACTTTACTGATTATCTCAAGAGGTAAGAATCCGTGTTCTTTTTCTCCTTTCGCATCGTACATCACTCCCGCTGCCATACTTCTTCCCGTTTCCAATTCTACACGGTGATAGAAACGCTCCCAGCTGCCTGTTTTCAGTCCCAGACGCAACTGGTTCCGCAGGAAATCTCACCAAATGCATTTTCATTCACATTCACATTGGCTGGACCTCGATCTCTGAAGTGTTACTGCTCAATCCTTGATTGGCTCTCTGAGTGTGTTCCTTGTGGATCCGAGTGAGGCTGGTTGTTTTCTTTGTCCACGTCTTGACTGCCCACTGTATCTGAACACTGCAACCTTCTACTACTTCTCTCTACAACTCTTCTTCCCCAAATATCTTCACCTACAACATTCTCATCTGCAATTATCATCCTCTTGAGAACCATCGTCTCTAAACATCTTCGAATATCGTCAACTCTTCCACATCATCCTCCCCAAGCATCAACGTCATCTTTGCTTCTGCTGTGCTCCGTTCTAAACTTCTATAGAATACGCAAAAACTGCATCGTTTCAACACTCGGGAAGTCAGCTATGGCTGGCGTGAAACGTAAATCAGAGGCTGCGCAAGAGCATGCCGCAGAACCTCGCAGCAACACTGCTACTGCTCCTGAAGGTCATCAGTCTACTTTTGGTAAATATTCACGAAGATGTCTTGAAATTGTTCCTGGCTAACATTTATTCCAGATTCTGCACCTGCCCCCACTCCTCGTGGCCGTGGCGGTAGAGGACGTGGCACGCGTGGTAGTCGTGCTCGAGGTGTGCGTGGGAACCGTGGACGTGGAGCTGCTGTTTCTGCTGCCACTTCTCATGAATACGAACCTGAAACTCCTCGTTCCAAACGTACGAGACGAAGCATTGCTATGGAGGAAACCCCTCGCACGACGAGACAGTCTGCCAGGCTTGGTTCCAAAGTCGAAACGAACTCTTCTCAACCAGACTTTCAAGACCAATCGAACGACCATCAAGCAGACATGACCTTTCCCGAAGAACCGGAGGCCCTTACTGGTCGTGAAACGCGACAGAAAGGTGCTGCTAAGTATGCAGAGTCTAACAACACTTCTCATAACCATCATACTCATGATTCCTTATCTCCTACTTCTGCACCTCCCGCTGAGACTTCTGGAGACGCTCAATATTCTTCTTCTGATGGGGATTCATCCTTTATGCGGTTAGTGCACTCGTTTTCTGACGATGATAGCGACCACTCTACTGGAAACCGTCGAGCTTCCAACCCTCAGCAAACATCTACTGTTGTTGCACGTGATGCTAAGGATACACCTACCACTGCTTCCGGACTGAGAAAGCGCCGGGCTACAAAACTTGAAGACGAAGACGACGCGGATCCTTCTTACTCTCCTGTCTCGAGCAAGAAACCGAAAATCGAGGAAGATGAGACTGAACATACATTGCAGCAGCAGCTACAGAACGGCGATGACGAGACGCCTGCTTCACACGAAGAGAAGATGGAATCACGTGAGATCACAGAGGAGGTCGGCAACACCCCTGAAGATGATGCTGCGCCTGTCAGTGGTCGAGGAGGCCGTGGTCGTGGCCGGGGACGTGGACGTGGACGCGGCCGTGGTGGACGCGGCGGAGCAACTGGACGTGGTGGACGTGGTGGAAAGCGTGGAGGCGCTCGTGGACGTGGCCGTGGTCGTGGAGGACGCGGAGGCCGAGGAGGAAGACGCGGCGATGGCAGCGACACTGAATATGACTTTCCTTCTCGATCACCTTCTCCTAGCCCTGCTACATTGAAACTCCGGGAACGTCAGAAAGAACTCGACAAGGTATTCAAGAAGGTGGCTGCAGCACAACGACTTGCCCTGTCTGTCCTGGCAACGCAATCCCACAAGCGCCTGGCTCGCGACAAAAACGCTCACTTGCAAGTCAAGGAGCACGAAGAAGTCCAGCGGGACCTGAAGAAGCGGTTGGAGCAACGCAAAGAAATCCTCCGCCGCGACTACGAGTTGAAGGTAGAAGAGGCGGAGATCCTCTTCGCCGCCAACAAGGAGCGCCTCGAAAGGCAGTTTAGAGTGAGTTGATGTTTCTTCTTTACGTCTCTGGATTGCTACTAATTCTGATGATGACAGGCTTCGGCTCTACATATTCAAGAAGAACACCTGCTGGCCGCGCAAGGCGAATACATGGCCTTTATCGAGGGCTACCGGCATGCGGAGGACGATGATCACACGGAGACCAACGACTCGGAGTCTGAACCCGAGCGCGGCTTCGCTCCCCTAGCGGGAAAGAAGTTCAAGCGAGGATACAACTCCTCCTTCGTGAGGGACCCCATTGGGGCCGCTGCGTACGAGCGTGCCAGCTACGGCTGGGACGACTTCGTCCAGCGGGTGAAGTTGGGAGGGGACATCAGTCCCCAGATGAAGGAGATCAACCAGGAGACCCCGGGCCCCAGCGGCGCCGATATCCTGTCCCTGTTGATCCAGGCCAGCGAGGCAGTCAACAACCAGCCTCAGCAACCAGAGGAGATGCCGGTTGCCATGTTCGCTCTGGCGGACGCCGCGACCGCTGAGCTGCACCGAGCTCAGCAGGAACAACAAGCCCAGTCAGCGCGTCCGTCGGCCCCTAGAGCCATTCTGCCACAGCCAAGTCCGCAGATGGCTCATGGGCCGACGGACCCGCGCTCGTTCCTCTTCGCGGCTCCCCAGCAGCAGCAGCAACAACAACAGCAACAACGACGTCTCCTGCCCGCTGGCCAGATCCCGCCGATAAACGAGCAGCTCGGGCTCCCAGACCCGTTCGTGGCTCCCGGCGGGGCTCCTCCCCAACTTCCCCCTCCGAAGGGGTCGAATTTCCAGCGTCCGCTGCCGGGGTACCTCCCAGGGCCCCCCCTCTACTACCCTCAGCCGCCTGGGCCGTCGCCCCCCGGTCACCGGCCCCCATACTAAGGGGGCAACGGGACCTGTGGTGGCTTGTTTGTGGTGCGGCGTGATCTTGAACCGTCTGTTTGGCCTGTTTTGCTGTCGTTTGTTGTTTTGTCTGTTCTGTCGTGTGGTTCGGTTCTGTCGTTTCTGTTTCTTTCTTGATTCCCCGTCCTGTCCCACTCTCCCGAGTCCGGGACAGGACTCACGTTTCCTGTGTCCTGTTTTGTCGTGTTGGTTGTTTTGTTCTGGCGAGAAGGGGGCGTTGTCCGCTGTACGATAGCTGGGCTCGTGCCGTCGGCGGTTCTGTTTCTTCAAGATGTTTACTTTGTTGTCCCTTTCTGCGGCGGTTCTTTTGTCCTTCCTGTACTGTACCATACGATCCGAGGGGCATTGGCTTGGTTGCATTTCTGTCTCTCTGTTTCTTTTCTCTCCAGCCTTCTGTTTGTTCTTTCTACATGGGCATCACTGTATCAACAGAACGTATGTACATTATCATCAAGCCGTGCTAGCGGTAATTGGGCACTGGCATGAATCAGAGCATTTCGAATATTCTCAGTACTCTCCATTGAATCCGATGTATAACTGGTTAGGAATACTAGTATAGTAGGCTAATGTCCAGACATGCACTAGGACCAAGTACATGTGGCTGTGTCGCTACTAATGTCGCCAGCTAGAGGATCAGCCCGATCTAATGGCTGCATCCAAAGTATGAGTAAGATGGCTCAGCAGAGTAATGAGCGATTCATCATTCTGACTCTTCGTGTGACTCTACCTCTGACTAGTTTAACTAACTATAATAACTAACTAATAACAACCATAATAATAATAGTTACAATAATATTGAATGAGTAACTGTGACTCGACCAACTGCATCCGGCCTAGCGGGGCCCACTCGAAGAAACGAAAAAGAAAAGACGAAGAAAGAAAAAGCAGAAAAGCGGGAGCCATATCGAATATTATTAAGTCCCAGTGGCAAGATACCCTTTCGAGAGACAGTTTGTGTCTTTTATTCCTCTCCAAGTACTTGACGGTGGTTGAGATTCCACTGCGAAAAGTGCCCTTTTTCTTTTTTTCGGGACGAACAAATCGGTCGCTTCCCGACGTCACTGCCCCTCTTCCCCGACGGAGCCTGTGAAAGAACTTCTTTCATACGATCGATCCTTTCGAACATCGCCTTTCCTACATCCACCCCGCCCCCCTCTCTGTCCTTTGACCAACCTTTTTGAGGCAGGGATTAGTTCAACATATCTTGGACACTATCGTCTCTTCTTCTTTCCACCTTATCACCATTCCACCGTTGAGCGAAACTCGACTCCAAGAAGAAATCATGGCTGTGCGTGCGCAATTCGAGAACTCGAACGAGTATGTACCTCTCCAAGTTCTATATCATCTTTTTTCTTCTCTCTGAGATCTTGCGTTATGCTGTGCTATTTTTGCGTGGCGGAATTATATAGACGATATGCCTGACGATATCTTTTGCAGGGTCGGTGTCTTTGCGACTCTCACCAACTCATATGCCCTCGTGGCCATCGGTGCATCGGAGAACTTCTACAGGTACTTACCAACCAGAGCATCTTCTTTTCTTTTCGTTCATTCGGTGGCTATCGTCCCGAGTGGCTTTTTACTTGATTTGGAACCAAATATGCTGAGAATTTTCGGTATCTAGTGTTTTCGAGGCCGAACTCCAGGATGTCATTCCCATCTGCCATGCCACCATCGCCGGTACGCGCATTGTCGGCCGGTTAACTGCTGGGTATGTTTCCGTCCTTCTTCTATATCACCTTGCCGGTTCCTCGGACTGACAGAATGCCTGTAATGCAGAAACCGCAAGGGCCTTCTCGTCCCCACCTCGACTACAGACCAGGAACTGCAGCATCTGCGGAATTCACTACCGGATGAAGTCAAAATACAACGGATAGAGGAGCGTCTGTCAGCACTTGGTAACGTCATCTGCTGCAACGATCACGTTGCGCTAGTGCATCCTGATCTGGAGAGAGAGACGGAGGAAATGTGAGTATTTCCCCGCCCTTTCTTTCTAAGGCGTCCTAGGAAGATGAGAATCTCTACTTTGCATTTACTGACAATCCCGCCATAGTATCGCCGATGTGCTTGGTGTCGAAGTTTTCCGTCAGACCATCGCTGACAACGTCCTGACCGGCTCATACATGGCCCTCTCGAATCAGGGCGGTATCGTCCACCCCAAGACCTCCATCCGTGACCAAGACGAACTCTCTTCGCTTCTTCAGGTTCCCCTCGTTGCTGGCAGTGTCAACCGCGGAAGCTCCGTCGTCGGAGCCGGTATGGTAGTGAACGATTGGCTCGCTGTTACTGGACTCGACACGACCGCCACCGAGCTGAGCGTTGTTGAGAGTGTCTTCCGCCTAGGTGAGATGGAAGCCAAGGGTCTGGGTACGGGCAATGTCAACAAGGAGAGTCTGGTTGAGAGTTTCTACTAAAAAGCGTGGGAAATTTTCTGGATTCCAATGTACTCTTCCTTGGGCGTTGCTGGAGGCGTAGCGGATCGAATTCTCGCATGCCAGGTCGGATGATATAATGAGATGACGACGGTGACAATGAATCTTTGAAAGAGATCTAGGAACTTGCGGCTGAGGATGCATTGCCTGGGTTGTAACAGCGCTCGATATGAGAAACGGGCCAGAGTCTGGGGCAAAGGGTGTACTGTCAATAAACAATTTACTGACAGCACCGAATATTCCATCACCATCTCCTGGCCATGGCTTCCATCAGTGCATGTGCTCCCTCCCGATTCCTATCCCCCTCTCCTCTCCAGAGAAACTTGGAGATGAAATGGAAAGGAAAGGAAACGAGGGGGCCTCCCCTTCAGCCGCGATACCTCCCATTTGTCATCTTTACCAGCTCTGACCACCGCATCTATGCATATAGACAACTTTCCGGCCGGCATGCTGTGTGCTGTGCTATGCTATGCTTTGTTACCTATGCGGATATAGATCGGGTTATTCGACATAAATACCTACTCCCTAACTATTTCTAATATTTGGGAGTTTGCCAATTTCTTCTTTCCGATTATTTGATCCTTACGCATTACATCGTAGATCCCGTATTACAGTAAATCAGAGATTACAAGATCACAATATACGCAAACATAGCAATATGTGCGTGTATGTTAGATGTAGCTTAAGATCAAGGTTTTGCTTTGCTTTTTTCTTTCCATCCCAATTTCTCTTCGAATAGTTTTATTGATTGGTTGCTTCTTTTCCTTCTCTCTCTCTTATTTTCTCTCTACACTCCACTTTTGATCCAAATTACAAGAGCGTTAATACATGTTATCGGGAAAGAAACAGAAAGAAAGGGAAAGGGAAAGCAAAAGGGGATGAAAAGATCCACATCGCTTGGTTCTTTTTTCCCCTATTTATTTTTGGCCCCCGAGGGGCATGGGAGATACGTAGAGAAATGGAATAGAAGGAGGAAAGAGAAAAGAGAAAAGGATCACACAACATGCCGTACCTTTTTAGATTTCAGCTAATGGAGAGGGAGAGAGAGAAGGGAAGAAAGATAAATTTGCGCCGCCTGGGTATGATGATGATGATAATACATGACTGGTTTCCCCAAAAATGGTTTTGATCGCATTCAGAAAGATGCGATGTCGTACGTGAAGTACGACATTGGCGAGAAGGAGGGGGTATAAGATGGGTAGGTGAAGAAGATTAGAGTCAGAGAATATAAGGACGTCGTGAATGGAAGTCCTCTCCAGTCCTGACGGAGAGAGACTCGCCAACGCTATACCTTGCCCTCGATACTCATCTGTGAAGGCTTGAGTTCATCCTGTCTGTCGGACGGGAGATCCCCAGAGGGTACATGATCCAAGATAACTTTGCCATTTGACGATGAATCGTTATGTTGAGAGGAATCCTCAGGTTCACCCATCGGATGGTCCTCGTCACGGTTCTCGTCATCGCCGGCTTCGTCGGGGGGAGGCGGAGGCGGCGGTGGAGGTGTTTGCGATCTCTGCCTCTTTATGGGGGAGTATTCGCCGTCTCCAGCTTTATCGTCATCGTAGTTGCCATCACGCTTTCTTTTGAGACTGGTAGCTTCTGTCTCGTCTTCGTCTTCTGGCTCTCCTGGCGGTGGTGGGGGTGCTGGAGGTGTCGATATCTGACTTCCTCCCTCCTGTTTGGGATCTTTGTCACAAGGCCGGCCATTAGGTGACGCGCTTCCGTTGTCGTCCCCTTCGTTATCAGACATCTTGAAGTCCTCACCATCGCTTCCACCCTCCTTGGCCGCAGAGTCTACCTCCGCCTTTGGCTCACCATCCGTCGGGGTTTCCCCTTTCTCCTGACCCTCTTGGGCTTTTCTCTCGCTCCTCTTTTTCTCGTATTGGCGGTGTTTTACAACCGCTTTGTCGAAGTATTCTTTGCAGAACTTCTTGACCTGCTTTTGCTGCTTTTCGCTGATTTTATTCGGATCTTCAACGCGGTTGTTCTTGAAATCCGAGTTGACAAGCTTCTTTGCTACCTGCAGCCGGACGTTAGTGTCAATTCCAGGTCTCTCTGTTCGTTTTCTGTTGACTCACGTCTTTTGCGTAGCGCTTAAGATCTTCCTTCGGAAGCTTGTGCTTGAACTTGTCCATCACGTATTTAACATGGGGGAAGAGCTATAGAGGAATCAGTATGCAATTTCAACTGTAGCCACTGGACCGTACTGACAGTATTTTCGTAAAGCCTCTTCTGCTTTTCTTCGCTATAAGTCCTCCACTTTTCCTTGCTGTCCTTCTTCTCTGACGATGGCTTGGCTCCCTGTGGTGTCGCGGGCGTCGCAGTCTTCTCTTTTGGCGTGTGTTCCTTCGCATTCATAATACCGTCAATGATATCTTGTAGAGCTTTATCCTTTGACTCTGGTTTAGGAGGCGGAGGAGGCTGCGGTGCAGGAGCAGTTGGCCGCGTCCAGGTAGTGTCACCACGAGCGGAGTAATAATACGTTCTGCCATTCGCTTCAGCTGCGAACCAGCCTGCTGGTAGGGGATTAAACTGTCGTCGGAAAGGCCTGGGTCGATGTGCGTGACCTCCGCGTCCCTGCGCAGCAGGGCCACGGGGAGCTTCGATAGACCGCGACCTTGACCGTGACCGCGACTTGGATCGTTTCCGCTCATCACGAGTTGATTCACGACGTGCGAACTGATTCACGGTCGGGGTCGATGCATTCGCCGTAGGATCTCTCTTCATCCGGGGAATCCGGTAGCCCACTTCAAGCGTCGCCCAAACCGCTAGAAGGGCAGCAGCCTTCTTCTCCACGCGCTCATCACCACACTGAGCCAAAGGCTGTACCGTAGATTCGATCTTGGAGTCGATAATTTTATTGCGAGTAAGGCGAGGGAACTTGTCCAGAATATCGAGGATCTGAAGCACCACATTATGATCGTCCTTCCATGCGCTTAGTTGCGAGTTGAGGATCTGATATCCGTGCATCTTCACCACGCGGTTGCGCACACGCTCATCTTCACAACGCTGAATACGGCCGAGCAACTTAACAGCGATCCATTTCTCTTTGCACTGCATCAACGCTGCCATGACCTTGGTGACTCCATCCTCATTCAACGACTTCGGCTGCACGCTGTCGACATACTCCTCGTCATCTTCGCCGGTCTTCTTCTTGCGTGGCTTCTTCGCAACGGCCGTATCCCAATCATCCCCATCTTCAATCCCAAGAGCTTCGATAGTCGCGTTCGACAGTTTGGTAGCACGCTCCGTCTGTGTCTTTCCGCCGATGAATCCTGTACAATTTGGCTCGCCACAGTAGCACGGTTGCGGATCCGCTCCATACCGATCGACATTGTAGTTGAAGACCAACTCTTCGCCTTCTTTGATGTTCCGCTCGGCGAAGATTCCCATGCGGAGCTTCTCGCCCACTACCCATTTGTCCACATAACAGTTGGGGTTGCAAGAATGGTTGCAGAAACGGCCGAGATTTCCTCTCTTAGTCGCGTCGACGAACTCACCTTTGCTGAGGGACATGAAATAGAAATGCTTGATGCCTTCCTCATCGTATTGGCGCATGCGACGTCGGAAATGAGCTTCGTTGATCACCTCACCCACGTACTCGAAGATGAATTGATGGGGGCGTAGGTCCATCTCGGCGCGAAGGCCAAACCCCTTCTTGTCCGTCTTGATGACAGCCACTTTCGCATACTCTTTGCGCTGGAATCGCTGGTTTTGGCAGTCCGATCCGCAACCGCAATCTCCAACGCACTCCATCTTCGTGGCGCGGTTAATGCAATCGGAGTCCTCTCCACATGCATGATTTCTACCGGCCACAGGATCTAAACATGACACAGTTAGAAAAGATGAAGATACACCCAAACGCGATCAAAACGAGAATCTGCAAACGTAGAAGCGATATACGGAAGATAGGTGGGCTGCAAAAGGGACGGAACGAAGCTTACCCCACTCCTCAGCACAGTCGCAATCCATCGCATGTTCCGTGTATCCCATGTATTTGTTCGCATAGGTACACTCTTCCATCATCTGAAAGGTAGCTTTAGCATCTGCCGTACTATCTGGCAAATGATTAAATAACTGAGGCGGTCGCGTAATTTTCTGCGAGGCGCTGCGAGACAGCTTAGGAGGCTGCCCCGGCTCCATCTTGACCGTGATATCGCCGCCCACCTTCTCCTCGACCTCGCTGCCATCGTCATCTTTCTTGACCGGAGAACGAGAGGTGCTCCCAGACTTTACAGAAGACGAAGATACTCCGTTCGTGGCAGCCGCGGCAGCAGGTTTGGAGCCCGCAGGGGACTCCGAACCCTTGCTCGCGGGCTCATGTTTTGAGCCTCCATTAACATCGGGGCTATCGGGGGCATCTTCCAGCTTGATGTCTGTTACTGCCGCCGCTACGGATTCTGGCTTGACGTCCGCAAGGTCATGGGTGGACATGACGAAACGGACGACGCGTTAGAACCAAAATTCAGGACACGAGGCTGGGGTTGAATCGCTTTGCCTGCAGACGAGGTGGACAGGTTGACGAAGGACGTCGCGGTTGGCGCCAAGAAAAGTGAGGGATAACGAAGGGCAAAAAAAAGGGATCGTCAGCCTCGCCGGTAAGCGCCGCAGAACCACCAGCAGCGCAATCAGATCGTCTTGGAGGCCGGAGACCAGAGAAAGAAAGCAACAGTGGCGTAGAGACCTGTTTGTCCCTTCAAAGTGTCTGTATGCAAGGGTACAGAAAGACAGAGGTCGCCCGTCACGATGGGAAAAGAAACAGGCCCGAAATGCAGTGACTGGCCTCACGAAAATTGAGCATTCACGCAGAACAGCAGAATCACCATAATAAACGTAAATCACAAGGAATAGAAAACAAGAGAACGACTTCCAGTGAATCTGGAAACACGACGAGGAAAAATCCGTTGGCAGATGAACGATTTCTTGATCTTTTTTCTCTTCTTTCTTGTTGTCCGAGCTTGACTGGCTGCTCTTTAACGCGCTTTCGGCACGCTCCCGACGCCTCCTCCTCGGGGGAAAATCAGAAAAAAGGACAGGCGGCACAGTCACAATGGGTCTCTCATGACTTCATTCAGTCCGTGTAGCAACAGGCCGTGACGGGGGAGAGATGGGGGGAGGCCAAATGAAGGAGAGAAGGATGAAGAGAGTAGATGGGGAACGGGCAAAGAAGAATGAGAGAGCCAAACTGCCGGATCCTGCGCTGGCGGTTCCCGACTCGACTCGAATCGCTGGCTTCTGCGCTGCTACAGTGTATCCACATAGAATAATATGTTATGGAGTCTCAAATGCTGTGAAATCAATGCATATTCGTTTCTCTCATTGCGAACTGTCTTTCTGTGCCTAAATCCAGAATCTTGGTCGCCAATAACGGACCACATAATAATACACCGGTGCACCCCGAATGGATACTCTGCCCTGAGAGTAGATACGTATCTATATTCCCCTGCTCGAATCAGAAATTTCAAGACCAAGAAAACAAATATATTCAATAGCAGCAAATAGATCGAATAGATCAATAGACAACACCAAAAAGCCAAGGAAAAGGGATCGGAGAAAGCAAACGAAGAGGTGTCCAGCCACATCGCTCAATATAGCGAACATATTTCTATGCTCTTCATGCCAGCAAACCGAAGCCGCAAGCGATGGCGCGCACTGGAAAATAAAATAAAATAATAGATGACAAAAAAGAAAGCATTGGCCGTGCTCTCCAGCAGCGTATGAGCATTGCGCTCTGCCAAACCGCCATCCCTGCACCTCCACTGGAGATGCGGTTTATTAGCCACTCGATCAAGTGTAGACGAACCTTCTTGCCGACAAATCCCTTGCGAAGATGCTCCGATCATCGCTGGCACGGCTCTGCAGCCGCCGCGGCTGCGTCTAACCACACAGACGGGTTTTTGCAACGGACGACCAGGGTATTTCTCCTTCTCTCCAGGCCGTCGACGTGGCCGTGCGTCACACAATCATGGTTTGGGAGACTATGATTGCTGCAAAAACCAGGCGAGCGGTGTAGAGGCTCTCCCAAATATAAAGATGGCGGAGCAGACGCTGAGACGGGGTAAATGAGAAGGAGAAAACCGCGCCTCAGCCTCATCGCCTGGCCTCTGCTGTTGGATCCATCAGATGCTGTTTCTTTGTCCGTTTCAGATGCAATTCTCAGGGAAAAAGACGCGGTTCTTATGGGGCGCTGCACCACCACTGTTCAGCCACAAGAGATGCCGGCTATGCACGTTCCCGAGAGAAGACGCCCCCAGATCTGCGTTGGTAAGTTAATTAATTATTATTATGTGCTCACAGGACCGGTCCCAACCCAGCAGACGGGTGGTTGAAAGACGTCTGAGGTTCGGGACAATGTGGCAGCGAGCAATGGCCTCGTGAGGTTTGTTTCTGACAAACGGCGCTTCATGAGAACCGCTCATTGGTAGGCCCTGCCCCCAACAACGCGGGGTTGGAGGGGAAATGTCTCTCTGGGCTGCAACGAGATTCGAACTGTGCTGCAGTCTGGATGGAGCTTTGTGGTTGGGATGCTGCTCCAGCAAGGCCAAGGGCTGCTGGGGGCCGCAGAACTGGCGGCGGAGTCGTCGCAAAGGCGATCATCCGCACGCCCCTGGATTGGACCACAAGAAGCTCTGGATGGTGAGGTCTCGACAGATCGTGCTGCTGTCGGCATGAACGGGTGCTGTGCGTGGAGCGGCCCGCGCAGGGGGCACTACTGCTGGTTCACGCTGCGATGGTTTGATTGATATCTATGGCATCGATGGTATGACGATGCAACGATCTCCCGGAGCAGAACCAGAGGCGTCTGCGAGCTACTGCACGGCTCAGCGTGACTAGGATGCTGCACAGACGGCTCGATATCATCGCATCGCGGTCAATCAATCAAGAGCGTCCGCAACGGTTGGTGGTTAGTGAAAGGCATCCATTATTATTGTCACCCTCGATGCTGGCTAGCCTCGATCCGCCATCGAGGCGCATCGCTCGGGCGCTCTCCCATGATACATACCCATTCCCAACTGCCGGAGAGGGGCTGCGAAGAAGACGAATGCGGGTTTCTCAGAAGGATTGACATCCACGATATCCATGGTATCGATGCGGGATATCGTGGCTATTCGAATGTCGGATCAATACATAACCATGGCCCACGATTCCTAGCCAGCAGATCGCGCAGGGGCAGGGAGGTCCCGCCTCTGCTTGTCCGGCTGGTTTCACATCGATGCTCGTGGCTCCATTTTCGATTTAATTTATTTTCTTCCCGCGTCTGCAGGCGAAGTTTGCTGAGATGCTAAACTGAGTCGGTACTAACCTCTCCGGTTGCTGCGACTTGCAGACGCCATTCCGGGCCCACTGATGGCGATGTACCCTGTACTTCCTGGCGCCGTACTCTGTATGGTACTCCGTGGGATGGATGACGGCCTTCTTAGACGCCAGAAGAGAATAATAAGAATAAGAATAGCACAGACGACAGGAATGTGGCCGGGCGTCTAACTATGCAGCTGCCATTGAAATCAGCCATCTCGGCGGCCAGTTTCATGCAGGGCATCTTGCGTGCTTTTGCAGCCGTCTGCTCTCTATCATTCATTATATTGTTGTTGTTTTCGAGGGCCAGTATGATGATTTCCCTACTAGGCTGCATGCAAGTGGCGCGCCCGGGTTCATTTGCTGCAGCCATTGCCCTCCCTGATTCCTCCTTGTGCAGCAAGCTCAGCCAACAGCTGCGCTCGAAGCATTGGGAGCCATCGAGGGAACGGTTACTATTCCTCCATCGTTGATGGTCCAGCCTGATCCTGCAACGACTGGGGGCTGGTTGGCCGGGTCGATTTATTTGGTTACGGCATGGACAATATGGACATTTCCCGACACTCCAGGCGACAGAACGACTTGAATAGCAATTCTAGTAACTACTCTGCCTCGTGGATGTCGCTGAGACCGCAGGGAGCTGATCAGGCCCACCCCATCGTTCCTCGTCGCTTCTGGTCGCTTTCCGGCTGGTCTCGTCTCGCACTGTCCCTTGCTTGGGACGGATCGCCTACGCCATCTGCCCCGGAGCCAACCTAAGTTTACCTACTCTAGTGTCAAACGTCTCTCGGGGAAAAAAAGAGAGAGCAGAGCTCCAAACGTGTTCTAGTCCCAATTTCCTCGTCTGATTTCGGTATATTCTGTACTCTCTGCTTCGCCAGCGCCAGGAAAAGAGGACCACACCGCAGATACACTATCCCCCCAGGGGGCTCTGCTCTCGTTCCCCCCCGAACCGGCCTGGTGGCCAGAATCCAAGCTCAACCTGGTAAAAGCATCTCCATTAGAATGCTGGCCACCGAGCAAAAGGGAAAAGAACAGCCAAAGTTGTCAACGGATGTTCCACTGTTTTTCAGGACCCCATTTTAACATTTCCGGCTGGTGGAAAGCAACCCTGTTCGCTCCTTCGCCCCGGCTCCATCCAATGCGCATTCCCCCTCTTGGACCCTGTTGGTGGCGGTGATACCGTCTGTCTGCGATCAAGAAGCAATTAAATGAGACTCGGTGCAGGCGATCGAGTACGGTACAGCCGTTCCGAGAAGAGAGCATGCTCGGAGCCCACTTGTTTTTGATATCCACTGCCGTGTCATATCGCCTTGGATAGCTC
This sequence comes from Paecilomyces formosus, assembly GCA_029606185.1. Lineage (NCBI taxonomy): Eukaryota > Fungi > Ascomycota > Eurotiomycetes > Eurotiales > Thermoascaceae > Paecilomyces > Paecilomyces formosus. The sequence goes on along the minus strand of JAPVCB010000022.1, from coordinate 1,083,711 downwards.
CCCTGCAGTCTCCCTTGGCGTCTGTCTTGTCTCTTCTCGATCTAACACCTCTCGTGGCTCAATCACCCTAGACCTGCATCTGCACGGGTCTCTCCCCGCCTGGTGCTTGGTCTAAGATGCTACCGGGTCTTCCAGATCTGTTTGGCTGGAGCTGTCGTTCTTTCGGAAGGCCTGCCCACACTATAGTATGCTCCTAGAGTCGCCTGGCGGTTTCGCCTAGCATTGATTCGTCCCGCTTACCGATCTACTCAGTACTGGACCGTCGCTCGATCATCTAGGACATATCTGGTTGCGGGCGACCTGCTCCATCTAACTACGTACGACGACTTCTCGTCCCAGCGTTCTGCGGACGGAGGCCAGACGAGTCTACCTGTTTGTTATTTTCTTGTTTCTTTTCTCTCTCCTCGTCCAGTAGCCTCTGGGGAGCCTCCGTGCTATCTTCTGTTCCTACCAGAGGCTCCGAGTTATTTTTGGCCTCCTATCTCCGCCCCGCGCGCGGCCTCGTCGCTTTCTCACATATTCTCTCCCCGCCAGGACGACTCAGGCGATACAGATTAAATTAAACAGTCCTTCCCATCACTGTTGCCTTCCCCTGGCTTCGTTTCTCTTGCATTCTTTGTTCTAGTTCTTAGTTCTAGTTCTTAGCAATTCATCCTGTTGTTCCCCGTCGGCAAGCCATCAATGTTTACTCGACGCTCTTGCGTGCGACCCGCCCTTTGCCTTTTTCCCTCTATGCCTCTCTGTTTCGCCCATTCAGCTCCAGCAAGTTCACTCATTCTCCGCCAGCCTGGTGTGCCTATCGGGCGCGGTTCAACCGTATCCGCGAGGAAAGCGGAAGTAGGAAACCAGGGGCCATCTTGGTTGGCTCTATAGTAGCCCTTGCTGGCTATCTTGGTCTCCTTCGACTTCCGTGACCCATTTCCTATTCCGTCCATCTTCGGTTATAGGGGTGGGGCTTTTCGCGTGGGGTCTTTTGAAGCTATCGCGAAGTCTTGTTTTTTTGTTCAGTCGTTCCGGTTTGGAGAGACGACGAGCCCTCTCATTCCATGCTGGGCGGGACATGTCGAGACCACCGGAAAGGCCGTGGACTGAGGAGGAGAAGGTACGGAACATGATATTCTACGTCCACATGAAATCAACACCAACGATCCGGTGGTATTTCGGGTTATGATGCATACAGACTGACAGAGAATAATCTCGCCTGTTTTTAGTACGCCTTACTCACAGAGATACTCAAGAAGGCTGGTGTTCCTTCCAGTTATCTGTTCAAGATGATCACCGATTTCCGTATCTCGCCAAGTTGGGCGGAAATTCCCCTGCCTCCAGGTATGATAATTTCCATCTGGGGTTTTTCCTTTTGTGGATATATATCATATTATTTTTTTTCGAGAGCATAGGATCGCAAATTGGGTGATAATATAATGGGATCTCCGCTGACTCTACGCTCTTAAGGCCGATCCCTCAACTCCTGTCAGGCAGCATACAATAGCATGTTCCAAGATTCTTCTCCCGTGCAAACGCCGTTCGGGTTAACTCCACAGGCAATGTCAACAGGACCAGCGCCACTCGCAGCAGCAGATATGACCCGAAAACGACCAATCCAAGCGTTAGACAAGACCACCTACACCGGCCATCGAGCTATACAGCCACGGCCAAGCAGCGGCCCCTATGGCACAGAGGGTGCTACGCCCATACAGCCTACCCCAGGGCTTGAATCGGATTCCGAGAGAGGACACCGTCCCAAGCGTGGGAGGCCAAGTAAGGCAGAGGCAGAACGACGAAGAGCAGCAGCTCAGGCACGAGGCGAGACATACCCGCCTGCCCGAAGACAAAGACATCTACCCATGACAGGCAGCACAACGACTGAGCGACGGATAATCTCACCCAGACAACCGGTTTACAACCCAGAAATAAGAAACCCGGGGCCTACATCAGGAGGAGAGTCTTCAGGAACGACTGGAACCTCGACTCAGACAGGGCGAGAACAACCGGCAGAAGACACAACACCAGATCAGATGCAGTTAACATCGATGCAAAGAGAGGCCCGGCCTCAGACGGAGACGGAGCGGACGTTACCGTCTATACAGTCGATGCAGCTGGTATTTGGAGGCGATACACCGCGAACGATTCCAGGAACAGCAGGGGTTAGACCTCTGGGCCCGCCCCCATTCTCGTACCCTGAGAGCAACCGAACAATCCCAAGCGGCGCAAACACCTCGAATCCAGGACATCAGCAAGGGCCAAGTCTCGAAGTGTTAGCCGGAACTAGCGGAAATCAAGAAATAGCGCGACATGAGGGCGGACCAGGTGAAAGCGGAACATGATATGTTACGCTATGCGACATTATCTGAGCCACGAGCGATGACCCTTTTAAGATCAACGGCAGACCGAATAGAAAGCGATTTTCAGTGCATTTTTCGTCGATTTTCGGCATTTGTAAGCCAGGAAGCCTGGTTCAAGAGAGGCGCATAGCAGGATCGTTGCGCTTAGCATTTTGCTGCATACATTATTGTGTCTTTAATCAGTTCACTACTCCTTGAAGGTTTCTTTTTTTGGCCGCAAGCGTCTCGATTCTGTTGACATTTCTCTGTTTGCCACGCACAGCGACATATTAAGCATTTGCTCTTTGCTACAGTTCAGATATTTTTGCATGTTGAGTGATCTTTTCTCTTTCTTTCTCACTTGGACAGGTCCAGTCTGGAGAGAAGTCACTCGAAGATATCCACGACCGATGTTCAACCTTTCTTCATTGCAGTCTATATGCATGGACAATATGGCGTTTGCTTTCTTTTTTTCTTTTTCTTTTTCTTTTTCTTTTTCTTTTTCTTTTTTTTTTTTTTTTTTTTTTTTTTTTTTTTTGTTTATCCATTCTGTTTCTGTACTGGGATTTCTCTCTACATTGCTCAGTCGCCATTGGTGCTTTTTCATCTTTATCACGGCCGCAGCACATCCCAGGAAGCACGTCCTTTTTGCCTTCTACTGCTTCTTCCTCTTCCTTTTCATCCATCAGCGGTACCGCGGGCGCCTCCTTTTATCTTCGATTTCTCTTCTTCTTCTCCGCGCTCCAGCGCGTCGAGCTTTGTTCTATGTTCCGGAACATAGGTACTCAGGTACTGGAATGTAACATTACGACCTCGACTGACCAAGTGGATTGGATATCTTCGTTTCCCTCTTCTTTTCTTCTTCTTCTTCTTCTTCTTCTTCTTCCTTGCAACCTCGGTTTTGTTCTCCTTATTCGTTATCATGCTTATACCACTTTCTGTATACTATATTATTTTTACTGCATAAGCAGAATGGGAAATGTGATACAACTGTCACTCACTCACTATCGGTACTAGGTGTCGAGTCTGGCTATTACGACTTGAGAAATGCTGTTGCCTTGATTTTATTGCTATTATTGCTGCTGCTGCTGCCGCTGCTATTACTCTCTATCGCTCTCTCTCTACCACATTAGATATATTACCTGACGTTTAAGTATGAAGGGCAGGTCAGGAGGAAAGATATCGATTATATGACGTTCTTCTCGATGATATATCTAATAGATACAGATGATGTAGATAATGATATAGTTTAACAGGAAACGGAAACCCGGTCAAGGAAGGAATAAAAGGAAAGGAGAAAAAGACAATTGAATGAAGAAAAATGATGCGCGCTCGCTTCATCCAAACCTCATCGAACGAAGACAAACCGTTCGCACGTGCATACTTCCTACATTCGTTGGAAATGAAAAGAGTAAACATGACCTGATGGATCATTTGCCAACTGACCAGTCAGTCGTCTCACCATCATCATGAGGCTTATGTTTCTGGGTCGTCTGGGTGTCGGATTCCCCGCATGCGTCCGAGGAAATCTTTCAGCGTGTTCTTGCGCCGGTCTTGGATTGTGCTGAAAAATGCAGGCTCAGGGCGTGCGATGGCATCTGCGGGAGATATCCCAGGCTCAGACGTGGGGGATTCATAGAATGACTCCGGCTCTGCCGAGATGATGTTTTCGATGGCGGAAGTCTCCGCTTGTTGATCGTTTTGCTGCGAAATCAATTGAGTCGTTATAGTGCTCAGCTTTGGTTTCATGAGATTCAGTTGTCTCCGGCCGCTGCCTGCACCGTGGCCAGCTTCAACTGCCGCAAGTTCGCCAAGGTCAACATTCTTGCCCTCGACTCGTCTGGTGAGGTACACCCTTGGATGTGTGCCTTCGCGAGTGAGGCTGCGTTTGCGGATGCGCTCTATTTCTTCCCTATAGGCTGTTTCATATATGTCGATCTCAGCTGCGCCGGGAGATTCACTGACGATCGGAACATCATCATGTGGAAATTCCTGGTTTCCTGTATTGGATATATCCGATGTTTCAAGGTACGGGACGATAATGCCGGTCCTTGGTGGGTCTGTATGGTCTTGTGCATGCCCTGAAAACGAGGATGGTCCAATGAACAGATAAGGATTCTCTTCTTCCAGCGGATCCCGAGCATGGCCGCGAGTGCCTTCCATGCTTTGTTTCGTTGACGGAGTGCCGGCCCTGGAGATTTGCGAGGCCGAGATGCTGCGGCTGTCTTCCGACAGCTCAGCAGAAATACTCTCGCCAAATGGGTCTTCCCCACTGCATGGAGCTCTTCTTTTGATACCCTGAGCAGGTCTGCTCTCGTCGAAGAGAGATCCTTGCCTTGATGATAGGTTAGAACGGTTTCCCCTGTCTGGTGATTCCGTGCTTTCGGACACAAGAGGCTGCTGGTGGTAGCCCTGGACAACCAATTCGCGTTCCTTCAACGGCCTGTCATAAGTGTCGAGACTCTGGGCCTTGTTGGCATTGCTGAAATCCATTCCGGGTAAGGAAAGATCCTCTTCAGGTTCCATCGAAAGAGGGGGCTGCACGAAGTGAGATTCATATTCAGAGCCGAGGATACTCTGCATTGGTGGATGGTCCTTTGTCGGGTCGATGAGCCGTTTGAACTTCTGGACTGCTTTCACCTGTACATTGGTTAGCTTAGCCAGGGAGAAACGATAGATGAATAACGTACAACTACGAGGAGGTTGTTGATATTCTTGGTTATAGCCTCGTTCACCTCCTCTTCTGTTGGGGGCTCGATTACGCCGGCTGTGTTATCTTCTTCTGACGGAAGAGGATCTGTGCCATTCTTTGTGACCCATGGGTGCTCCTGCGCACAGTTAGCCAAACTGCGCTGCCCTCGATATCTGAGACACTCACTCGTAATTCTTGCAACCTTATTCTCTTTTTCGGGTCTTTTTCTAGAATCCTCGACACCAGATGCTTGAAGTTCTCATCAGTTTCACCCTCGCAATCCACCTCGTCGTTTCTAATTGACTCATAAAGCTCAAAAATGCTATGCTTCTCAAATGGCAGATGACCGTATCGGAGACAAAAGAGAGTAACACCCATTGACCAGATATCTGCTGCTCGACCAGAAACATCTCCGTGTTTTACAACGCATAGTTCTGGAGGAAGGAATGCGGGAGAGCCTGCAGACTTCGCGGTATACATGTCGGAATCTTTCTCGAACATCTCCGAAACTCCAAAATCGACCACTTTTAGCACATCATCACTAGTCAAAAGACAGTTATCCGGTTTGATATCCCGGTGGACGATGCCCTGAGCATGCAGGTATTCGATTCCCAATATAAGATCACGAAACCAGCAGCGGCAATGCTCGTCGTCGTAAGGATCGGCTCTCTCCTCCAGTCCCACCCTCATGATGACACCCTTTTTGCACATTTCCATGACCATGTACAAAGAATCTTGGGTAGGGTCATCTAGCACCTCTATTAAGCCCACCAGATTATTATGATGTAGTTTCTTCATAATGGCGATCTCCTCTCTAATAAGATATAGAGGATCTTTGTTCTGTTCATCTGCGTGTCGATGGAGAGGGGAATTGAAGTCTGTCCTCGGGCGCATAGGGCCACGCCCACGCGGTTTTCGCAGGACGTGGGATTGTGCTCTTTTACGTAGCCGCGACTTGGAAAATTCTTTGACTGCCTTCAATGCATGCCGTGTCAGCTAACTGGAGAGTCCAATTTCACCTATATTGAGGTAGAGATTCTGCCAATGGGGGCCAATTGTGCTCACATATTCACGTCCATATTGATCTACCGCAATATGGACAGCTCCAAAGGAGCCGCGTCCGATTTCCTGCTTGATGACGTACTGGTTGATACGATGTTCTGCCGTACCGTCATCTTGACTGGTAGTATACTCAGTGCGGGCATCGAGAGTTTCCTGCTCAGGTCTCCGTCAGTCCACCCAATTCACACAGTACAGAAATTTTCTTGATTAAAACAGACCTTTACACGGCGTGGAATTGAAGGGTTAGGCCGACGTCGTCGAGGGCTCTCATATGAAGGAGTCGAGCTGGGCAATCAAAACACCAAAGGTCAGCCGCAGTCCATGCTAATGTAGAATAGCCAATAGGAATTATTTGTAGACTGGATGAAGAATGCCCATCCAGGACAATCCAATGGATATGAACCTGCTAGGGCTGCAACATACGCATATCGGATAGGCTTTGGCACTCTAGAGGGTACGTCGTCGATCAAAGCGCCCTGGATAGGATGCGGGACGGGATCTCGCTGCTGCGCCGGGGGGCCTTCGTTGGCCATTGAACTGCGGGAGCTATCAAGCTGACACTGGTAGAAAGCTCACCAGGACGAAAGAATTACTGGAAAGAAAGGCTGGAGAAGATCCGGCTCGACATGGACACAGCTGTGTACTCAGCTCTCAGATGGTAAGGCTGAAGTGTGGGGAAGATAAAGACAGGCCGATCAAAGGGTGCACTCGGAGACTTTCTCGGTCGGCTTGTCTTCTGGATACCGTGGACTCTGGAAGGACTTCCGACCGAGTCAAGCTTTCGTTAGTGTGCGAGAAGGACCAGGCGACGCATCTGAGCTAGACCAAGTGCTGAAGTGTCCCCGAAGACGTTCGTTCACTTGGCCTGTCGACCGGTAACTTATTAACTAATGATCATTTACTAACCAGAGACTAGAAGAGGTCCCTCCGTGCTTCTCACCGCCCACGGGCGACACGTCTGAGCACACTTATCACAGTTGCCCTTCGATAGTCATCAACCAGTCCTATCCAGACCACTCCGGCTCTCCTCGAGGTTGTAGCTTGGTTTCTGCTGCAATTGACACTGCTGCTAATTACTTACTGTCGCTACCATGACTGTCTATTCTTTCTACATTTTCGACCGCCATGGTAAACACATCACCCCCTCCCCGACTCCCCACTGCCCCCCTGAATGTGACTTGGTCGAACACGTGTGCTAACCCATATCGCAGCGGAGTGTATCTACAGTCGCCGCTGGCTTCCCCGTCCAGTGTCTATTGGTAGTAAACCGTCGCGCCCTGCGTCTGAGACACCTGGTATGAGCAATGGAGTGACCAAGAGCCCCGGACGTCCTCCCCGCAGTGCAGATGACGATGCCAAACTGATCTTCGGCACGGTCTTCTCATTGCGGAATATGGTGCGCAAGTTGGGGGGTGAAGAGGACAAGTGAGTCTCCTGTTTTAGCAAAGCTTTCCTGGTCCATGCGTGAAAAGAAGAAAGCTAACATGAGACTTCTTGCTACTAGTTTTGTTTCCTACCGCACCAGCCAATACAAACTGCACTATTACGAGACACCGACGAATATCAAATTTGTCATGCTCACAGATACAAAATCGCCGAGCATGCGCATAGCCCTCCAGCAGATCTACGTCAATCTCTATGTGGAATATGGTATGTTTGGTTCTTCCCACTGCTCGACTGTTGCGATTATGCTAATTCTCTATCTTTCCAGTCGTTAAGAATCCACTGTCCCCCATAGAGCACCCTGGTGGAGTTGGTGTCAACAATGAGCTCTTTGAAGAATCCCTTGAACAGTTTGTGGTAAGTGCTAGTTAAGCTGTTGTTTCAAGACCTTTCCTTCAACTCTTGCTCCAGTGAAAAGGATGCTGATCTCTGGCTGCCTTGTAGACTCGCGTGCTTGCCTAAGTGCCTGCAGCAGCACATTCACCAATACGTTTATGCTGGCGACAGCATCGTTACTCGAAATATCTGCGTCAGCGACATGAATCAAGATCCTTTGTGAGCACTGAAAGAGTCCTTGCGAGTCGAACGCGTGGGGCAGCTCCATCGCAGTTCGCTCATCGAGCATAGACACTTTCAGCACAACTAGTCGCTGCGATTTATCGTTCTAGTTCGCACGAAGACATGTCCAGGATCAATGCGAGGCTGGACGAGGTCTCCCGCCGCACCTCTGTGATGGTAGGATAGAGACCACTCGACAGCTTCGAAAAAGTTCGTTTCTATTGAACCTACCATGGCGTCAAAGAGCATGGACATGAGCAACAACAAACATCATGTCCGATATTTATTGCCTAATATTGTCGGACTCTGGTTCCTCATTTTCGAGTGTCGAGCTTTGGACGTTGCGAAGTCGGGGACATGAATTCCGTATGCGCATCCATGCCTTCGTCCCGAAGCTGTCGCCATATCCATCAGTAACACCGGGCTCTTTCCCCTGCGGAAATGTCAAATTCTGGTCCGATCTCCCTCGACAGCGCCCTCTTCGATGAGAGACGGACAAGGAAAATGATTCGGCCTGGATCCCACCACGAATGATGGCATTGAACGGAATTGTGGATACGACAGGGAAGTCGTTATTCCCTGAATCCTCGACCAGTCGATGTCGCACGTCGAGGGAAGAATAATCTCTGATTTGACTGGAGACACTGCTCGCGACATGGATATGACCAGTGTGTATGCGTTGGATGAAAAGGATGCCTCGGTGCATAAATATGTACATATCACGGCATAGCTTTATAGCAGAAACGGGTAGAAGAGGAAATCCAACTCCTGGGTAATTGTCGTCCAGCAGAAATGCTACCTACGTAATCTTCACATGCCTCCTAGGGAGATCACCCGGTTTATAAACATGCAAACTTGCAACCCGTACCCTATATACCCCCCAGCACCTTACTGGCTCAGCAGTGCCACGATCAGTGGCGTGACTCTAACCTGATCCAACCTCCTCCATACGTACACATACAGAGTGCTGTAATTAAATACGTACGTGAAAACAATCCCTGTTTAGTCTAGTAGGCAGGATCCTACTTCCGATTTCTTGCGAGAAAATATTCCCTTCTCTTCCCTTCGGTTACGTCCCTTCTCTGCCCAGAACCAAGTGATTCTTATTACACATGCATACATACGTTATTCAGATTTATCCTATGTCCATACTCAAGAAAACTTGAAAACCGTAAATGCCCCGGATTGAATGCATCTTCGTATAACTTATATGCATTAGAAACGTACTGTACTGTCCCGTATTGTACTGTACATCCTCCATCCTCCCAAGCTATCTACTGGAATAAATAAATAGTCATGGAGATGGGATATGAACGTCAATATAGTTACACGTTACGCACGCACGCATATATTTACGTAGTTAGCAGTATGTAAATTTTACGTACTATGTAATATGATCGAACAATTGACAGTTACGGGCTCTCCTCTCAAACATATCCCCTTGGCTGACTATCTGCCAAGCAACATTGCGCAAGTTATCTACG
>JAPVCB010000022.1:1019280-1074114 GCA_029606185.1 Paecilomyces formosus | reverse complement strand
CCCCCCCCCCCCCCCCCCCCCCCCCCCCCCCCCCCCCCCCCCCCCCCCCCCCCCCCCCCCCCCCCCCCCCCCCCCCCAAAAAAAGCTGCAACTAAGACAGACAAGAAATGAAAACAGAACATAATTACTAGTTAGTTTTTACTTTTAAGGTTTTTCAAGTAAAGTAGATGAGTCACTGACTGGGCAATCTGGATTTTGTCTAGTACTATTGATTCAGGTAACTGGAGCTGGGCATTCGAATGCCAAGGTCCCGAGAAGAAAGCTGCTTCTGATCTTCCTTCCTCGAGGAAGTGTTGGGGTGACCTGGTTGTTAGTTATATGTGGAATAGCTAGAATAGCCTACTAGAAGGTGGAACTAGCTGGTAAAGCTGGGGAAGTTTAATTTGGATCGGATTGGATTTGCGTATTGTATGGTGATCTGGTTCTACGAGTACAGAGTACCATACGTTCGTGTTGTGATGGATGGAGGGGCAGGACGTTACTAACAACTTAGCGTAGAAAGGGTCAGAAATTGTTCTGTGTCCATCTTTGCATAATTGCCAGTGGCACACCCGAGGTTATTCGAAAATTAAAGTGGAAATAATTAATACTCCGGAGTCCGAAGTGATTCCCCGCCAAGACTAAAGGGCAAGTAACTATTGTCCGCTCTAGACTGCTTGTAGTCTCCGATATGACAACTCGTGGGGCACGATGGCCAGCTGGCGAGCGATTCATACGAGCAGGAAGCAAGCGACGTTTCCAGCCACAGCAGACAGCCGCCATCGCTGTTGCTGTACTGTACCTACTGTACTGCGTGCGGCGCGCCTTGTTGTACAACATACCTCACTCGTCCTAGCCACTGCGGTGTGAGACACTGCAGATAAGCGCCTCTGCAATTGTACTGTAGTCTCTAAAAGGAACGAGCTAAGAGCCTTGGTATGCAGCAGATTTCAAATCCGGCTGCCTTGCTGCAAGCGCCCCAACGGTTAAATTCAGTTCTGTGTGACATGGGGCGTCCAAGGGCCGCTGTCTGTGGCTGATACTCTCGATAAGTTTTGTAATTGATATAGATACCCATAATTTTTTTATGCGGGTTCAGCCGCAGTTGCACCTTAGACGGAGCTCGTCCGTAGCGTAGCGTGGTCAACGATCGAAATTATCTGAGCTGACCTTGGTCCACTTCTTGGAGGGAGCTCGAAGTACCTCGAACGTTGCTGTTAACTAATCATATGCCCAATTCAAAGCTGAACCCGGTCTTCCCTATCGTAACTAACCCGGTTGAGGCGGGATAATTGTCCGCGCTGGATAATCAGTTAACAAAAAAAGAAAAAAGGAAGAGGAGACGACTCAGCGCCGGTGTTGAACGATTCATGAGCTGCTCCACCATGTGTTCGAAGTAGCGCCGCCAAGATCACACAGTTGGTAGTGCAGCTTGCCAGATCTGATGCCGCAAAGCAAGGTACGTACAATACGTAAGAGATAAGACACAGCAGTGCTTTTTCCGGAAAGAAACACGAGTTTTTGAGGTCAAGGAAGACCTCTTGAAATGTTTCCAGACTTCACGTTGGAGAAGGGGACGTTCTACTCGCTGTTGGATGGTAGATACGGTGTAACCGGCGAGCTGATAACAAGCATGGACGATGCAGCGCAGACAGGTTGAAGACCTGTCTCATGCATTGTTAAATGAAATGATTTCTCTTTTCACAAGAAGACTCGTCTGAAAGGAAATACTCGGGAGCAGTCAAGGATCCAGCAGGTAGGGCCCATAACACCATACCATATTGTTGTTTTCTTCTTTACACCATGATCCATCAACAATGTCCACTTAGTCGCGACGTACGACGTAGCCCTGTGGACCTGTGGCATTCAACTTAAACGGAGCCCCGATCGTCCGGCCGCTCCCTTGTGGCTTCCGGACACTACCGCAGGGCGAAGCTTACCTGTAAGAATATCACGACCAGCATCGTCACCCGAAGAAGCAACAGGAGTCTTATTGCGAGCGGGAAACGAGGCTCACCGCAACGTCCGCCGCGAACCATACAATCAGCCGCTCGCGCACATGTGTCTGCAAGATCTCAGTTTGATAAGCTGAATGAGCGTCGTTGCGGTGTGACTGGGTTTTCCCTACCAGAAGCCAACCTGGAGAGCGCCAGGATCAGCGATTGCCGAGCGGTCATGGCACTTCATCTAACGCTGCCAGTGCTGGGTACCAGTAAGAAAAAGGCATGGCGATCTCGGAACAGAAACAAACCGTTGCTTTCAACCTTCCCAGGCAGGAAAGGCTTACTGCTGCTGCTATTAGAGTACTCTATGGATGATAATTCTAAATTGTGGTGGCTCCTGCGACACGGCATGCGACCAATATTTCGCGCACCCGCGGTCGTTATGATGTTTGGTAATAATTTGCATACAGATCAGTCCCGAACGGGTGAATGACCAGGATGAAACAAGGTAGCCAAAAGACAAGGGATCCGCGGCGATAGGTCCTGAGAAATCCCTCGTTTTGACCTCTCTGGCTACGTCAAACCACGGGAATCCCCGAGGCTGGCGTTCGGCTAGAAGCCTGGCAAGGTACCGTGATAGTGATCGATCAAGAACGGTCCTTGTGAGGAGACTGAGAAGTCTCTTTTGTATGGTGATTATTGCCGGTTTCGAGATTGCTATCACCTCGAAAATGTATCTTCTGGTGATAGACAGGTACCCCCGGCGGCGGCAGCGGCGCGGTACTTCAGTCATAGCACAAGTAGTCCACTGCAGATGGTCTCGACCATCCTGCGATTAGACGTCCAAACTGTCAGGGCTAGGTTTATACCGCTCTGAGATGTATACCAAATACCGACTTGCCAAGTATTACCAGCTGTTCTTGTATCAAAACGATAAGAGCAGTCTACGTATAGATCATCTTTCGCACACAGAGCTTGTCCGCGAGAGACACCTAAAAGGGACATGTGCATCGCCCAAGGACCTTGACCCAGTCTTTTCGGTGCCTGGACAAGACCAATCGCCCAGAGAGGACTGCCCTCGGGAGAAGACGACAGAATAATGGCGATCTACTCAAGACAATCATCCTACCCCGCGTGCTTCCCCGCCTGAACCACACGCCTAATTGCTGGAGAGACGACCGGTCATCTGAGGTGCCTCCTTCAAGTCCACCTTGGAAGTAATTATCTACAGCGCACGAAAGATGACGATGCTACCCCGCCATCTGCTGACGATCTAGGGTCGGCGAGTCGTATGAAACAAACGCCACTGTCATGAAGCAGCTTGGAATCGAGGCATCCGTATGGAGAGAGAGAGGGAGAGGGGCACGGAGGAAAGGCAAAAGATCACTTCTGATCGTGAATTGTGCCCATCGATGATTATCAATCATCGTTTGTTGAAAACGGACGAATCGCAGAGGTCGATCCGGTCTAAGGGATACCCTTGTTTGGACGGAGAAACAGCCGTGGCTTGCAGAACAGGTACATGCGCACGTACATACATAAACCCATGGACGCTCTGAACCGTTTTATGTTTTCATTGGGACGATCACCAGCGCCGCCACAGTTCGATGATCCGATGCAGAGGCCTTTGCGAGAACGAATCGAGATAGCGGAAAAAAGCCTCGAAGACGACAGGGCGAGTTTGCACAGCCTCAGCGACACTGGGAGTTGGTAGAATCCGGGTGCCTTTGTATCGGTTGTCCAGTTCAACGACGTCACACCATCGCGATGCCGTCGAGAGAGCACTCGCAGTAGCGTGCAGGTCGAGCGTGTCAGGCTTTCAGTCACCAGGGCTGGTCGTGAATGAATCGTGCCACCCCGAGGAACGAATAATAACCAACCACTCACTACCCAGCTCGCTAGTAACAGTGAATAATTATGATGGCCGTTGTCAGCGGTATTGTAATATAACCAGTGGCCGGAATCGTATGCTTCCTGGCGAAGTTGCCGCCAGACATTCCCTAAAGCAGAAGGTTCTAAGGCTTCCCCCGAGGAATCTCCATCATTTTGGACGACCCCTCCTTTGGTGGCTCCGAGGACAGCAAATAAACTGGCAGTTGGAACAACCGAATACTCTTTGAACCAATGGATAATGATCTGAGTAATGCTCAAAGTATAGCAGAGAAAGGTTGCAGCGCTGAGACAATTAATTAATGAATGAATTCTTTTGTTACCGAGTAATGATCAAACCGGCAGGCAGCGGCAGCCGAGGGAGACGCAGCTGTGGTACGGTACTTTACCGTTTATCTTACGGCCGGTACCGTGAGAACGCGGGTAAGAAAAACACAAAGAGAGAAGCTTTGTAAGGGTAAAATTGGCATGGTTACTAGAGTAAGTTATCTTACTCGATCCTGACAAACTGCTGCCTCTCCTATTTTTTTTATTTTCGACGAAAAAAGCTTGCTTGCCTTGTAGCCGCTCGCTCTCTCTGGCTGGCGCCAGCTGGGGGTTCCCACCCTCGACCGTAAGGTTAAAGGGCCCATTCTCTTGCTGAAGCCCTTCCGGCACAAAAGGGAACAGTGGGCAAACCCATATTTCATTCTCTGGGTCCCAGGAGTAGCCACCCATCGCATCCTCTTTACCCTTCCATTTCCCTCCTGGATCTCTCTCTCTTTTTTTCCCTTGCTCCCCAGTACCAAGACATACCATACATACCTCCCCCAGCAGAACCTCTATCTAGATCTCTCTCCAGAGTCCCAGGTCGTCACAGACACACCAGAACCCAGACCCAATACTGGCATTTCTGAAACCGTTTTGCGGCTGTATCGAGCTCCGTCTCTTCGCAGGGCTCGTCCCCATCTGAGCATTCCGTGCCTTGTTGCGCGGTGCTCTCGTGCCCGGTCTCGCTTTCGTCACTTTGCCTGGCGGATTCTGGCCGCGCCGCTGGACCAACGCCTCCCAGCGTCCATCGCCTAGGGCGCACACCACGCCCATTTTCTCTCTCGACGGCTTCAGCTCCCTCTCCTTGTGAGCTGATTCCTGGGTGAATTCGTCGTCCTCCTGTCTCTCCTCCATCCTCGGGGCACTTTTCTGTGTCCTCTTTGAATCTCAAACCCCCCACCTGATCGACCGCACATGACTCCCCCGCCCGCTTCTCCAGTACCTTCCGCACTCTCTTCAGCAGCGACATCCCAGGCTTCACACGACCGCAGAGATGGAGACCGACAGCTAACACGCGCGGTGGAGGACCTCCATCTGGCCGCTCCGCTGGCCACCGATGTCCTGCCGTCGTCCTCTCCATCCAAGCCCCCCAAGGCTAGTATGGCAAATCGCCTGTCGCGCATGTTCTCGCAGACCGGAAAATCGTCCCCCAGGGAACAAAAGGAGCCAGAGCTACCGAAGGAACAAGTCTCAGATAGCGGATCGGACAGTGCCAAGGGCTCTGCCAATGGTACTGCTCGACAGTCCAGACCGAACTCGAAACCCAACTCCAAGCCTCCCTCGCGACAGACGTCGACGAAAGGCGATGGCGACAGGAAGCCCGGTTTCTTCGGCCAGAAGGAGGGCGCTCTGGTCCACAAACGATTCGAACTATACCAGGACGGCACTCATGCTCACTTCCTGAGGAGCGCCCGGAGACAAGAGAAACTATCGAATTTGCTGCGCGACATGCTAGGAGGTGGGAAAAAGAAGGACGAATATGTGGACGACCAACAGCTGTCGCTCATGCAGACATGGGTCGACCAGCTCAAGACCGAGCGGGACAAGCTGGCTGCGGACAAGAAGGGAGGTCCCAATGCAACTGCATCCCTCGTCGACAAGTACGGCAAATGCCAGGAGATTGTCGGACGCGGTGCCTTTGGTATCGTCCGTATCTCCCACAAGGTGGATCCGAAGGACTCGAAAATGGAACAACTCTACGCAGTCAAGGAGTTCCGTCGCCGGCCGCAGGAGACGGCCAAGAAATATCAAAAGCGCCTCACTTCGGAATTCTGCATTTCCTCTTCTCTGCGCCACCCGAATGTCATCCACACTCTCGATCTGCTGCAGGATTCCAAGGGTGATTACTGCGAGGTCATGGAATACTGCGCCGGAGGCGATCTATATACCCTGGTCCTGGCCGCTGGAAAGCTCGAGGTCTCCGAGGCAGATTGCTATTTCAAGCAGTTAATGCGTGGAGTCGAATATATGCACGAAATGGGTGTCGCTCATCGCGATCTAAAGCCGGAAAACCTCCTGTTGACTACTCACGGTTCCCTGAAGATCACGGATTTCGGGAATGGCGAGTGCTTTCGCATGGCCTGGGAGAAGGAGGCTCACATGACCGCCGGTCTGTGTGGTTCTGCTCCCTACATTGCCCCTGAAGAATACGTGGACAGGGAGTTTGATCCCAGAGCCGTCGATGTCTGGGCGACTGGTGTCATCTACATGGCAATGAGGACTGGCAGACATCTGTGGCGGGTGGCACGGAAGGAGGAGGATGAGTTCTACCGCCGGTATCTGGAAGGTCGCAGAGATGAGGACGGTTACGCTCCCATCGAGACCTTACATAGAGTAAGGAAGCCGCGTGATAGCCGCATACACCAAGGTTCTCTAACTGACATGTCACAGGCCCGCTGCCGCAACGTCATCTACTCTATCCTTGATCCGAACCCGTCTCGCCGCATCACTGCCTCGCAGGTTCTCAAATCCGAATGGGTTCGGGAGATTAAGTTGTGCAAGGCGGGCGAGGAAGGATTTTAATGATATAATTGCTTGTGCCATCTTCCTGTGGGAGGCGCACAATAATAGCAATGGCTGGTATTTTTGGAAGTTAGCGATGCCGTCCACGTGATTATGGGTTCAGGATTTGTGTTCCAGCCATCTTACTCTTTCTGGCTCTTGGTGTTCTGAGGAAGTCAAGCGGGCTAGCTTTACTCTATCCTATACGCCTTCTAGAAAACTTATCTCCCTTTTTCTTACTACGTCTATAGACGGAGGTCCTTTGTCTCGAGGCCGTCATGCGTGCAGTACTCTGGCGTTAGCGTTACGGTTTAGCTTCACTTCCACATTCTGTGTTTTAAATGCAACGAAGACCATGACCTTTTCTTTTTCCTCGTTTCTTTTCCCGGTTATCTTTTCCTCGCTTCATACGCCCAAGGCTTTTTGATACATCAGCACCACAGGGCTTTCTTCTGATATCGGACTCGACATACCCTTGGGCCATAGTGAACTGCGAGGAAAGGATTTCCCTATCTAACGTTCAAGCGCATTTTCGGTTGTTATTTTCTGGCAGCTCTGGTGTTCGTGTGGGCGTTTGTGCTGGTCGAACTATGTTCCCCGCTATAAGGTCGTGTTAGCGTTATGCGGTATATGTCTCTGACATCTCTCATGTACTATACACGGCATATATTTCTCAGGCATGTACATAAGCATATTTCCTGATTTCTTTCTCAAACCATTGTTTCCTTTCCATATGCGGAAGGCTTCCGCCTACGCTTTGCCGGAAGTCACCTGATACAACCATAACCTAGTATCATCAGCAGAAGGGTGGTCCTTGGAATACCTAGACGAGGACGTCTTAGAGATGACGTTTGGACTGTGGATATTACCATGATACTGTTAGAGGGCCGCGTTTACAACGAGCAACCCGTGCTCCATAACCGTGGGCTAGGGGCAGGGGTCCCATGGATGCCTTTTCCCATACAGTCTAGATACAATGGAGCCTAATTCAGAGACTTTGTCTCCGTCTTCTAGAAATGGCCTATGATTCTACTTATTATTATTACCCTCTGATCGTGCCCTGCTGAGGCTTTGATAGTTACAATATGCAGTTAGTAAGGACTTATTTCAAGCTTGCCGCCATCTGCATTTGCCTGTTGGCATGCTGTCCTATTAATGCAGATGGTCGCGAGATTCCTCTGCGTTTGCGATCATTCTATCATCAAGTGAATGTACTTCTATTTTCATCCTTGAAGAGTATGGTTCGTTTTTCCTGACTGCTGGTTATAGAGATCAGGCTGTAGAAAGCCATTGGGAACCGGATTCAAAGATGGCCATGGACATTGTATGTCCCCTGTCCTCTTTTATAGATATAGCCACCCTTCTCTGCTGACTCGTAACCAATAGCTGGCTTCACATACTGCGGCGATTACAAGAAGCACGGCATTGTATACCTCTCAGGTCCGGGATTTCACCCACGCCACGTCGCTAATATGGACGTCGACTGTGATGGCGCCAATAACACCGCTGGTAAATGCAACAATGACCCCTCTGGCCAGGGAGAAACTACCTTCAGACACATCGTCAAGTCCTACGGTATACCAGACCTCAATGCCAACATACACAGCTACATCGTATTCGGCAACGAAGGACGTATCCCATCCTTCAACCCACAGGCCTACGGAATGAGACCGCTCAGCGTGATGGCTGTGATCTGTAATGATCAGCTGGTACGTACGTCCATGGCATGAGTTTCCCCTTTTCCTCCCAGCCGTCGTTCCCTGTCTTCTGCATTTGAATCCTGCAGTAGCTGCACAATGCAGAGTGTAATCCCCGAAAAATAAGCTTTTTCGACAACTGTACAAAGCAGAAAGTTATTTAACTTTAATCTAAAACAAATCTAGTTCTACGGCGTCTGGGGAGATACGAATGGCGGTGTAGATACGGGCGAAGCATCGATCTCGCTGGCCACCGCCTGTTTTCCTGATGGGAATATCACGGCGGATAATGGCCACGGGACTCATGATGTGCTTTATCTGGGATTCACTGGACGGTCGGCGGTGCCGAGAAGGGACGGGGCGAGGTGGACGGCGAGCGGTTTCGAGGATTTCGAGGCTTCGTTGGCGAGGATTGGCGATAGGTTGGTTAGGAGAGTGCCGGGGAGGGGAGGGTGGTTTTAGAGATGTTTGGAGTTGTTGGGTTAGGGGTCGTGTGTGCGTGTGGTAACTACTCTGTGCTTGGATGGATGGATGTGCCGTATGGTTTGGTGTTTAGGATGGCTTGTGGGTAATTATAGCTACGACTTTCTTGGCTAAGACAATGTACTCCGTACTGGTACAGTCATGTCAAATGTCTGGTCCATTGTTGAAATTATACCAATGGCTTATTGAAAATTATGGCATGTTAATATTACCTGCTCCATAATCTTTGGTTATATATAGTCTTGTCGTTTTCGTCGTAGACATGGTCGCATTCAGTAAGATCTCCTCCACGTGGATCAGCCCAGAGAAGACAGACGTTTATAGAAACTGATCGTCCCCTCCATGCGTAACCATGTAGTAGTTATGCCTACAGTAGGAGTATGAAATGGGCCGATCCTCCGTTCTGTAACGGAGCAGTTCTCATCAACACCTCTAACTACTTCCGATGACGTAGAAGAGGGAATGGAATGCCTACCCGGTGAATGTGAACGTGAAGATGACCAGTCCCGAGAACCGCATCCGCGACAAAATGATATGGTAATGCCCGTACCGTACTAGTTGTACCATCTGGTACGGTTATTACGTTTACTTTACACAGCTGTGTTTCGGAAAGGAAACGCGGTGTTCTGAGCATCGCCACACTTTGCCAATAGTTCAGCCACAGCGTGATCTTCCCACCGCCTAACAAACCGGTAGGGCCGTAAGGCAGACAAGCCTAGCCGCTTTCCGTCACTGTCATCATCTTCACAAGGTTACTACAGTGCAGTACTCATCGAATCGCGAGTTGTCTGGCGTGAGAAAAGGATCGTTCTCTTCATCTCGACGATATTGATTACCTCTCAAGTTGATATTCATCACCGGGCATTCTTGATTCGGCATCTCGTCCTTTACTGGCACCTACTACCACCCAGCAAGTCTTTCCGGATTCGTAGCTGAGGCGCGCACCCACCATGTCGTGGGCAGGTAAGCAACCACTGTCCACGGGGAGAATTGCTATGGACGAAGTCGATGGCTAACGATTGACGTGTAGGATTCAAGAAAAATGTCAACCGCGCTACGACGCAGGTTATGATGAAGACTGGTTCGTTGATCTTCTTTACCCCGCCCAGCTGGAGGGACGAGGTTGGGGTGCGACTTGCTGGCTGACTTCTGGCCGCGACATCGAATAGGACATGTCGAGAGAACCAATGATCGTGATTATGAAGTCGAGGAACGGTATGGCTCGCTGATATGGAAACGCAGCTGTGTGCGGTGCTGGAAGATGTGCTGATAGGGGTTGATGTAGGCGTTATCGGACAATGGAGGCCGCTGCGAACCGTCTGCAGAAGGAAGCGAAGGGATACCTGGACTCGCTGAGAGGTATGTTGTGTCGAATGGAAATGGGTGTTCAGGAAGGTAGAGTTCTGACGTATGTGGTGTGGCAGCGATGACTGCTTCTCAGATGAGGATTGCGGAAACGATCGATGCTTTCTACGGCGATGCTGGAACCCGCGATGGTGTCAGTCGGAGCTATAAACAGGCTGTGGAAGATCTAGATGCCGAAACTATCAAGGCGCTCGACGGCCCGTACCGGAGTACAGTCCTCGATCCGATCTCCCGTTTCTGCTCCTACTTCCCGGATATCAACGAGTGCATCAAGAAGAGGAATCACAAGCTCCTAGACTACGACTCGATGCGCGCCAAGGTCAAGAAGTTGGTCGAGAAGCCCGATAAGGATGTTACCAAGCTGCCGCGCGCAGAGCGTGAGGCCGAGATGGCTAAGCAGGCTTACGAGCAACTCAACGAGCAGCTCTTCACTGAACTCCCTCAACTTATCGACCTGAGAGTGCCCTACCTGGACCCCAGTTTCGAGGCCCTCGTCAAGATCCAGCTGCGTTTCTGCGCTGAAGCTTATTCACGAATGGCCCAGGTGCAACAGTACCTCGATGCTGACACGAGAGACCAATACGCGAACGGCGACTTGGACAACCGCGTCGAAGAGGTCCTCCAGGAAATCAGAGATCTCAGCATCGCCGGAACGGTCTAGCTTTGTTTCACTTTTATTCTATTCTAGTCGGCTCTTTCCTCGAACTTTTTCTGGACGGGGTTTTTTATTGTACCGCAACCGTGTCTTTCGATCCCGTATGTTTCACGACACCTTGCGTTCGTCCACATTGCATCTTTCGGGGGGCGCTTTCATGTTGTACTTGTTGAAATAGCGAAATAGCGAATAGTGGCTTTTCTTCTCTGTTAATGTGCAGGAATAAGGATTTCTTTCATATCGACTCGTGATCCTGTCTCATTAGGAATACTGGAGGTACTGAGTTTGATGGTAGACCGCAGAAGTTGTAATGTGTAGATCCACCAGTTGGATTGAGATCTCGTCTAACTAGAATTGCAGCTGTCTTCTTATTATCTATGCTCTATGGTACATTGCTTCATATGAAAGATCTTATCATACATTCATTCAGGGTATATAAACAATGCCCTCTATACTCCGACAACGCCATCAACTCTATAACCAGATTACTGCTTTTTCTTTCCGACAGCCAAACCAGTCCTAGAAAGATCATGGCAGTTCCTCTTCCCGGTAGAGCTCATCAACCAGAAGGTCCACCGTGGGTTCAGCCGCTGCGCGGATCGCATCCAGCTCATCCCTACTCAACTCGCTGAGGACATAGTCCGCAACGTGTTTCGGTTTCCGGCTCTCGGGTCGTCCAATGCCAACGCCTACTCTCATGATGGACAACTGCACGTCGTCACCCTTGCCCCGGTTCGAAGATGGACGGAGAAGACCCTTCCCGTGCAAACTGTCCATGATGCTAATCAGGCCACGATGGCCCCGAAGACTAGCCTGCTGAGGACCGCCTCGACGCACCTTCAATCGACCAAGAGGCGCCTCGAGCTCGTCGTGAAGAATGACCAGAGTTGGCTGGAACCGTTTCAATTCCCGAGGGTGAATCCCCTGAGGATGGTTCTTCCAGGGCGATTGTTCATGGACCGGGAACATCTGAAGCGATCCACCACCACTCTGGATCTGCACGATCTGGTCGAACGTCTCTCGTTGCGTCGAAAGCCATCCGTCCAGTTGGCGGGTGAGTTTGGGCCCGGATTCATTCATGAACGACGGACTGGACCATGTCTGGTAGAAGGCGGGCTGGCCGGCTTTCGTCGGTGACATAAATGGGATCTTGGCGGGGAGTAAGGGCTTCACGGCATCGAGGAGGATGTGTCCTGCACTGTGGCGTGTGGACCGGTAGGGTCCTTTGTTTCCTATTGACGCGATGAAGAGGAATCGGCGCGGTGTTAGGATTGGGGTGGTGGTGCGGAGGATTTCGCCCATTGTGAGAGGAGATAGACAGGTCCGTCCGGGAGATGAAGAAGGTGATAATGAAAATCTGTGATCATCCGCCTGCACCTCTTCCACGCCGTGCTTTTTCTCTGGTGGTTTTTGGGGCTTGATGCGGATTCGATCAAATCTCGTTACGCTGTTTTTATCGACGCGCTGATCCCCTCTGCAAATTATCTAATCGCTGCAGAATCAAAACGTAGAGAGTTTTATAGATAGCCCATATATGTACAATGTACAATGTTCAGTCGTTAGCATTGATTCGAGAAGAGGTCTGCAACTGGAGGCGACAGGTTACTGCTCTTGTTCTCGATATGGGCGGTTGAGTTTTCTGCGTCGGGAGATCTACCGCGAGCATTTCGCGGGGAAGCTGGTCGGCCGCCCCGATTGGCTCTTGGGCAGCATATAGATCTAAGTATGGAAGAATGTTCCTGGATAAAAGAGATCTCGTTCAGTGTGCTGGATAGATATTGCATATTAATATGCAATGTAATGGCCTGTTACTACAATTCGATGGTGGATGTCTGAATGGCAAGATGCCTGAATGGCAAGGCGTCCGTGTCCCATTTTGGTCACTGTGCACGTGTCCGTCTCTGGATGCTTGCTTACTGTCTCTTTCTGTCTGCGAACCAACTCGAGCAGTCGTTATTAGTTACCCTCCATCCGAGAATTATTGTTTCTGGGGCCATCCGTCTCATCTTCTCGTCTCCTCACCACATCTCGGGCTTTGCGCCGTTTGACAAACCCCGCAGCCCCGCCTCCCTGCCTGTGACATTTCCATATTTCGCCAGCACGTACGTGGCTGGTGGTGGTCCTGTATAAGCGAAACAGGAGAACGAACAAGGAATATCCTGGAAACAAGTCCTTGGCAGGATTTTAACGTGCGCCTTCGTTCCTCGGAGGATTCCGTAAGAATATGGTACTCGAGCCACTGGGCTCGGTACGTGTTCCCAGAGCCCGTGTTCCTACTCGAATTGGGCTGATCTCCGTCCAGGATTCACTGAAACTGGTGCTACAATAGAGTAATTAAATGCTGGATGGCAATCCTTCGATGTCTTCTCCCGTCATCCCCTGGACCCACTGGACGCTGCATCGACGCTTGGGATCATAATACCAAATAGATAGTGTCTCAGTGACACGGGGTTGACAGGGAAGAGCTCCATTCTAGACGGACCCCAGAAGTCTTTAACGCGTCATGTCATCGCTCGGCTCAGGAGTCTATCGGGTTGCTATCCAGAAAAGGAATCTAGTACTTTATCAAAGGGGGTATTATTATTGACGTCTTTCTAAATTAAACCTCCGTCTTTGCTCACAAGCGACAGCTCATCTACGAAGTCCTGAATCGAATACCCACTCTGGTTATTCTGTGATGGACGTACTCCGTATGGTACTCCGTATGCACCATCGAAATGAAGGCGCCTCTCGCGGGTCCCCACAGGGGAATCTGTTCCAGCTGTTCGGGCCCAGGAGACGCCCTCCACATCCCACCGCCCGCCGATCCAGAAACGCGGTATGCTGCAGTGGTTGTGTCGCACGGCCTGATTCAGAAGAACGAGCCATGCATCAAGCCGAAAGAGCTTGGATGCAGGCGGTACCGTTGTACCGGATCCTCGATTCCTCTCACGACTTGCTAGCGGGGCTATCTGACTTGTTCAGAGTGGTCTACGCTAGATCAGATGGTTGCATGATAGATACAGGCGGCTTCGCACACAGACTGAATTTCCTGTGGGTATGAGCGTGATACACGAAAAGGATGTGTAGCGTACTGGATCCATGGAAGTATCAACGGCAGCACTAGTTCAATCTCACGCTGGCATTTCAATATCGAACTCTTTCGAAGTTTCGAAGTCCGCGTGCTTGATAGCCTTGAGCAGTCTCTTTCTGTTGCGGCAAATCAGGAAGAATGAGCCACGCGCACTGCCGATCAATATTTGCTGGTACGTATTATTGACTTTGAGGATTATGCGTCTGATAAGTAAAACTTGAAGAAGCAGTATTTGCAACCAACTACTCTGACAGTCGCCAAATGCTCCCCACCAGGAAGATTGCAAGGAGTCATCTTTTGACATCCGATAGTTACCACCTAGCTGATGTTTTGAGTCAGAATAAGCAACCTTCATCTTATTTCTGAATCGTATCTGCGGGGAGCTGAACACTTCAAGATCACTGCGTCTCCGGCAATCGCCCCGTTCAAGAAATTGGAGGTGTTGGACAGACCCGACCTCTTTTCTTTGCACATTAGTGTGAGCCCCTGTTCGGGATCTCTGCGTGCGCCAGACACCGGGATACGGATTAGACAGGACCCTTCCCCAGAAATAGAACCCCCTAATAAATCCCTGGGTACATGTTATTACTCCGTACGGGTTAGACGTTGCTGACAATCTGACATAGGGTAGGAGTTCAACCATAGTAGTTAACCACTGTGGTATTGATACTGCGTTCCATAGTCACTCATTATCCAGTACGGGAAAGCCTGCCACCTGGCTGCCAAGACACTATAGACGAGACTTGGTAACTTCGCGGGCATGATCCACATGGTAAAAAGATCCGTTGACCATACCCTATATGGAGCTTACTCTTCGGGATTCGTCTACGCTGATCCTGGGATACGTGCCATGTACCATAGATATGCCGAGAGCTAGGCTCAGCCGCAGGTCGTACCTGCTGCTAAGAAAGACTGGTCGGATACATCCCGTCCGGGGAACAACAAGGCTAGCAGCCGATATACCACGCCAAAAGACCCCGAGAACCGCTCGGCATGCAGTCCGGAGTGTGCAGAGTGCAGCATGCGTGCTACGGAACATAATCGGCCGGTTTTATTGTCTAGATTGCGGAGTCCACTATTCCTGCGGACGAGATTGAGCAGACATAACGTTCGACAACGCTGAACGGAGTGTTGAGACCGAAACGGGCTTGTGGCGTGTGGATGCTGCGCTGGCATCGCTTAGACCTCGTACCATCGCGGCCGCCGTCTCTTTAACGCCAGTGTGATTGGCCCCGACAATTCAGGGTTCAACGGGGAGGCCGCTTGGTCTGAACTCTGGTGCGTTCCAACATAACCGCCTAGTTGGGTCCGGAGAATCGATAGAGTCGGTTACTGCGCCAGTGTTTTTCACTTGTCCAACAAGCTTTGGCGCCTTTCCTGGTAGAAGCGCTAGCAAGTTCACCGGAATAACAATGGTCAACGACCTCGCCTGGTCGGAATCATTGCATGAACATCCATAGTCCACTATTTGGCCGGGGAACGCGGAAGGAATACCAGACTTTTGTGTGAAGCTTCTAGGTGGAAGTATCCCCGGTGATCATCTGTAAGTTCCTGTAGAACGGGCCACTTTGCCGGTTTGGCAAATGACTGAGCTGTTTTGACGCCGTGAGCACAGTAAGTTAGAAGCTAAAGTTGTTGATTCCGTGAGGGGAAGTGCACCAAGAAATTGGAACACTGCGTCCCGCATTCACGATGGTATAGGGCTCTCGGATAAACCCCATTGATGATAGTCGAAGGGAAAAAAGCAATGACACCCGAAACTTGGTGGACCGGGAATAGTAATAAACAATGGAGACACCAGATGCGGCGATTGCTGTCTATTACATGGATCGTCGGTCCCAGGACAATGGTCTGAGACGTTCTGAGGGGTTAGAGCAGGTTGCTTCCACGGCTCGCAGCACGACATCCCACTTCCTGAATTGGTGCGCACATAACACGTCCGTACTGCCTGGCCGGGATGAGAGGGAAGGAAGCAATATCCAGAACGATTATAAGAGGCAGAGACACTAGAGTTACAGATGAGCTGGACGAACGTCAAGGGCATTACTACTCTACGAGAGATGGAGCCGTCGTCCAGACCTCGATGGACTGCCATCGTCCTCCTCCTTCTTCTTTGGCGACTGCCGGCGCAAAAAGAATAGTTATCATGATTCGCCGCTGGTCCGATGGAGCCCCAAAAGTATTGCAGATCGTCTCTTAACTTGGGGACAGGCTGACCGTTTGGCGGAAACAGGCAGTACCATAATTATTCCTACTCGACATTATTGATGATTAATGACATGAGTGCGAGATATTATTATCGATACTCGGGAACAGGGTGTGATCTACAATATGCTTACCTTCCCACATTCCACCCTGCTCGGTCTCCCTAGCGAGAGCTATCTGTTCCGGTTCCATATACGGAATACTCCGTACTGCTCACTGATCAGGATCCAGCCGTTCTCGTTGGTGAACTAACTTCCATCAATCCAAGCCGCCAGCCGTTCCCGTCTGCACGTTCCACTTGGTTTTTGAAGCTGACCTTGCTTTGCCGTTACGAAGTTGAGGTGCAACCCCATTAAGCAACTGGATGTGTGCCTTTCCGTCATCTGGTCATCTTATAGCCGCATAAATCTGATCTGGCTAGAATGTTTGGGCCTGGTGGCGGCCTATCATCCAGAATGATTCTGACGGAGCACTCCTCTTGAACCGCTTCCATCCGCGATCCGGGACCCCTCAGTGCGTGGGCCATGCATGATGCGTGTTCCACAGCCAGCGCACGACCTTTGGAAGCTACCGGTGTGGTTTGCCCTGAGACCGAGACAGGGATTACTCTCGTATAGCACGGCCAGAATGGCCCGAGGCCGAACTGGAGAGGTCGAGAACGCATATGATGTGACTCGCACCGGCTGGATGCACGCTGATAGATTCTATGACTGCTGTTTAAGAGATAGTCCCACTTTCTCGGATGACCAGACGAACCGACCTACCATTAGAGATACTGAGCCAATTTTGCATGCTCATGCAGCGGTCGTCCGCCAGGACTATGTACTCGGTTCAGAGGAATTCCAATAATTAGAATAAAGATTTCCGGAAGGCCTGTCAGCATTGGTGCCACAATCCCGGCACCAGGGCGTTCCTGCATGTCAAAAGCATCTAGGTTGATACCGTCAATTCCGGTCTACGAGCCAGCGGAGGTCGGTCTCTGTCCGTCGCTCTCCACTCGCGCCGTCCCTTCACGCCGGGTCTCTCCCTCTCCCTCTCAGCGGGTGGGGACGTTGGTAAACTCGGTGCCTGTGCGCAAAAGGTTAACGCCGAGAATATCCAGTCGCCAGTGACAGGCGCTGGTGAATAATGGAGTTAAACTCACTACACAGGCTCAGACCACCACTCGACCGTTGCAAAGCAAGAGGCATAGGCTCCTTCAATTCTATAGTTGCTTCTCGCCTGCTCGACGGTGGATTCTCGCGGAATTCCCGAGTCTTCTGCATCGAGAACACGCTTTAGACTTCGCATTGTACGGGTGGTTTACAGTCCAGCGCAGCTTCTTTGTTATTAACTCCGCATAATAGCTAAATTGCTACCTCCCTGAAGAAAATAGTGAATCCCCCTTGTTCTCAACCCCTCCCTCCGTATCATCCCATCGATGCTCGAACAGACGGATTTGCATCATTGTTCCTGTTATCCTCCTTCCTCATACTAGGTTCCTCATACTCGCCCCCAGAACTTTGCTACGGCTCATCGGCCACGAAACTGCCAGACTCTCTGGCTTTGCAGTAGGGCACGCCCCGCAGGGGAGTGGACTCGTCGCCGCTCTTCCGAACGCATCCTTTGGGAGTGATAGCCTTGCGTGACTCCCCATCCTCCTGGATAGAACAGTCATGTCATGTCCGGAGACAATATTCGGTCCAGGGAACACGAGGTCAGGGACGACGATGGCCCTGTTATCGAAATCGAACCGGAAAGCAACGGAGAAGAAGCAGAATCGCCTCTAGAGGAGGAAACTTCGCCAGAATACTCCTCGATATCTGAATCTGACGATGAAGACTCGACTTCCATGTTGGCCACCCACCTGATAATCGTGAGATCCATGGTTCCTTAAATGGCCGGCAGCTGATTGCAACAGAAGATCAACCAGGTCATTCCAAAAAGACACCATCGAAGATGTATTTGAAAACGGGCGGAGGTACTGTAACGAAACGTACTTCATGCCCAACGATGAAGCCGAACAGACTCGGTTGAACATCGCTCATCAGATCTACCTGATTGTCCTTGATGGCGAGCTAACGAGGGTCCCTATACCCAGGGGCCGTACTCGCGTCCTGGATATCGGTACGGGCCCCGGAGACTGGGCGGTCGAGATGGGTGAACGATATCCGGACGCAGAAATCGTCGCTACTGATATCGGTGTTTTTGACATCGGTCCCAGTAGCCTGGGACTCCCGAACGTATCTTTCCAACTGGACGATGCCGAAGCGGAATGGACGTATCACGAACCGTTCGATCTAATCCACCTACGGAGTCTATCAGGAGCTTTCCGTGACTGGGGTTCGGTCTACCGGCAGGCTTTCCACCATCTCCGACCTGGGGGCTATATTGAGGTGATTGACGCAGATACGGCAGCGGACGTGATCAACTTCCCCAATATTCAGAATTCCTATTTCAGTATCCTTGTTGCTGCGATGCAGTCGGCCGCGGAGGAGACGGGTTTCCAACGCAACCAGGGCCATTTACGCCCGGCTCTCCTGACGTCTGTTGGATTCACGGCTGTTAACAGTACGGACATCACGATCCCAGTGGGTGTATGGCCGGATGACCCGCGGCAGAAGACTCTGGGCAAGATGGCGCTGATTTCGATCTTGGAGGGGCTCGAGTCATGGAGTCTGCGACAGTTAACCGACACCGGCAACTGGACTGCGGAGGAGGTGAGGGCGTTATGTGACAAGGTGAAGGGAGAACTAGTGAAAGCAACGGGGATGACAGCGTGCGTACGGATCTTAACTGGGAGGAGACCCTATGCCCATGATTTCAGAAGGGGCCGGTCGGATGATGAGATGTTGGAGGAGGCATTGGCACGACTGCAGTTGCGTGAGAGCAAGAGGGACGAAAGCTGATCCCGATGAGCCCGATGGAGTCAACATCTTGCGACAAAAAAACACTGCACCGCTGGGGGACTATGCTGACAGTGACGCATATCCTCAATTCCCATCGTTGGGACCAAGTGATGAGGGCATATTATCGGATGTCTTCCCAACAAGACATCACCAAGGCACATGGCGATTCGGGGGATACATCCTGTCCTCCCACAGCACAGCATCCTGCTACAATCGCCGTCCACAACACATCCCAAAAAGTTTCCAAGGCGAGATAGACGTCGAAGTGACTCGCGGTAATTCATACCGGTCGCCCCGGAAAGAGTTTGTCATGGCGGCAGAGTCGTGATCCAATCCATCTTCGCATCATCTTTTCCTATACATTTTTCATATCCTGTACATAGCTTTCTACTTCACGTTGATTTTTGGTTCATCAGGAGGTGCATACCGTTATAATGGTCTATTGCATATTATTACTCTTCTTTCTGCTCTTCTCCGGGACAATCGGCAAGTCTATTCTGACGAACTAGAAAGAATGGAGGCAAAAATAATGTTAGAAGATTATACATAGACTTGATTTATTCTCTGTTCTATCTTATTGACTTTGGTTTTCGAGCGAGTTAGATTATGGACTGGCTCGATATGCATCATCATATCTTAGAATAGATAATTGGTCTATCAGGGAACTTTTGGAGAAAATATGCACTGCTGCCTCCGACAACGGATATGTGAAGAAAAGATAATATAGAGAAAACATCCGGAGAACTCCCGCCAGAACCGATGCTTGAGCGTAAAAGAAATGAAGAAAGCCATAGGGCATTGGATGATCCGATGGAGGAAGAGGGTTCGTGAAGCAATGGGAAATGAGAAGACAAATTCATAGCTGGAACTTCGTCCTCGTCTTCTCCATTCCTCCCTTCCATTCCCATTCTTGGCCACTGGCTCGTTGGATGCCCTTATCGACACGTCGGAGCTTGAGAGTAAATCGCGGACCTAGCTCTTGCAGACCAACCCGGATCCCCTCAGCGCCTTTCATCTGCTCGCCGTCGGCGCCGATGACGGCCTTCTCGGTCTCGCGCTTCTCGCGGAAGACGTAGCGGTGCCGACGGACAAAGATGTAGTCGCGCTGATTCGCTAACGTGACGACCTGGCGGCCCTCGAATTCAGGCTGGGGTGGGAATAGGGTGCGGAAGAGATGAGCCGTCAAGATACCCAGGGGAGTGCGGAAGTTGTTCAGGATCAATTCGGGCCAGTGGTCGGTTGGGTTTCCGTGACCGGGGAGTTTCTTTCCTTCGACCCAGTTGCTAATGGAGAAGTTGAAGGTTGGTCCGTGAGGGAGGTGCACGATGGTGAGACCAGACGGTCGTTTCTGGTCCTCTTGCAGGACAACAACGGCCGTGTAGTTCCGGTTCGAGGCGAAGGAGCAGATTTCACGCAGGGAGAACTTGTAGGAGTGGTGGTGGGCGGTGCGGCGGATGTAGACGCTGTTGGGGAACAGGTCGGTGAGGAGTTCGGCTTCGTGATGGAGAGTCGAGTGGATGGAAGTCGTGACGAGGATCTTGGGCGCTGGGGGAGGTTTGTTAGAGAAGAGCGAGGGGAATTTGGCAGCGAGAGCTTCGGGGGCGAGGTTGAGATTCGTGCTGCGAGTCGATTGACTCGGGCTGGTTGCTCGTTCGGTGGCTGTGGGGATGGAGGATTTGGAGCGGCCGCGAGTATTTGGTTTTGAGCTTTCTTTATCTTCGTCTTCTTCGTCTTCGTCCTCATCATCGTCGTCGTCACTTGTAGCAATCATACTGTCGACCTCGTCCTGATCATCGTCTTCATCTTCATCCTCCTCCTCTCCTCCTGACGACTGTTCCTCCTTCGACAACGGCCGATTCAATTCATCCTCGTCCTCCTTCCTCTGTCTCTTAATCCGCTCCACGTCGACGCTGAGCCCCAATCCGCCTTCTTCGACATCGCTATCGGCCTCATCCCACACTCGTTTCCGCTCGAGGGTCAGCGGGATATTCTTGCGCAGACGTTCCGCGCGCAGACTGGGATCCTTGGCCTCTTCCTTCTTCCTCCCAAATCGTTCCTTGCGACGGGCCTCATCTTTGGAGCGCTTGCGCTTGACGTGCAGGAGCTGTCGGCGGAGCTTGTTGGCGGGTTTGTAGTCTGTGGAGGATTGAGGGGGCGCTTTGGAGGATTTTTTGGGCATCTTGATTTTGTGATTCTTTCCGTATCCTGTGTGGGATACAGATATTTGAATCAATTATCCAGAGATATACTCGTGGATATAATATATTCTAGTTATAATATCGAGACTAAAAAATAAAAATGGATCGGGGAAAAGCGGCGGAGAAACGTTTGGCCGAGAAAGAGCGGAAGCAGAAATGAGTAACATTGCTATATAACTATTATATGTTATATTTGATATTTGATTGATATTATTGCTTTAATTTTATATTGAAATTGATTGTTCGTCCCTGGCTGAGGCTGTTGAATATTCTCACACCCTCCCTATTAATCCTCCAGCGGATGACTCGGTCCGTCCTCTCTCGCCTCGTCCGCCAATATCATCTCCATCCTCCGTCCAGAAACCCCGCCAGAGCCTTTTCCTCCACACACGCCACTTTCCGCGCAAAGGCCGTCAAGGTCGATTCCACCATGGCTACCCTCACCACCAAGACCGGGCAGACCGTTGATCGGTCCAGCCTCGAGTCGCTCGTCCGTCGCCGGCTGTTCTTCACCCCCTCGTTCGAGATCTACGGTGGTGTCTCCGGTCTGTACGACTATGGCCCTCCTGGCTGCTCGCTGCAGGCCAACATCGTCGACCTGTGGAGGAAGCACTTTGTGCTGGAGGAGGACATGCTCGAGGTCGACACCACGATGCTGACCCCGCACGAGGTCCTCAAGACCAGCGGGCACGTCGACAAGTTCGCCGACTGGATGTGCAAGGACCCCAAGACCGGAGAGATCTTCCGTGCAGACCACCTGGTCGAGGAGGTGCTGGAGTCGCGTCTGAAGGGCGACAAGGAGGCGCGTGGCCAGAAGGTCGTCGTCGACGAGGAGAAGGAGGCCAAGAAGAAGAAGAAGGTCAAGGAGACCAAGATCGTCAAGCTGGATGATGCCGTCGTCAAGGAGTACGAGGAGGTTCTGGCCAAGATCGACAACTACGACGGCGACGAGCTGGGCCAGCTCATCACCAAGTACGATATCAAGAACCCCAAGACGGACGGCCCTCTGCTGCCCCCGGTCGCCTTCAACCTGATGTTCCAGACCTCCATCGGTCCCAGCAGCAACATGCCCGGCTATCTCAGACCCGAGACGGCGCAGGGTCAGTTCCTCACCTTCCAGAAGCTGCTCGAGTTCAACCAGCAGCAGATGCCGTTCGCCTCCGCCTCCATTGGCAAGTCATTCCGCAACGAGATCTCCCCCCGCGCGGGTCTGCTGCGGGTGCGAGAGTTCCTGATGGCGGAGATCGAGCACTTTGTCGACCCCGAGGGTGGAAAGAAGCACCCCCGTTTCGAGGAGGTCAAGGACACCGAGATGTCGCTGCTGAACCGTGACGTCCAGTTGTCTGGCAGCACCAAGACGGAGCAGATGACTATCGGCAAGGCCGTCGAGACCGGTCTGGTCGACAACGAGACCCTGGGTTACTTCCTGGCCCGTATCCAGCAGTTCCTGCTGAAGATCGGTGTCGACAAGAGCAAGCTCCGCTTCCGTCAGCACATGGCCAACGAGATGGCTCACTACGCGGCCGACTGCTGGGATGCTGAGTTGTTCACCAGCTACGGCTGGATCGAGTGCGTTGGTTGTGCAGACCGCAGCGCTTACGATCTGACGGTGCACAAAAACAAGACCGGCGCCCCTCTGGTCGTGCGTGAGACCCGCCCGGAGCCTCTCCGTATCGAGGAGTGGCAGGTCAACTTGGACAAGAAGAAGTTCGGTCCCCGGTTCAAGAAGGACAGCAAGACTGTCGAGGCCGCCGTGGAGGCGCTGTCCCAAGAGCTGCGCGAGAAGCTGGCTCTGGATCTGCAGCAGAACGGTAAGATCGAGGTCGATGTCGAGGGTGTTGGCAATGGCAAAGTCGAGCTTGAGAAGGACCTCGTTGCCATCGAGAAGCGCGAGCGCGTGGAGCACATCCGGGAGTACACTCCCAATGTTATCGAGCCGTCTTTCGGTATAGGTCGTATCCTGTACAGTCTGATCGAGCACGTGTACTGGTCCAGACCAGACGATGAGGCCCGTGGTGTAAGTTCTTTCCTCTCATACGATTCTTGGTATTTCTATATACTAATGCTTCTCAGATTCTGTCTTTCCCGCCAGTGATTGCGCCCACCAAGGTGCTGCTGGTGCCACTGTCCAACCACGCCTCTTTCCGACCTCTGCTTCAGCGCTTGACCTCTAAGCTGCGCCGTGCTGGAATCTCCAACCGTGTGGATGACTCCTCCGCCAGTATTGGCAAGCGTTACGCCCGTAACGACGAGCTGGGTACTCCGCTCGGCATCACGGTCGACTTCCAGTCCGTCAAGGACCAGACGTACACCCTCCGTGACCGCGACACCACCAAGCAGGTGCGCGCCAGCGAGGACGAAATCCTGCAGGCCGTCAAGTCGCTTGTCGACGGTGACGAGACCTGGGAAGATATCCGGAAACGCCTGCCCGAGTTCACCGGCCAGGAGGCTGAGTAAGAGTCCAGTATCTTCTAGAAAAGAAAAGCTACGGTACACTCTCCGTATTTCTATATTTACTATTCCTTTATTACTTTTTTTTTTCAGTTAGAAAAGGTACTATATGGAGGGCTACGATTACCCGCGAACGTTGTCTTTTCTCTGGATATCTAGAGTAGATGGGACGTGAATACGTGATGTACGTAGAACGAGGAATACAAATACACTGCCATTTCCAATACAGCGTCGATTGCGGATAAGTCGATAGACTACAGTTTAAATGGCAGATCATAATGCAGTAGATTGATGGCCTAAGTTGATATATCAGACGTAGTTATACTTCATATGCAGCGCCAAGAGTCTGAGAGCATCCGCGGTTCCAGCGAGACTTCGGTGACCTCCAACTGGCCTCATCCTCTCTCCCTCTGGATTCTCCTCTCCTGGACTGCCATGGAGATCTGCTGAATAGCTCCTCTTGACAATCCCTCGTTCCTGTCCAGGTCATTTCCTCCGCCCCATCCTTTCCATCCGTGTCGTGCCCGACAGCTTCCCTGCGGCCACATGGCGCCGAACAACGCCTCCGCGAAGATCACCCTCTCATGTCCGCTGTTCGCAGCCGACTTCGACCCGCGCAATAATGGCTTCCTTCTAGTTGGCGGCGGTGGCGGAGAAGGTCGCAGTGGTGTTGGCAACAAGATCGCAAGTCTCGACCCTTTCTTTGCTTTGTTTCCTCTCTCTATCTGCTGCTCTCATCGCTTCGATCTCCCTTTGGCGATGACGCAAACAATCCGGGGGTTCTTTGGACTAACAGGCCATCGCGACGGGACAGACTCTCCTCGACACGTCCAGACGCAATGAGATCGCCGAAGTAGTCGACATTGAGCTGTCGCGCGACGAAGACTCGGTCACGTCGCTGGCAGCGGCGCATGCGGACGATGAGTCGGTCGTTGCGTTTGCGGGGATCAATAGCTCCGAGAAAGAGCAGCTACAGGGCAACAACCAGCATCTACGATCGTTTCGCGTTGCCTATCCTCCAAGGAAGAAGACGGCGGTGACGGAGCCGGAAACAGATGCAGAAGGAGAAACGGCGGCAGCAGAGGTTGAGAAGGAGACGACGTCGGTCGAGGAGGTCGCTCCGCAAAAGAAGACGGTGCCGTTGTCACGAGCGTCGTTGTTCAGGAATCCGACTGTCAAACTGGCCAAGGGCCAAAAGATCGATACATATCAGCGGATCTTGAGGCTGTCGCCATGGAGGGGACCGGATGCTCCGCGCATTGCGGCCATTGCGACGGGACTGGCGCCCTCTGGGGAGATTGTGCTGTTTAATGTGACTACGATGCCGAGCGAGTCGGATATCCTGGCCCGGATACAACTGGGAGCTGGAGAGGAAGCGGAGGATGTTGATATCATCGACCTAGAAGATGGGACGTTCAGAGTTGCGTACACCAATGGTACCGAGGTGTCTACGTTCGACATTTCGCCCAAGAGTAAGTCGAGTGCTTCGCCTGAAGTCCGGACGGTCTATACCATGCCGAAAACAACCAAGATGAGACCGAAATTTCGTGCCCTCCGTTTGCTCTCCCCGTGGGCTCTGCTACTGCTCCAGAACGCGCCGAATCGATCTGGATGTCAGCTAGCGGTCTTGTCTATACCTTCTTCGGGGAATGCCCAGGCGACTGTCGTTCGCCGTCGGAAGCTGCCCAGGTCAATGAAGATTGGATTGGGGTTGGATGTGTCGAATCTGGGAGAGAACGAGACGAAAGAGCGACAGTATGTTCTGGCTGTCTCTGGTAGCGATCAGTCGATTGCGGTCTACACTCTCGATTACCACCCGAAGAAGGGCTACAGTGCACCACGGCCGTATACGACTCTACGGGACGTTCACCCGTTCTCCATGACCAAGCTCTGCTTCTCTACGTTCACCCCTCCGGCTCATCCCATCACCGCAGCACCCGGCCCTCAGTATCTCAAGCTGGCGTCCGTCAGCATGGGCAATACCGTCGTCGTCCACACATTCCCTCTTATTCCATGGCCACCTACATCTCGTACTGCGCGCTACCTCCTCGTCAAGCCCGGCCACCCGGAGGCCTGGGACACCATCTTCAGCAGCTTCGTCGCCCTCGTCGTTGTCGCCCTGGTCTGCTTCTTCCTGCAGGCCTTCACCGAAATCCGGGGCGGCATCCCTCCGTACCTGGGCGCTACAGACTGGCTTCCTCCCCGTGTGCGCGACTGGATCGCTCGTCCTTACATGTTCGAACACCACCTCCCTGGCCGCGTGGTGCCCGACGTGACTCCTCCCTCGTCCATCCCCCAGGTCAAAGTCCATGACGAATCTCTCCGCAAGCTCTTGTCTGCACGCCGCGCCGCAGGAGCAGTCGACCTCGCCTCCGACACGGCACCCCAACCACCGTCCATCTTCGTCCGGGACGAAAGCACCGCCATCTCCGTATACACCGCCCAGGGCGCCGAGGCCCTCATCCAGCAAGAAACCGCTCGGAAATGGGAAGACCTCCGTGAAGATGAGCGCGAGAAATGGAAGAAACGCCTCATCGAAGCAGGCCAGTGGGCCATCGAGGAAGGAGAAACCGTCCTCAAGGGGGTGTTCTTTGGCCAGATCGGCCAGATCATCGGTGATGCGATTGCCAGATGAAAAGCATTAGTTATCGTTATCATCTAGCTATGTGACGTATGCATTTGTCTTTATTGTTATTATTATCATTACTGTCACTTTTTTGGATTATCTCGGATCTTCCTTTTTTTTTTTTTATTATGTACTTGCTTGCGTCTTGTGTAATGTCGGAAATGAGGGAGATGACTATAAAAGAAGATAGGAAAGAAAGAAAAGAGATTTTTTAATTCGTCTACCATGGGTTCATCCATTTATATCTGATCCTGTCCTATTCCACCATTGGGGTATGTACATACCATATGCGGTGGAAACTGGTGGTCGTAGTCAAACAGTGTAGTTAGTATATAGTAACTATACGGAGCTCTACTGGATTAGAATTACAAAGGACAGTTGGTTTGAGATTATGAATACGGAAGGTATTATTGATCTATCTGACGGTTCCGCTTGCTTGCCATGAATCAATATTTCATCGTCAACTCGTCTCGTCAAAAGCCGTCGGTGACATGAGGGGATTGTTGAGGAAAGGGGGGTGTGGTATATGTGTAATCGGGCACGGGAGGGGGATATCGTAGATGGGAGAGATGCAAGACATATTATTCATGGACCGACGTCATCTTTTGTGGGAGGATAGATCGCGTTTCGAGACAAGGACGTCCGGCTGTGCGGCGGAGTTCGAGAGAAATGTATGGAGGTATTCCTCTTCACATAGTTTAGATCCACATCAACCAGACATGGTAATCCACCAACACGGCCAGAAAAAAGGAACGAGGAATGGCAAGCGAAAGGAGCGAAAGAGAACAAGAAGATCCCATGCGAACCAAATCAATGCGCCGAACTGTCCACGCCAAATTTGTAGTTTTGAGAAGACAAATTGTAGTTTGGATATCATGCCAGAAGTCTTTTTATCAAACGCAGGTCGTAAAGGGGAAAAAAGAAAAGAGCCGAGAAGATGAGGCGAATGAGATCGAAGTCCAATATGTATATGAAGATCACATCGAAGGAACACGACGTGTGGAAGATGGCCTAGTCCTGGTGATAGCCAAGCATATCGGGCGAGAAAAGCGTAGTTGTTGTCCGAAGTCTGTCAAAGGTCGCCCATCGTAAATATCTACTGTCCGCTGTTCTTCTTCCAGCGGAGCAATTCAGCCAAGCTGGCCAGGCTGCAGCCCATCTTCAGGAACTCATGCGCCAGCAGTTCGTCAGCGGTGGCACGGCTGCGCACGTCGACACACAGGCAGACACTCAAGAAGGACTTGAGCTCCTTGCTGAGCTTCTCGGGCTTCTTCAATCGTGGGGTACCGTTGGTGGCAATGAGATACAGCGCCTTCAGCGGCTCCTCGTTGAGGTACGGCGGCTCGGACTCGATCATCTCGATCGCCATGATACCAAGCGACCAGCAGTCGACCTTGGGACCATACTCCTTCTGCTTGACGACTTCAGGGGCCATCCAGTACGGTGTGCCGACCATGGTGGCACGCTTGCTCTTCGACTCGGTCAACTTGGCACAGAAACCGAAATCAGCTGAAAGGAGGGACAGTGTTAGCTATGACCTTTCCATAAAGATCAGATCGAAACTTACTGATCTTGACATTTCCAACACGGTCAAGGAGGACGTTATCACTCTTGATATCACGGTGAATGATATTCTGGCTGTGCAGGTGGGCAAGACCTTTGCAAGTCTAGAAATAGAAGTCAGCAAGCAAATAACGAAATATGTGAAGATCGATTGGGAAACGTACCTCGAAACAGATCGTGGCAATCTGGTCCTCCTGGATAACAGGGTTGTTGTCAATGACATCCGTCAAAGCACCGCCTTCCATGAATTCCATCACCACCCAAAGTTCATTGTTCTGCTCTTGCAAGAACGAGTCAAGGAAGTTGACGATGTTGGGGTGCTGGCTGTCCTTCATGACGATAATCTCGTTGACGATCAACTCCTTTCGAGGCTGGCTTCGGAGATCCATCTGCTTGATAGCAACCTGGCCCCGAGGACCATAGGTGCGGTACATCTCACGCGCCACGGGCGAACTTGCGTTCTCCTTGATACGGGCGACATACACGGAACCAGAAGCACCCTGTCCGATCTTCCGCTGCTTACTGTATGACTCCGTAGGGTTCTCCTTGGAAACAACTGCCTTGAGTCTCTCCATGACCTCGTTCTCGGTCATGTTTGACATGCGGACCTCCTTCTTGCTCGGCTCCGCCTTCTTCGACAATGCAGCCTCTGCCTGTTTGACACCATCCGGAACAGCGTTCTTATTCGTGTTCTGCTTGTTGGCAATGTTCAATGGCTTCACAGCCTGCACTGGCGTCGGCAGTTTCGCGGGAGGAGGACCCTGGCCCTGAGGCTTAACGCCGTTCTGAGCGCGGGTAGCCGGGTTGGGAGAAGGCTGGCGCTCGTTTGAGTGCAGAGGATGCGACGCTCCTTGGCCATTGACCGGTCTCTGTCCATTGTTCTGAGCAGTCGGAGGGGATGGCGCAGGGCGCTGCGCGGTCATCTGTCTCGGGGGCTGCTGACGAGCAGCGGATCCAGGGGCCTGAGGAGCTGGGCGGCTGGGGTTGTATCTGTTGTTCATGCTTGGGTCACTGTCCGACGAGCCGTAGCCACCAAGCTCCTGCTTGGCCAGTGGCACACGGGTCTTGGGAAGAGATGCATTGTATTCCTCCTGTTCAATACGCTCCTGCTCCCGTCGGCGGGCCTCCTCTTCTGCCCGACGGCGGTACTCCAGGTCAGCCTCGGAGGGCCGTCGCTGAGACTGGGGTGAGGAAGCGCTCGAAACACTGCCCAGTCTTCCAGATGAAGAAGTATCCAGGCGCTGCAGAGGTCCTGGTGGCGGCGGTCGTGGAGGTGCAATGGAGCTGCCCACGCTCTGCATCGACTGAGGGCCGGAGCCTGGGGTGGCTGCGCCATTCTGGAAGTACTGCGGGTTCTGCTCGCGCATCTTGATGTCCGAATAGAACTCCAAGACCTCGATGACAGCCTGAGGATTCTTCTTGTAGTCTTCCTTGGTAATGGCAGATGCAGTCAACAATTTCTCCCATTCGGACGGCAGACCGACGAAAGCACCCGTCTGGGGATCGAAACCGACATGGACACGGTGACTGAAGTTCGTAGGGTTACTGACTCCTCCCATGCCGGGGCAGCGCTCGTAGATCTTGTCAATCCAGTCGTAGATCTCGTCGTCGTTCTTCACTTCACAGGTAATCGTCTTGGTGGGCACATCGCGAGTCATTATTCCCGATTTCGAGGACGCGTCCTTGGGGTTCGCAAGACGAGTGATCTCAAACGCCATCTTGCTGTCCTCAGAACGGGTCACTCCCGTCACGGTGGACAGCTGAATGGACAGAACCACCTTTCCTGTTTCGCTCTTCAGGAAATCCAGACGGAATTCACGCAGGACCAGGTAGCGCTGGTTCCAGCTGGCCAGGAATTTGTCCTCTTTGCATCTGACATATCCTTCCTTGATGACGGCGAAACCACCGGAGCCGGACTGGTTGGATTTATTGGTGCCAACAGACATGCTGCTGGTGTTGGGGAAGATCGAAAGCGACGGAGTGCTGGGCGAATTCATGCTCATCTGACTGAACGAGGTCGACACGCTCGACATGCTCGGGTTCACACTCAGGGACGGGCGCTCAGTCGGAGGACGAGGGGCAGGACCCGGGTTCATGAACTGCCCGGGGGAGTAGAAACTGGCAGACCATCAGCTGTGACCACGAGAGATCTGAGACCGATTATATTATTTTTTCCCCTGTAGACTCCACCAGGGCGAAAGGGCGGTCAATTGCGACTCTAGCGACCACCGCCTTCGGAGAATTCGGCGGGGAAGTGAATGTGGGGGAGACCATAGAAAGCAGGACACTCTGGGACAAAGGGGAAGTAAACGTACTTTCCGGACGCCATTCTGAGATACCCCCGCGGAAGCGATGTCTCTCGCTAGAATTCTCTCTGGTTGAGGGGAATGCAGCGGTGGGAAGGTTCCGCGAAGGAGGGATGGAGTGGAGAGAGAGAAGCGGGCTTCAAGAAAGCAACACTGAGTCAAGGTCAGCATCAATACGAGGGAGCTCAATGAATCGACTGCAATAGGCCGGGCGGTATTCATCAGTAGCAGCCCAGATCAGATCAGACTTGTCCAGTGAATGCAAGCTTCCCCAGGACCGGAAATGTAGGTAACAGCAGTTCCTGTCGCACAGAGCGATGTGCTGTCGAAGGGGGTTCTTTGCGCTCGCTTACCTGGCTATATCCAATTATCGGGGTCGTTCCTCGTATCGATCTGAGGATACTCCGAGCCCAGGGCGGGCACCGCTCGAAGTACCTCGAGGGAACTCGAACTGCTTGCGACGACAGAACCGTGCAGGCTTGGAGGAACGGACAGACCGCAGACACGCACGAGCAGCGTGGTGGGAGAAGATGAACGGGGTGAGCGAACACAAAAGGGAGAAAGGGAGAAAGAAAGGAAGTGAAGAGGAGAAGCAGTGTGTCGGCAGTTTCACCAGCGCGGATCCTCAACTGGTTTGAGGGAGGGGGAGGACGCCGAATGGAGGCTCTGCAAACCACCAACCACCACCGCGAGTGAATGGACGTCCCCTAAACCAAGTTAACTAACTACTCTGCTCTACAGTGAATGATAGACAGCCGTTATGTGGCGGGGTATCTTGGCATGAACTCGCGTGGCTGAGAAAACAAAGACGTTTGTTTCTAAAATTCGAGCGGTGTTACGATCATGAGTCTACTGGGAGTGATATTCTGTGCCAGATGAGTGCATCTTCAGAGACAGGAGAATGGCCATGCTGACAAGGACACCAGGATTTAGAGTATCACGGCTCTCCGTCGACAGGCACAGATTATCACTATCTAAGTAATCATCGTCTTAGCTCGCCGGCGCTTATTCTCACGGGCGGGATCTATCGCGCCGTCTGTCTCCCTAGCACAGAGAACACATGGGAGGTATAATTAGTTAGTACTATGGTATTAACCATCTGCCATACTCAAAGGGGACGGATTCCATCTTATCGAGTGGCCAATTGTCCCTGACCCTTGGAAAGGGGATGGGATGGGATGGTTCCTGAACCTGAACCATCCATTGTTCCTGTTCATCCCTCTCTTCCTCGGTTGGTCCTTTGCGTTCAGACTTCAGGAGAGCCATGGTCCATGCCAGATGCCCGCACATGGTTCCTCCCGTCGGTCAGTGAGCGAGCGAGCATCCCAAGAGACGGTGGATTCTCTCCTCGTTAAGCTCTCGGAAACAACCCCTTTTTTCCTTCTTTGCTCTGTTCGCTTCGCCCCTTCTGACACGGAACGCGTCGAGAAAGCGAACCCGGCATCTATAGGCCACTTGCCACACGGCAAACGGGAAGCGCCATCGCGATCCGTTCACCAGACCCGCCAATCCCGGCCGTTATAGCTCGTCTGATTCGTCTGTTGAAAGGATATCTTTGAAACGTCTAACGTCTATCCTGCTCCTGGTTCGCGCATTCATCTGATTGACATTGCTAGAGGAATTCGAGCTCCAGCTTGGGTCTGAGAGCGCAAGACGCCAGGAGGCCTTAGAGTAGATATTATTCCTGACTCGCTTTTTAGTCTAAGCGTTTGCCGCCGCCACCATATCCATGTTTACCACAGGCTCTTAAGTTGGTAGTAGTTATTAGTCTCTCGACAGTTACCATATACTGATGCGCACCTGGTGATCCAAAGTATCATCAAATCCATTATTGTCGAGATTATGTATATTGTGTCAATAATGTCCGAATTTTCCACTCAGAAACACGATGGCACTCAGGGATGTTATTTATATTCCATCTTTATATTCTGGCCAGACAGCCTGCCAGACCTGACAAAATCCGGAGGTTATCTCCTTTCTTCCTGTCATTAAATCTAAAAGATGCCGCAGTACTTCATCTCGATGCAAATAATAATGAGCGGGAAAAGAAGAGACAATTAAACTTGTAGTAAAGACGCCTATGGACCTATAGTTCTCCAAATGAGAGCAATCGGAACGCGAAGGCCGGGAACAGACAGTATGTTAGGACCCGATGAGATCGTTCATCAAAAGCAGAAACCGGACTCGCGAAGTATCAAGGTCATAATACTACTCACATAGGCCATACTATAGTCACCCAGAACCGATAATTCTATAGGTGAATTAGATCAGCAGGGTGATGTTAACAGATCGTATTTTTTGTATACTTACAACTGTCTTTCAAAGGGATTAATCAGTAGGTTAATATCACCCCCCGAAAACCGATGGGAAATATCATTGATAAGGACTGCAAATTGATTCACCTCGGGAAGTTTGTGACCATCAATTGCGAGGTCTCTTAAAGAGAGGGTTTCAATTTCTTGTGCTGGGACTTTGTGATAAGCGAAGAACATAATATAATCTATACATGGTTATATGCACTACTTACCTGAAAATAATGCCCGAAAACCTTCCATAATTACAGGATCACGTTGCCTGCGAGGTTGCAGCGCAAGCAACATCGCAGCTACAGGAACAGCCCAACGATCTCCATAACACCCTTGTGCAATTGTTATTGCAGTGCGAACTTCGGCATGAGTCGTATGGAGGGAGCCTCGTGGATATTTGAATGGTTCCCGAAGCTCCACGACTCTGTTGGCCCATTTAGTCCAATTTTCCCTGTTCCCCATGTTGGGATAAATTTGAAATAAGCCATTGTCTATCAGTTTCTGAAGGGAGGTCTTCGCGCATCTTTCGGCAATATTCAAGTCTCCTTGGCAGATATATTCACCAAAATACTTTTCGCCTTCACGCCACTCCAGTAGACGTGGGCGGATATTCTCGCGAAAGACATTTATAATATTCATATCTTTGATGAATGTGCCCTCTGGGAACTTGCTGGTGTCAACGATGAAGAGGAAGATACGGTCTAGGACAGTGTTCGATTCGATTCTGACGCTTCGAAACAAACCATATTGTAAAGCAAAGAGTAAGGAGCTAGTCCAACTAGTGAAGTTGCATTTTGACTCATGCCCGGGTTCCCATAAAAAATGTGCATTCAGCCGGTCTGCAGCATCCTTGACTGGGAGTCGAAAGATATCTTGAGTATGTATAGCCATATTGGGCTCTGATACTGGAGGGATGACCCTGGACAGGGTTGTCTGACCCGCGGTCGTAGGAGCGACGACACGAAATAGATACCTCGGGACATTGGTCAGCCCAGACTTGGGATAAAGCTGTAATGGATTTGGCCGAAATAGAAGTGGTTCATGAAGTTTGACATCCCCATTGAGGTTGGCGTGAGACATGATAGTTGCAATCTGGTTCCTTGCGATAGGCGATGGTTTTTATTGATAGAATGAGGTGTTGACGCTCTGGCCCGTCAATTGTAGAGAGGTTGGCGTTATTAACTGTGGGATGGTAGGCATCAAAGGTTATGTGACAGGTGGCATGGCGCCTACCCCGCTGTTGTGTAACATTGGTAAAATGCAGGGGTACATATTTCTCAAGTTGGTAAGAGATTGCTGACCATGGAAGATTTGTCAAAAGTTTTCGCGGAGATACATACACCCCCAAGGGCCACTTTTGCCCCTAGTCTATAGAGGATGTTATCCCGCGTCGCATTGTGGGATGGCAGAGTCGAAGATTGTAAAGTCTGAGGGTAAGTTGATCATTTTTATCAATCCCATGTACTGAACACGAGTTCCAGCAGTCGCGGCATAACAATAATACCTGATCAAGGACTGACTTATTGTCGTTAGTTAGTCACATTTATTTTCAATGTCACTGCATGAATCTATAATGTCGAATTCAGCTTTGACTGAAGCTTTTTTCCTAACTAGATATTGTATTCTGTCAGTTCTATTGATAACCATGAAACTATAAAGATAACGTTTTGTCATATGCAATCTGCATATAGCCTCTGTACAAGTTTGACTACTTTGCATAGAAGTTTCCATCTAGCCAGCGCAAGTGTCAGATTTTGTTATGTGAAATAGTCCAATATAGTTGTTATCATTTTAAGTAATATCGCTGTTCGAAAACATTCTAGTTGGTTTTGAAGTCAAAAAGTAAACCAAGGACATTAGTTTTGCACACGACTTTACTTCACATAGCTACGCTCAATTATAATCACGCTGATCGGTTAACGAGATGCCATTGTTGATCATCATACCATAATGTAACTAGCTGGCTACCCGTACCGGATCCCATTATTGACTGACTGAGGATTAACATGCGGTTAACAGAAAACAGGGGATGGCGACTGAAACGTTCATTTGAACAGGGAGTAGGATTATTAAAATCTGGTTTTAATTATACACACATCAAGTACGGCTGTAGAGATTGCGCCGCGGATAGATAGGGTCAGTCGGCCCTATGGCTCTTCTCCAAAAGGGTAGTTGAATTTCAGCAGTCCGTTCAGGCCGCCGACCCATCCATCGTCTGCATCGCCAACCCCAAGCGTCCTTCTCATGACGCAGGGCACGCCGCCGCGCCAGTCGTTTTTTCCAAGCCGGATCTCCTCATCCCAGACACGGACCTCCATTCCCACAGCCATGCCTTGGCGCATGTTGACACCGTCGATGCTCACCTCAACCTCGCGGCCTCGATTCTTCTGGCTCAATCGCAGTGTAATCGGGGTGCTGGAAGGCAGCACCAATGGCCGAAAACTAAGACTTCGAGGGCAGATGGGCGTCAGCAGTAATGACGGCACTAGCGGGTGCACAATGCTACCTCCACTACTGAGACTGTACGCTGTACTGCCAGTAGGCGTGGAGATGATCATACCGTCGGCCACAGCTTCCGTGA
Source organism: Paecilomyces formosus (assembly GCA_029606185.1). Classification (NCBI taxonomy): domain Eukaryota; kingdom Fungi; phylum Ascomycota; class Eurotiomycetes; order Eurotiales; family Thermoascaceae; genus Paecilomyces; species Paecilomyces formosus. The sequence goes on along the minus strand of JAPVCB010000022.1, from coordinate 1,039,094 downwards.
GGAAACGTCCACCAACAAACACATCCACAATGGCCAGATGTGGCTCCTTGCCACGGTGGATCAAGACCTCATTCATCGCATATACACCTTCACTTCCACCGTTAGCGCCGGGTTGGAAGATATCCCGATGAGGTTGCACGGGTGTGCCATCAGGCGCATAGAGCCCGACTTTGAGGCGATTTCGCATTAAGATTCTGGCGCCTCGAGAAGAGCCCATGGATTTTCCACGGATGGAGGACCATCCAGTAGGTCCAAGCGCCGCTTCTGTCTGCTTCGCAGCGGGCTTGTGGTGATGAGAATCATCTAGAATAGAAGTGCGATCTCCGACCCCAGCACCGGACATGTAGACCTCGCGGAATGCTCGCTTATACTCCGCGAACTTCCACTCACTCAGGAATCCGAGAGTTCCCATGCTAAATGAGAGAACGGGGGGTACATCTTTACATGTGGCAAAGAGAGACGATGCACGTAAAATGGTCCCATCCCCTCCGAGAGTAATGGCTAGGTCTACCTTTTGATGTGCAGCGGTGGAGAGCACATTCCCTGACTTGTTGGAGTATACAGGAAACGAAAGGGACGAGTGTACTTCAGCAGCCGTCTTTGGCTCCAATATGATGTTGATTGATGGGTATGTAGACGTAATATGACTGAGGAGCATGGTTAGCAGCAGGTCATCTGAGAAGGGAGAGGTCTCATACTTGACTAATTCAATGAGGGACTCGGTCACATGCGGTACTGAGTCCTTTTTGACGAGAAGTATGTTTCTGGGTGGCGCTGGCCATTTCAAAGATAGAAGGTCGCTCTGCCGCGATTCTAATATTGCATGGATCAGCCACGCTCAACAGCTATTGACAGGGCATTCGTATCGGCTTCATACCTTGATATTTAGGGATATATCGTTGGGGAAGTGTGTCGATATCTCTGATTTCTCGACATGATGAGGAAACAGAAAACGGCCGATGCCACGACACCCAGCGTGCCTGTCTCGGCCAGTAAGCTCGAGGCCGTAGAGCCATCTGCATGGAAACCGATTCGTCAAAAAAAAAAAAAAGAAATCGACTTTCTTCCCAAATAATAGATTTCTGTATGAATTAAATGCCAAGTGGCACCAAGGTATGCTGGTATTCCGTGTTCACAGTCTAGTCTATATCTTCTCTTCATATGCCATGTTCTAGCAGATCACGATTAGTGATCTTGTTGGGGAAGGTTGGCACATCCAATATGGTTTAGTGCTCAGTCTAAGCTGCGCTGTACATCTTCAAGCACTAAACAGATTGGTAGATGATGAATGCGTATGTACTGGTGTCTCGTTATTCACTGTGTCGTCTGTTGATGAGCATTCAGCCCTGGAAATGACTGGATTTCTCTGCTGGACTATGATGATCGATCATCTTGGCACGTGCTCACCGCCTTGGGCTCGTGGAATGCTCCAGTAAGGACCCCGCGTTGCCTCACCGCCTGGGCCTGAGATCGCGCCCAAGGTTCCAAATAGAGCTCGAGTTTGAACATATGTACAGAGAATGACAGCTTAGTATGCGCCGTGATAGATGAAGTATCTCAGATCCCCAGAATCCTGCGCTTGAGGTCTCCTTCAGTCTCGAATCTCCAGATAATGGCTGGATGGATAGTCCATCGTACAAAGGAAATCGTGAACCTTTGTTGATGAAGCTATATGTGGCATATTGAAAACAGCATTTGGTTGATCAATTCTATTATTAAGCAACATCAGCATCCTGTTGGCTCCGGGGATGAATCCATGGAAACAACATCATCATCACAATATGATGTGCCGGCAATACCACCCTTATCGAGCACACCGCCTTCCCCAGAGCCAAGCCGTGCATGGCCCGTGCACCAAGGACGTCACAGGCTTTGTCCACGCGATCTTCGTGCGTCTCCGGGGAAAGCCGCGGTCCTGGTACTTGCAGTACATCTGTCCATCTATTCTCTCCTTTGCCCACGCGAGCACTTACCACGCTTTCGATCAGCAGAAATTGCGACATATCCCATCACCTCTCTTGCCAGACAATACTGTCTGCTCATGCTATGACAACGACAACCCGGACGGTCGTCTCTTCGAAGTGAACGACCGTTGGATCTAAGTACCCGAAGACACCGCCTGTTGCACTTCGCTCGTGCTGCCTGCTATCTGATTAACTCTCAACCCAACAAGGCACACGACAGACGACTCTAGTATCCTGATTATAACTGCTACAGAGTTCTATCTAGAATTAAAGTTGCCAGACCTGCCACGATGCAGCCATCCGACATCCGACAGCGCAAGGGTGCCTCTTCCCCGGATCAGACACACCACGCCAATGGGATCCTGAGGAAAGACAAGGGAGCGGAACAGCGGCTGAAACATGGCATTCCTATGCAGATCTTGCGGACGCTGCTTCTTGCTACCTGGTTCAATTGTTGCGCCGTCACCCTCGTTACTACACAGCTAATCGGCTCTCCGTTGTACGTGATAAACAAGAAATGGTACTATAACTACATGGCCATGACGAAGCAGTGCTTTGGCATAGTGCTTACTGCAATGACCGAATGGGGATGTCCAACACTGGTCCGCGTCAGTGGGGATAAGAGTGTCAGGGGAGAATTGAGCGTCGGGAAAGATGGGAGGCTGGTATCCGGGTTTTCTGAGCGGCTCGTCCTGGTTGCCAATCATCAAGTATATACCGACTGGCTCTACTTGTGGTGGTTCGCCTATACGAATCGCATGCACGGCCACATCTTTATTATTCTGAAGGAGTCTCTCAAGTATATCCCGATCATCGGACAGGGCATGATGTTCTATGGCTTCATCTTCATGGCCCGCAAGTGGCAGTCAGACAAGCCTCGACTGCAGCACCGTTTGGAGAAACTCAAGACGATGCATTCGGGACCGATGTCTGGCTCGCAGCCCTACGACCCCATGTGGCTGCTGATCTTTCCGGAGGGGACCAATCTGTCTATCAATACGAAGAAAAGGAGTGCAGAATACGGTGAAAAGAATGGCCTCCCGGTGTTCAAGCACGTCATTCTCCCCCGTACCACCGGACTGTTCTTTTGCCTGCAACAACTCAAAGGTACAGTTGATTGGGTGTATGACTGTACCGTTGGATATGAAGGGCCACCGTAAGTTATTTCCCCACAAATCTGCTGTCGGAATGGTGTTAATCAATCCTCATATGAACAGAAAAGACAGTCTTCCGGACAAATACCTGACTTTACGCTCGACTTATTTGCAGGGGCGCCCTCCCAAGTCGGTCTGCATGCACTGGAGGCGATTCTCCGTGAGCGAAATTCCTTTGGATGACCAGAAAGAGTTTGAGGCCTGGCTGTTGGCTCGCTGGGCTGAGAAGGATCAGCTCCTTGAAGAGTTCTTTGAGACGGGCAGATTTCCGACCGACCTAGAAGGATCTATTTCCTGTGATTCGACAGACGAAGATCAGAAAGCTGCTGCTGCTCACGGATACGTAGAGACGGATGTCAAACTGGGTCATTGGTCCGAAGTCGGACAAATATTTATGGTACTTGTGGGCATTGCGTTGCTCCTGAAAATACCCAAACTTCTTTCCACAGGAGCATAAGAGCCGAAAGATGAGTTTTATACATCTATTTGAGCTTATGATATACTTTGCTGGAGTCATGCTCATAAAAATGGGATCTGGGACATTTTTGCAGTGAGCCGCGAGTCTTGGCTATGATACACGATCTGTTCATTTTCATAACGAGGAACATATGGGGAATATCTAAGGAGTCGTAAATAGATAGGAAATGCCATCTATTCTATTTTGCTTAACACTTGGTCTTCAGACCTTAATCAAGAGTCGCAAACAATTGGAGTGTAGACCAAGTTCAACCAACACTACTTGGTGTGGCGTCTGTGGCGGTGCGGCCCGACAGTCCCAGCCTCAATCCTCAACCCTCCGTCCGCGCCAGAGACACTGTTCGCAAGCTCTTCTGCCATTCATCATCATCCTTCCAGGTGTAACACACCAATCTGATACGGTGCTCTTGGTCCCTCTGCGAGCCCGTCACGTCAATTTCCACTGTCGCCAGGCGACCATGAGTTGAGTCGTGACGACTGCCCAGCTACCTCAGACCTGTCGCGACCTTGGGACTCTCGTCAGTTGTCTTCAACGGCGGCATCATGGCGCCTCTACAGAACGGCTATGGGAATGGCCTGAATGGCGAGGATCTCGCCTCTCCTGCCTCTATTGCGAATTTCCGCTTCTCCGACATCCCCTCTGCGATCGATATTCCCGCCTCGACGTTCGACAGTGAGGTCGAAGTCAGCCTTGAAGAGTTACCGGATGACCCCACGGAGCTTTGTACGCTGCTCGAAAATGAAAAGGCTGCAAAGAATTTCTGGGTGATTATCGCCCTCGCGTACGCGAAGCAGAAACAGATCGACCATGCGATCGATATCTTGAACAAGGGCCTTGCTTCGGTCTCCCATGGCGCCACGAAGGAGAAGCTGGGGTTGCTGGCCTGGGTTTGTTGGCTGCTCCTGCTGAAGAGTCGACAAGCGCCTCGAGTTGCGCCAGATGGCGAGCTTTACTCGGAGGCCAAGACGAAAGATCATTATCTGCAGCTTGCGACGTCAACGCTGAACGAAGCTTCGCGACTGAATCCCGCGTTCCCGCCCTTGTTCCTCGCCCGTGGTGTTCTGTCTCTGTTGCGTGCCTCTCTGTCTCCGCCAAAGCCTGTTCGTCCGGGAGCAGTCGATACGTCTGAGAGGGTCGAGTCGTTGCGGCAGGCATTAAAGGCTTTCGATGAGTCGTCTAAGGCTTTTGGGGGCAGGAATGTCATGGCGCTCCTTGGAAGGGCGAGGGTGTTGTACCTTCTTGGAAGATATTCGGAGGCTTTAGAAGGATACCAGAGGGTGTTGATGAAGATGCCGAGTTTGACTGACCCCGACCCAAGAATCGGTATTGGAAGTTGCTTGTGGCAGCTTGGCTTCAAGGACCAGGCCAAAGTCGCCTGGGAGAGAGCTCTGGCTTTGGTAAGTTATCGTTTACGCATCAGGGGGAAAAAAGAGAGAAAATCTAACGTCTTTTATAGAATCCAGATTCGAAAGTCGCCAATGTCCTCCTTGCTGTCTACTATCTGTATGACAGCTCCCGTCATGCCACCACAGATCCCGCCTTTGGATCCCTCTACAAGATAGCGATGACCCAGTATACACAGAAGGCTCTGAAGCTGGACAAAGAGTATCCCATGACCTGCGCCTTGTTCGGTAGCTACTTCTTGCTACGAAAGGCATACCCGACAGTGGAGACATTGGCACGCAAGGCCATCGAGCGAACCGATGTTATGTCCATTGCCAGCGATGGATGGTATCTGCTTGCGAGAAAGGAGCACTACGAGGGCGACGCTTCGAAGGCTTCAGAGTACTACAACCGATCTGACCAGGCTAGAGGTGGTATGGACCAAGGCTACCTTCCTGCAAAGTTCGGTACAGTGCAGATGCAAGTGAAGAACGGGGACTACGATGGTGCCAAATTCCGACTGGAAAAGATCATTCAGCAGACCAAGAATCCGGAGTGTATGATGCTGCTTGGAGCACTTCAGGCTGAGGAGGTGTTTGCGACTCAGAGGAGCGGCAGCAAGGAAGATAAATCCGCTGAGGCTAAGAAGGCTATCAGTCTTCTGGAGGGCGTGCGAGCTATGTGGAAAGACGAAAAGAAGAAGCTTACACCTGACGAGTCAGTGTTGGTCTATCTGTCTCGCTTATATGAGACTGTTGCCCCAGAGAAGAGCATGCAATGTCTCATCCAACTCGAGCAGATGCAACTGGCGCAGATCCCCGAGGAGGATCGCCCAGAAGATGTCGAGGATGAGGAGACTATGAACGCAATTCTTCGGGAGAACCTGCCTCCCCAGCTTCTCAACAACATCGGCTGCTTCTTTTATCAGTCTGACAAGATTGAACAGGCTCGGACCATGTTCCAGACTGCTCTAAATGCTTGCGTGAAATCTCGGGAACGGGATGAGGAACTCGACACTGATGCGCTTGTGACGACCATTAGCTACAATCTCGCGCGCACCTACGAAGCGGCCAACATGCCAGACGAAGCGAAGAAGGTCTACGAGGGTCTGCTGGAGAGGCACAAAGACTATACGGAGGCAAGCGCAAGATTGACGTACATTGCCTTGCGGCAGAGCCCTACCGACGAGGGCCCTAAGAAGATGGCTAAGCTGTATGAGGCAGAGAACACAGATTTGGAAGTGCGTGCTCTGTTCGGATGGTACCTCAGCAAGTCGAAGAGACGCGTGGCAAACCTCGCGGAAGACCATGAACAGCGGCATTACAAGCATACGTTGCAGCACTTTGACAAGCATGACAAATATTCGTTGACTGGCATGGGCAACGTACACCTGCTTACCGCCCGAGACATGCGGCGTGATACTGATCAGGATAAGGAGAAGAGGAGAAAGATGTACGAGCGAGCCGTCGAGTTCTTCGACAAGGCTCTGCAGCTTGATCCCAAGAACGCCTACGCAGCTCAGGGAATTGCCATTGCTCTGGTCGATGACAAGAAGGACTATAGTACGGCGGTTCATATCTTTTCCAAGGTCCGTGATACGCTCAAGGACCCCAGCGTTTACCTGAACTTGGGGCATGTCTACGCGGAACTGAGGCAGTTCTCGAGGTCTATCGAGCACTACGAACTGGCGCTCTCGAAAGACCGGGCTCGAGATGCCCAGATCCTGGCGTGTCTTGGAAGAGTCTGGTTCCTCAAGGGCAAGCAGGAGAAGAGCATATCTGCCATGAAGGCCGCCCTGGATTACGCCCAGCGCGCTCGTGAGGTTGCGCCTGAACAGATCCATCTGGAGTTCAATGTGGCGTTTGTCCAGAATCAGATCGCGCTCTTGGCCTACGGTCTGCCGGAAACTCAACGAACTCTCCAGGATGTGCAGGATGCATCTGCAGGCCTGGACGAAGCCATCGAAACCTTTGATCGCATCGCCAAGGCGAAGAACCCTCCTTACCCTCGCGGCGCATTGGAGCAGCGTGCAAACATGGGTCGCAACACGATCCGCAAGCAGCTTGAACGTGCCTTGCAGAGGCAGAAAGAATACGAGGAGAAGAATGCTGCCAAGCTTCAGCAGGCTCGCGAAGCTCGCGAGGCCGAGATTAGGCGACGTGAAGAGGAAGTCAGAAAGGCACGGGAGGCCGAGGAGGAGAGAAAGAAGAAGATCGCTGAAGAGAGACAGCGGATGGTCGAGGAAGCCTCCCGGCTCGCTCAGCAACGCGCTGAGGAAGAACGAGCGAGAGAGGAAGCAGAACTCACGACAGATGAAGAGACTGGCACCAAGACCAAGAGGACGAAAAAGAAGCCCTCTAAGCGGAAGAAGAAGGCCGAAGATGCTGAAAGCGATGCGGAGTCGTCACGACGCGGCAGAAGCACAGAACCTCCAAGTGATGGCGAAGCCGCGCCCAAGAAGCGCAGACGACTGGAGCGGCGGTCTGCTGCAAAGGAAAGCTCTAAATACAAGAGCAGTGAAATCGTCGTCGATTCCGACAGCGATGAGGAAGGTGTTGCAGATAACGCTCGTTCTGATCGTGACGAGCAGATGGGCGGTACTGCTTCCGGTGATGAAGATGAGGGAGTCGTTCGAAGCCGTCGGAAGATCACACGCCGAATCGAAGACGACGACGACGAGGAAGAAGAGGCTGAAGCTGAAGCTGCTGCGGCCGCCCCTGCGGATGATGATGATGACCTATTCGGTGAAAAGTCCGCCGACGAGGAGGCCAAGAATGAAGATACGGAAATGAAGGACGATGATGAGGAATAAGCGTAATCTTCACTTTCCCTCAGTGTCGTTTAACTAACACCATTGGTTTCTCGTCCTTTCTCAACCGCCCAAGTTTGTCCAGGCAGCATTTAAGGAAAGTCACACAAATAGCTTCGCATTTGAATACCCTGACTTTTTCCAGGCGTCGGTGGTTGTATAGGTTGCGGATTTAAACATTCCAAGTGTATTCTAAAACTAAAGTACCATTTTTATTGTCCAGAGATTTTCTAAATATCGATTCGAAGTCTGTACAGGTCCTATCCATATTAGATTGTGATATTGCTATTTCTGCTTTACGACATAGAATTACTTACAATATGGCTTATACTCGTGAGGATTACGCAAAACAGAAAAGCAAAAGCCGAGAACCGACAAAAAGAATAGCCCCAAGAACGAGAGTCCAGCCCAATCTATCCAGTCGGCACATTCCGATAACTTTACCACTTGCCGCATGGCTCCCACCCACATCCTCTCCTCTAAGTTACTAACCTCTCCCACTCACCGTATTCCTGGTTTCGTACGGAGTACAGAAGTTAGCTGCCTGCGGCAGTTAGCTAACTTGACTGCTGCGGCGTAGGTAAGCTAAGTGGCGGCCTGCAGGCTTACTGTTACTTAGGCATGTTGATCCCGATCTGCATGTAACGTCGGGACTGGACTCGACTCGATCACTCTAACTTCGTCGTCGTCGTCAGCAATTGACCCTTCAGTCTTCTTTGGGGGCCTCTATCTAGGTAATAATACTATCTATGAAGTCAACTATCGTCTTTCGTCTTTCGTTTCCGGTGATGGGCGATGGGGTTGCGATGGGGGCGAGGCTGTCATTTCCATATTGGGACTTGCATGCTGTATAACTATATAACTAACTATAGGTGGTTACATGTATGTTAGTTAACTACTATGTACGTACTTACATACATACGACAATGTCATGTGGTGCAATGAAATACGACGCAGCTTACGGAGTAGATTATTTTTCATGATGGTGTAGGCGGACGAAAGGAAGGAAGAAAGAAAGGAAGGGCTGCTCACCCGCGATTGCAGACGTAGCGTGCAGTATGTGTATGTCTATGGGTGTATAGGGTTCGGGATGGCTAGATAATATGTCGGCATTTATTTACGTATAACTATAACCATCCAAACACGAATTAGGTACATATGTAGAGAAAATAAGGTTCATAATAAAACTATATTGGAGCAGAAAGCATATTGGTTATGGGATAATACGAGACGACACGGCAGATATCTGCGCATAGTTACGATGAACATGAAACAGTACGCACGGAGCAGATGGTCTGAGGAATGCTGAAATACGGAGTACCTAGGGAGTATGAATTAGATCCTTCCTAACTATTGTCAATAATTAGTAGTAGCTGGGACCATGTCTCAGATTTTTCTGCCATTTATGCTATGCATTCTTTCCTCTGGGAGTTGTGTAGTATCTATTACTCCGTACTCTATATCTACTTCTCGTGCTGGAATATACCCCCTGTCTCTAAGAAGATCTAGAAATTCGGCAGAGCAAATTGAAAGACATGGGGTATTCCTAGTGGAAGGTAAATCTTCGGAATCTGGGGTGAGGTGGTTTCATTCCTCTCCTGGACAAGAGTCAACTCTAAGTTGGTGTAGCCCGTACAGCCTCATGCGGGACGCGGATAAAATCCAACGTACATCAATTATTGGGTTTGCATTTTTCTGATTCTGGCATGTATCGTCCACTCACCGTTGGCCTTTATGGTTGTTCTGTTAGACGATCCTGTCATTTTAGCATAAAGAGTGCGGAGTATAGTTACTCCATACTTCAACTACGGCCTTCTGGATGCGGGAGGTGAATTATGAATGGTCAAGGATCTGCTGAATTTTCCCGATACGATTCCCCCAGACGAGTAGCAGCAGCCGATCGGGAGGAAGTCCGGATGTTTTGACTTTTGACTCTTGATACTTGACCAGAGTGAGCGCTCTAAAATGTCAAGGGGTTCGTGTTCTATTGACATCTGGGACTGCAAGTGTATCAGATAGCTCTGTTTTGCTGCCGTTATCGTCTTATCGATTAACTAGCTAGCTACCAGCCGAGTATCGAGGAGACTCCAGAGTCCAGACGGTCTATTTTTCTTTTTTCTGGAGAAGGGATGATTAAGTGGTCGTTGGATCTGTCGCTCCACCAATACTAACTACTATCGTTACTAGTAGTTCAGTGATTTTCCGCAGCAGCTAAGCACCATAGGACCAGCTAGCCACGGGAAATCTCTAGCTCACCTAGTTCGTTCCAGTCCAGTTTAGGTCTTGTTCATCATCAGCTTCTCGGCTTTTGGCGGATTTCAACCGTTGCAGGGAAGAAAACCCACTGCGGGCAGTTTCGTCTTCTTGCGGCTGTCCATTGACTTAACTTTGCCCCTCTTTTGCCCACGCTGGTCCTCCCTTCGTCTTTCTGTCTCCATTATCCACAATTCGTTAGACTATCAAGTGCCACGGAAGTGGGAATCGTGTGAGTCAGTGGTACACCGTATGGTGCACCGTAGCACAGCACGAAGATATTGGGACATCCGAACTTCAGGACATTGATCGACCGGTGGACAGAGATCTACGCGGGAATAAAAAAGATCCGGCGGGCGGTTAGGATCAGAGCTGGTGCTCAGAAAGGAAGGTCGTTTCTTTCTTGGGGGCTGTGGAGGCTTAGATTTGCACGACCTTGACGGATTGGGTAAGTGTTGGATCTGATAAGCTGCGAGCTGGACAGCTGCTATGAAGTTTGAAGACGAGATGAAGGCGCTATTGCTATTGACAAAGACGGTCTGGGTGTTGATGCTGAACAGAAGAGTATGGAGTAGATAGTGTCAGTTGGTCACCGCTGATAATATTAATTCGTCCGTCCAGTCCACCTTTTTTTCTTGCCAACTACGGAGTATCTAGTCTAGTAGTTAAGTAATACAAAGAGCATCATGATGTGGGCTTTGACCTCGTCATCACCACGTGTACAGATCCCCGATTCTAAATTGTTGTCCTACATTACTTATGCCGTGGTATGATACCGCAAGACTCTGATTGCAGCGCTCGAGCTGTTGCTGCAATATAATTTACCCCATTGGCCGGATATCTCAATTCTCTCGATTATGAGTCTGCATGGCCTCCGGTGCTTGGACTCATGGAAAAAGGTCTTTTAAAGCATGCTCGATTGTGATACAAGCAGCACGAACTTGGCGGTCTGTTCACGAGCTGAGCGCAGCAACGTAATATTTACTCCGTATGGGGCGGGCGTATATCGGGTCGCGACTCGCGGGACATAGATTGCGCCCACTCGGGCCTTTCTCAAGGTTTCTGGTACCTGTCGATGATAGCAGCTGGCTGATCCCACGGCAAGTCGATCTCATTGTGCAACCGATTCTCGGGGGTTAAGCCGTCTGGATGGCGTCCAGATGGCGCTCATGGAGATGCAACACCACCAAAGTGGCTTTTTGATATTGTATCAACTTTTTTGTAGTTAGACAGAATGTCTACATAAGCAAAACGGATCTACGCACCGCACACCTCGTGGCGGTGACTCTGCCACATGCCGCCAGTTTCAAATGTCAACGTACGAGGTCCGCTTGGTTCCAACGGTCGTCCTCGTTTTTGGACTCTAAACTCCAGACTGTGAAATCGAAAGTCCCCTTGGGTTCCATTTCGCGTCCTTGGGACACGATAGAGTCTCCAGCCGGAATGTAACCGTTGGACAGCGCCTCGCTTAACGGGTGTATTAGACAGACGCCAGCTGGCACTGGTGTGAAGTTACTTTCGAAACGTCTCCGGGGTCCTCTTCGCCGTTCCTCAGAGCCGGAGACCAGCAGGATGAGGGGAAACAGAAAGGACTAACTGCGATCTAGTTAGTTGGGATGCATAAAAGTCCATGAGGCCAGTCAGGTTGTCGCCCGGATGGAAAATTGGTCGATATAGACGGCTTTTCCGTCCAATTGTGGACGAGCAAAATCGAAAACGCGTCCCAAACAATGCAAAAAGACTGCAGAAGCGCCTCTTGGAAGCGTCAACATGAGCGATTATTGTCCATTCTCACGGTTCACGGCAGTATACCCGCCTATGGCGTCTGTCCTCCCGTCCTCTCGGGGCGCTCTGCATGGACAATACTCCGTACAGAGAGGATAGGATAGGCCGTCCTTAATGCTGAACGAGACTAAAAATAAAAGCGTGCATTGTGCGTCGTCAAGACGGTTTCCGACCACGTTGGCGGCTCCGAAATACCACGAGGATGAAAGCTGCCATGAACCTTCTTTTGCTCTGTGTCTTCGTCGGCCGAGCTCGAGTTCTTCGAGAGCGATGATCTGCGCCCAGCAGCCTCACGCTCCACCGGATTGAATAGTTCATCCCAGGAACCATGGAACGCGGCAGTTCGCCCTGGATACGCACACACACATTGTTATTATTGTTATTATTCTGTTGTTATGGTTCCCCGAGAGGACAGATCACGGTTCGTGAAGCGATATGCTCGAGACTACGGGACAATTGCGCAAATAATTAATCATCCTCGTCGCGACTTACGTCGTCTGCGATCGCGAACCCACTACGAGAACAGAAGCTCAAGAGTCAAGAGCCCTTTTGCTCCACTTGATTATTGGATTGTACCCGATCATCTGCGACATCTTCACCGAACAGGCAACGGGTGGCATCGTAGGGTATGAGTACAGACTTAGTACATCAACTTGGTAGAGACAGAATGAGAGAGTGAGAGACTCCATAACCTGCTGACCTGGGGATCTACCGATCCTACAGAGTCCGTTGGGTGGTATAGAGTATACTATGGCCCTGGGGCTGCTCACAATGCTGGAACCGTCACACCGCGTGGAAATCTTCTGCAGTTTTCTTTCACCGAAGGATTCTGCAAAACATGGCTGGGATGATATCAGGCACGGCTCGATATGCCTCTCGACTCTGCCCGGCGGCTCATCCCGAGGCTCATGGGCTGATGGATGAATACGTATCCTATCCTATGCCATGCCATGCCATCCCATCCCATCCCCTGGCGTCAGGAGTGACAACCCGGTATGCTGCGCTACTTGACTCTACAGATGCAAACTAGTTACTGTTGCTGCACCGCGTTGCGTCTGTGTACTCTACCACAGCGTCTGATTTGATCCCCTGGCACCGGGCATCAAAGCGCCCCTGGTCGCACGGCGAGGAAGCCTGAGCAGCTTCTCTCACTATTGATCGCTCCAAAACAATAATAATATAATATCTGGACGGCCTCGATCCTGACGACGCATGGAGAACCCGGCGTCAGGGCGGGTTCGTCCATCGGCTGGACTTGGGATGCTACACCAAAGTAGGGAAACCGACCGTGATGCGCTAGGATGATAGCGAACGCGGGCTCATCCCGCATACGACTGCTGGGCGACTTATTGAGTCCGAAATCCAAACGGCCTCCGCAGCTAGAGCGCACTCATCCCCCCACTGATGCTTCTCGTCGTGCCAGCCACCATCGACCCGGTCTCGCACCAACAGGGTTGACCCAGGGAGCTGTGAGATGTTCTGATACGCCCAAGCATGCTCCCTCGCCCGCTGAGAGACGCAGACCACTGTTCGGTGTTCACCAGGAACACCCCTGAGGACGGCTGGATAGAGTACCATATTCTTCCGTTAAGCATCATGAGCCATCCCCGTGGGAGAAAGAGGGAGAATGACAGAGAGAGAAACAGTCTCTATGGCTACCCATGAGGAATCGAATGGACAATTGAATTGGATTATTGGATAGACATCATCGCACAGGAACGTCCCGACATGCATGGAACCCGATTGCAGGATACATACTCCGTACTCCATACAAATGTTAAACCTTCCAACGGTACAGCTCCGAGGCCGAGAAACACATGTCACGAACAGGATCTGACAGGCTGGTCGGCCTGAAACATACGGGGGATTGCTAGACTTTGTGCTAAGCAACGCGCCTGTGGACAAGCCAGCCAGAACCATCGCGGTTCTAACTTCTCGCTCTAGTTAAGCTAATTCGCTTCGAAGCTCCAGAAAAGCGAACTTGTCCCCTGGCGGCGCCCCACTGACGCCGCCGATACTTTCTCAAAGAATATCCACAGCGTTGGATCACAACTATTTTGGCGCCTCCAGCACGTTTGACGCCGTCGTCCTCAGCTCTCGTCGCTGTCTCGTCAGTTCTCCGTGGCGTCTGGCCTTTCCCCGGAACATCCTGCTGCTGCTGGTCGAACGAGGATTCGACGCGATCAGCATTCAGGCACGGCAAACCATCTGCCGCGCGCTGTCTGTGCGGTGTTTGCTGTTTGGGCTGAAGTTATGGTTAAAAAATTTTTGATATGAGAAAGGCGATCACATATTGACAGGTGTGCTGCCGCTTTGCAATTGCATCTTCCTTTTCTCTTTCTCTTTCTACCACTCGATCTCTCGCTCCCTCTCTTTCATTTCCCTTCATTATTCTTATATTATCGGTCAGGGTCAAGGAAGAAGTGGGCTCCTGTCAATTCAGTACCTGCGGGGTTCAATCGTTTTACTACTGCTGCTGTTTAGTATCTGGCAGGACCTTCGTCTGATCAGTTCTGAATTGTCTCTGCTACCCACCTTCGTCGTAGTGGGATCCGCTCCCTTTTCTCAAAATAGCTGCCTGTCAACGGTTATCCAGCCCTGTGCCCTAAAGTATCGAGCATCCTCTCCTTACGTTACTACCCAAGCCTCAGACGCAAGCGCGTTTCTCCTTTTCCTCCTCCGTTCTGGACTTTCCCATACACTAGTCTGGTGTGCGGAGTAGCAATCTCCTCGTCAGCATCATTATTCTTTCTTTTGCCTAGCTGCTATACTAGTCGATCCGGCGAACAACGTTTGAACGTTAGGCCATGATCTAAGGTTCCGGACAGAAACCCCAGTTACTCGCATATCTACTATCCGGCAACAATTTCCCCGACAGATATCAGTCCGATGTCCATTCCTTATCCAACATCGCCGTCGTCGTCGGTACCCAAGATCACATCCGGTGCATGGCAGGAGGACACAGACGACCAGGAACAGAGACCCACGACAATGGCTTCCAATGACCACTTCGAGCCCTCATGGCATGCTCGCTCGCGATCCATTGCGCAGTCACAGAGTCCCCGGCGACTCTCCGTCTTCAGCGGACGGTCAAGGAGTAACACGACTACATCGACGACTACCTCATTGATGTCCAACCGCCAGTCGCCGGCGTCTTCGATGACCTCGCTGGATGCGTCGTCACTGCGCTCGCAGGAGGAGCGGTCCGGTTCTACTGCGGGACTCGAGAAGGAGAGCACGTCCAAGTCGTTCTTTTCTCGGGGCAGCCGAATCATCAGGCGTCAGGGGAGCAAGTTCAGCATATCAGCGACTCTGGATGAGGCGGACGAGCCCGAGAAAGAGAAAGAGAAGGAGAAGGAGAAGCAAAGAGTCAGCGAATTGTTCAGCAGGAAGTCTCGGCGGAGCGAATCTCGTGAGTACCATACTATCTAACAGCCCATGCCTTGGGCGGTTTGAGAGATTGCTGACTCAACTGTGCAGATGACCACATGAAGCGAATCATCTCAGATCCTTTTGACTTTCATCATCTCACTCATACGAACCCCGCTCAATTCCAAGCGCTGGACAATGCCAGCAGAAATGAGTTAGTCACCGAGTTCTCTGCGATTCGTGCCTCACAGAAGCCCGTAACGCAGCTCAAGGGCATCAGAGCGGAGGATATCCATTTCCGTAACTTTTCTGATGTCGACCTGTCCGCTTATAACCCGGAAGAGAATGGTGAAGAATCGCGGTACGGCGCCGCCATCAGCCCTCCAGTGTCTCCTGGTACTTCAGCTCCAGTCAGCCCGGTACGACCGACCCCGGAAGTATCTGCTCGCTTGGTAGACAACTTCTCTCGCCCGGTATCGAAACACCAGAAGGTCCCTTCGTACCCATCGATTGTCCCACCGCCTCGTGTCTCGTCCCGACTGGCTCGGTCCCCCGATTTAACTGAAGATGCGATTCCAGCAGTCGACGGGAACACGGGGCTGGTTTCGCCGCCGCTACGGTCCCGTATGGGAAGTCTCGATGAAATCCTCGAGCCTTCTCGACTTGACGGGGGCAATCCAGTCTCGCCAGATGAGACTTTCGACCCTAATCGAAGCTCATATTTTACGATGCACCCCTCCGATCTGGAAGATGTACCGGAAGAGGAAGAGGCGACGTTCTGGCGCGAGGGTTCTGATCATAGCTCTCGACCTTCGACATCCCGATCTTTTGTCCACCATGAGGACGACGTATCTGCTGTGAAAGCGTCTGTTGTGCCGAGGTCTAGGGAAGGCCTGTCAATGTATATTGAAAACGATCTCTCTGCAGATTTGTCGGCTACCCTAGGATCGCCGACGCTGCCCCAAACCATGGGCCCTCTGAAGGAGTCACCCATTTCTCAGGCAGAGGATCTCAGTCGAGGAGTCTCCAGCAGGAGGCCTACCCTCGGTGAAGCCTTCTTGGACAACTGGGACGAAGACATTGATTACTGTTATGAGCATGCAGCTGAGTCGAACTGTGACTTCGACTGGAATCGCAGCTCGCTGGAGGAAACGCACACTCGAGATGCTACGCTTCCACTTCAACACCCAGAGGCGACTCATGCGTCCTCGAGGAGGCAACAAAAGGGTGCGCTACATTCCTTCTGTCTGGACCCAGCCGATGTTGCGACTCCTGACCTTGAACCTGGCTCCTCACAGTCCCTGATGACGACCCATAGCGTGGCAACACCCTCATCGGGGGATGCGCTCGATTATATTTCAAGCGGAAAGCACAACGTGCAGGGAGATTACTTCAGGGCCAGCCAGCTTCTGCCGTCGACCTTAGGCAAGGAGATCCCGCAGGAGACGCTATATGAAGAGTTCCTGACCGCTGATGGTGCGTCTGATCGGCACTTTTCGTTCTGGTCGCAGAGGGGCTCTCAGTATTTGGAGCAGCCTGTATCTCCACGGAGCAGCTGTTCTCCCATCAGCAAGTGCAACTCGCAGGAGAGCATGATCTTGTCTCGCGCGGCTTCAATCGTCCGCAAGCATCGTTCCTCAATTTCGACCACTAGCGTCCCCGAATTGGTTCCCAGTGCGAGCAGCAGTCGCGAGCACATGTCTCAGGACAGCTTTGGATCCTTCGACCCCAGCGCTTATTCTGCTGGCGGCCCTGCTGCAACGCAAGGGGCCTCGTCCCCGCGACACCGGTTCACCAGAAGCTATGGCATGGATCTCAGTGAAATGGCGCGCCAAGCCTCGGTCCCAGTTCAGGATAAGGGCAGGTCAGTATCGACGGTCGACACCCACAGTGCTGCCGCCGCGACGAGCATGATGAAGGAAGACGGCCTTCCCTTCGCGGCCAGAATGCAGTCGGCAGCTCTCAACAAGGCTCTCGGCCAGAAGAAACAGAGGAGCTATTCCCTCTTTCCCACGCCTCCATCAGGGCCACCGAGCACTCGAAAGTGATCTGTCTTGCGTCCGCAAGTATTGATCGCGCCTGGAGTGAGCTATACTAACCGAACCACCTCATTATCATCATCATCATCATTCTTCCTCATATCTACACTCCGACACTCGGTATATTATATGACTTGACGAATTCCCTTTCACCATTGCATCTGTGATCTGAGTCATCCAACTTTTGGCGGTTGTGCACCATTTCCTTTCCGTTATCATTGCGGTTTCCACTTTTTCATCTCTCTTTTGGTATTTCCTATCTTTTCTTGGTCTGAAAAGCAGAAAAATCCTTGGTTTCTTTTGTCTGATATTTGCAAAAGGGTTGAAAATGGGGCCGATGGAATCTCTCGCTTGGTTTTTCTTATCATCTTTTTCTTTTCTCTCATACTTCTGCATACATAGACTGGGGCGAACGGGCATGGACTTGGGTATTTAGCGAAATTCTCCCCGGTTGGCCGGTGGTACTTTGGAACTGCACTTAAAGGAAAAAAAAAAAGAAAGAGTGGGATCTGGCTGATTGGGGGAGTGTGGGTTGTTTTTCATTTCGTGATTAGTATTAGATTCGACCATAGTTGGTTATAATAAGCTTTCACGCTGTCTTGACGAGATCTGTGTCTGAGTAAACGCTGTCCTGTGCGTCATTCCAATGGATAGAAGTAGGGAGAGGACAGGATTGTTCAGAGACATATAGTAGTACAGATATCGTTCATTATTATCATAGTAGACAATAGTTATTACTGAGTGCTCGAGTATATAGATGATTTACTACCAAGTTACTAATTACAGCATGGGCCAATCACATCACAGCAGCCGCCACCAACTCAACTTCCATAATTACTTCTATCTCCCAAAACCACTCGCTCACTCTTCCCATCTACCTTCCCATGTCGACTTAATCCGTCAACCTCTCTAGAGGTTTTCTCTTCTCCTCTCGCTGTTTTTCGATACTTCCACCCCCTGTTTCCGTCTATCCTAACTTACCATGTCGTCAACGCCCTCCTCGCAACAGGCGTTGATCAAACGCCCATCCGACAATGCATTAATGCCACCCCCTCCCCCGCCCAAACGGATCAAGAGACCAGCTACCGTCCTCGACGAAGACACCTACACCGATGCGCTCTCGCACATCATCGCGCGCGACTTCTTCCCCGGTCTCCTCGAGACGCAAACGAAGCAAGAATACCTCGACGCTCTCGAGTCGAAGGATCGAGAATGGATCGCGAGCGCGGGGCAGAGACTCTCGGAGGTGATGACGCCTGGGCGCAACGCGAGGAATCAAGGTCGACGCGGCGTGAGCATGACTCCGACGATGACGCCCGTGGCAGGACGAGCGGGCGATACGCCTGCGGGATGGGGAGGCGATACGCCCATGTCTGTGGTGTCGATGTCGAGCTCGGCGACGGCGCAGACGGAGAGCGCGAGGAAGGACGTGCCGGATGTGTCTGGGATGGGTCTTGGTGCCTTTCAGGCGAAGTATACCAGTGAAGATAACGAGTCGTTCTACCAGCTGCTGGATAAGCAGAATACGAAGCGGAGGGAGAATTACGCTTGGATGTGGAGTGAGAATAAAATCCCGACGGCGAGGCAGATTGCGCATCGGAAGCGGGAGGAGCAGAGACTGATCGAGCAGGGAAGGAATCCGGAGAGTGGTGGCAGTGGTGATGATAAGGATAAGCAACTGGTGGCCATCACGACGGATATGGACGCCAGACCGGCCAAGCCTGATGCGTGGAAATCCAGCGCAGAGAACCCGCTCATGTTCACGCCGTCCGGGGTCGAGGATACGCATCAGACTGTTCAGCAGAGGGCAGAGGCTGCGTCTCGTCTGGGGCCGAAACAGGTTGTCTACGGTAATACTCGCCTGCGTCCTGAATCCAGCGAGACTGCTGCGGTGCCTCCGTCTCCATCTATATCTGCCATCAAAGACGCCATCGCTGGACAGCCGCGACCTACCGACTCCGAACCTGGTTTCACAGGCGGCGAGACCCCCCGAGTCAACGGCTATACGTTCGTGGACGAAGATGAGCCTGAACCGGAGCCCGAAATCGACCAGTCTCATTACCTCAAACTCCTCGGCTCAACCACCAGCGGCGACTCGACCCCCAACCCCTTCCAAATCAAAGAAAACCGCAAACGCGAAGAGCTCCATCACCGCATGGTCGAGCGCGCATCACGCAGCAAACGCGCTGAGAAAGCAGCTCGAGAAATCAAGACCCCTGTCCCCAGATTCCCGAGTAGCCCGATGTTCACTTCTGGCCGGACCCCTGCTGGGGGGAGCACCCCGGGAAAGACACTGACACCTGCGGCGCAGAAGTTGTTACAAAGAGTAGGCAGCACGCCTAGAAGGTCGGGAATGGGATCGTCCTCTTCTGGATTAAGGAATATGTGGACTCCGACTCCGAAGAGGAAATGAACGATGTGAAGTGAAGTACAGTACAGTGGGTTTTGTTTATATTTCGGCGTTAGTTGGATCTGGATTGATTGGCATCATTGAGCGTGTCTCTTTACACTCTGTGGGTTGCTAGCAGGTTGGGATCGCATCTGGATATAATGATACCCCTTTCTTTATGTTTGTATAAA
>JAPVCB010000022.1:969851-1010898 GCA_029606185.1 Paecilomyces formosus | reverse complement strand
AAAAAAAAAAAAAAAAAACTCCGCGGAGAAGAAACACTCTCCTTGGATTCGACCTAAATGTTCTAAAGTGACGATATAATGAGGATTAAAACAAAAGCATAGAATATAAGGTCATGCTACGGTCGACTGACAGAGTATAGAATCCTAGCCATATTTGCCAAGTTCTAGATCTCTTCCGAAGCTCAGTTAGCTCTAGTCTGTAAGTGCGGGGAATTTTCCGTGATATCTAGCTTCATTTATGATGAAACAGGAGGTTCTAAGCCTTTGCACGTCCTTGATCTGGACCAGGAGTATATTCCCTTGAAATGGCTTGAGAAAGGATACTATGAGAGTAAATATTGATCATGTGACCCTTGTGCTCGTCCATAATATCGAACGGAGTATACTACTGTAATTAGTTAGTTGACCAGTTAACTAACTAGTATAATGAAGCAATTCATATTTTCCAGGTTCATAACTGTCAAGATTCTGCATAACCAGCATGCTCTAAGTAGTCGGAGGATCTGCGCACGGTTTAGTTGGTTAGGTCTGGGTCTTTTCTCCCGTGAGGCTTGTCACTACCCTGGTGTCTCATCTTTTCGACATGGCCTTCTTGGCAGAGGAGGAAAAGGTCCCTGATCGTCCTAGCTTTCTCATATCTCGATCTGCCGTGGAGAAAGGCGTCGTCAGCTGGTAGTAACACGGGCGGAAACATCTTAGGCTGTAACAGGTGAGTGTAGGGGATAAGTAAGAACAGCCGGTAGAGTTGCATGCAGAATGGGGGCTGGTTGGACATGTACTCTGCAATAAATAGAATAACAGGACGATGTTCTGGAAGATTATTTGGTGTTAATCCATCAGGAACTAGGAACTAGTCGACTTGTCTAACTAATGAATTGATACTATGGCCTATTTAGTTAATTATCGCCACCGTAAGGAGATGAGTAAGACCAGGCGGGCACTCCCGTTACCGTCACAATACCCTCCTTTTGCGCCAAGTTACCACTTCACGGCGGGAAGCAGCACGCCATACCGTACCACGCAGTATTACAAATACATCCGCCTCGAGACAGCTGACGCTACAGCCTCCCAAGGGCCATGTATCTTTTTTGGGGGGCATACCATATCATTGTCGCTCCCTCTTCCATTCCACCTTGAATAATACCCATTCCCTTTGTGGAACTGACATCTGTCTCCCCTCTTTCTTCCTCTCTCTTCTTTGTTATCCCCTGCTTGTCCCTGTCGGCTTCTGCGACGACAACGCCCCCTTCGGAGGTACACGACATCTCCCCGTCTGGCCTGGTTCCCTGGCGCGGCGAATCCCCCGGTTCATCGCGGATATCCATGACACCTTGAGCGTGCAACCGGGCGTCCCTCGAAGGACACGTTCCCGCGACTCGTGGTTCCTTCGTTCCTCTGCAATACATTAATTAAATCGCTTGAAGTGTCTGCCGGAATGTTTTCGACTTCTCCATGGAGAGGCCGGAAGGGCACCGTTGCGGCACTCTCATCATGGCTATCTCTACTGTTGCTCACTTGTCCTCTGATGGTTACGGCCAAGTCAGCGTCGGATTACTATGTTCGCTCGCTTCCAGGAGCGCCGGATAATCCTCTCCTGAAGATGCATGCTGGGTAAGTCAGTCCCATAGGCGGAATTCCTCTCATCGAGGCGATCTTGTGTCCGGTAGCGCTGACATCTTATCTTGTATGTCAGACATATCGAGGTTGATCCCGAGCATAACGGAAACTTGTTCTTCTGGCACTTCCAGAACCGACACATCGCCAACAGACAACGGACGGTGATTTGGCTCAACGGCGGCCCGGGATGCAGCTCCCTAGACGGAGCTTTGATGGAAGTTGGACCATATAGATTGAAGGATAACCAGACGCTGGAGTACAATAATGGGTCATGGGATGAGTTCGCGAATCTTCTTTTCGTCGATAACCCGGTCGGGACCGGTTTCAGTTATGTCAATACGAACAGTTTCTTGCATGAGTTGGATGAAATGGGCGCGCAGTTTATCAACTTCCTGACCACCTGGTTTCAGTTGTTTCCGGAATATGAAAACGATGATGTACGTGAATGTTCTCGTCGGAGGATTGGGTGCCCTGGCTAACTAACTGGTTCTGCAGATTTACATTGCAGGGGAGTCTTATGCTGGTCAACATATTCCGTATATCACGAAACATATAATTGAACGGAACAAAAACGCCGCTGCGAGTGGACAGGCGAAGTGGAATGTCCGTGGTCTCCTCATCGGCAACGGCTGGGTTTCTCCAGCGGACCAATATCCGTCCTATCTCGAGTTCGCATACAAGGAGGGCATTGTCCGGACAGGTAGCCAAAGGGCGAACGACCTAGAGGCGCTGCAGTCCGCATGCATTTCTTCTCTGAGCGCTCCAGGTGGCACTGAGCACGTCGATATCAAGAAATGCGAGAATGTTCTGCAGGAACTGTTGAGATCAACAGCGGATAACGGTGGACAATGCTATAACATGTACGATGTCCGTCTGCGCGACGAGTACCCATCGTGTGGAATGAACTGGCCTCCAGATCTGGAGAACATCAAGCCGTATCTACGCCAGCCAGAAGTTGTCAAGGCATTGAACATCAACCCTGACAAGAAGACTGGCTGGGAAGAATGTTCAGGCTCCGTCAACAATCAGTTCACTGCGAGAAATTCGCTGCCATCCATTGACTTGCTTCCGGATATTATTGAGTCGGGAATTCGTGTCCTTCTCTTCAGTGGAGACAAAGATTTGATCTGCAATCACCTCGGAACCGAGCAGTTGATTCACAACATGAAATGGGGAGGCGGCACCGGCTTCGAGTTGTCTCCCGGCATTTGGGCGCCCAGACGTGACTGGACCTTCGAGGGAGAACCGGCCGGTCTCTACCAGCAGGCGAGAAACTTGACTTATGTTCTCTTCTACAACGCGAGCCACATGGTGCCGTTCGATTACCCTCGTCGGACTCGTGACATGCTCGACCGCTTTATGAAAGTCGACATCGCCAGCATCGGTGGTACTCCTGCGGACTCCCGCATCGACGGCGAGAAACTGCCTCAGACCTCGGTTGGAGGTCAACCGAACAGTACGACGGCAGAAGAGCAGGAAAAGGAGAAGCTAAAGGCAGCAACCTGGAAGGCATACGCTAAGTCAGGCGAGACCGCCCTCGTCATCGTTATCATCGGTGTTTCTCTCTGGGGATATCTCATCTGGCGCAGTCGCCGCAGCCGTCGAGGCTACCGTGAGGTCCCCCTGAGGGGCCGAAGGAGCACGGCCTCAGCACTGGAACGCTTCCGCAGTAGAAGCAACGGTACAGACGTCGAAGTGGGCGATTTCGACGAGACTACACTCGACCAGCTGTCTACTCCGCGAACAGAGCAGGATCATTTCTCCGTGGGCGCAGATGAAAGCGAGGACGAAGACGCCGCGCGCCGCAACGGTGCCACTGGCAATTCAGCACCGCACAAGGGATACGAGAAGTAGTTCCACGTTGCCTTCCATCTCTGAAGCATCCGGGTTTGGTGTCGGGTGTCGATCTAGCTTTTTTTTGTATATAATGTCGACTCTTCATCGGGAGCATTTGATACTACTATCACGGCGCGGTACTCTGAGATATGAAATATAGACTTAGTTATTCTCTTATTTGATACTTGATATCAGTCATTGATGGTTAGCAATAGACTATATACGCCCAATTTACACAACTTAATCACAAAACCCACCCAACGCGAATTATCTAGTTGGGTATCTCCGGACCAGTATCTAAATCCGATTAGTTATATTTCTCAATTCGTCTTTCCCTCTATATGCAATCATTATCAGATACATACACAACCACATCCAAAGAACATTCACTTCATCCAGTTACATCAAACAAGATATAAAATGCATGGAACTTTTCTTCTGTCTCCTTTGATATGATATGACATGACATGTATATAGATAACTATCTCTGTACAACCCATGTCTTGACGCTTCCATCGTCGGCAGTCGTGATGAGGATCTCTTCCTCTGCTAAAGAAGAGGAGGACGAGGTGTCGAGAACCTCTTCTCCCTGTCGACGGCGAGGACGCTTTGCCCAGCAGACGTGGTTGACTTCGTAGATCCCATGTGCGGCTTCCATAGTGGCGAGGACGGTCCATTCTGTTCGAAGAGAGGGGTCGATAGAGGTGGTATTCTGGGGCGCTTGGCCCTCGCCGTCGATTTCCATCGGTTGTTGGCCTTCAGAAGCTGCAGCAGCAGCGCTATCCACAGGGACGAATCGCTCCTCGTATACGACAATCCTACCGTCTGCGCCGGTAGATGCGACGAGACCGCTTCTCTTGCTCCATGCGACGGTGTAGATGGACAGCTCGTGCGCTTTCGGGAGTACGGCCTCCTCGTACCATGTCTCGTCGAGGCCCATTGGGCGGATGATGCTGGGGATTCCAGAGTTGGCTGAGCGCTGTTCTTTAGGCTGTCGACGCCAAATACGGACTGTGCGGTCGTCAGAGCAAGAAACGAGTCGCGGACCTGATAGCGCATGGTGTTCTTTCCACCTGCGCAGTTTCGACGCATGCTCCTCTCCTTCTTCGCCAGAGGAAGATGTCGGTCCATTCTCAACCGCTTCCCAATCGACATACCACACCGTCCCATCATGCCCTCTCAGACACGCCACCTGGCCCCAGTCGTCAATATCCTCCCTCCACATTCTGATCGTATTATCATAACTCGCACTAGCGAGACACTCCTCGACCGGATGCCACGAAACGCACTTCACATCCTGCGTATGTTCCTGCATGACCGCCACCGTCTCGAAGTTGTTATCCCCGTCGTCGAGATCCTCCCAGATCCATATCGATTTATCCCGCGAGCACGTCGCCAGCAGCGTCCCGGACGGCGACCACGAGACGGATTTGACCTCGCTATCATGTCCGTCCAGAAGGACGGCAAAGCGCCACTCTTCATCTTCGTCTTCGTTATCGCTGCCATTCGCATTCGCGACCGCTGACGATCCAGGCGCAGGCGCGCTTAGTCCCCAGTCCTCCTCGGCCCCGTCGGCCGTTCGTCCATAACTATCCCACCGTCTCCAGATCCCAACGGTGGCGTCGAAACTGCCCGTCGCAAGCACACTCTCCCCCTTCACGAGCGGCTTCCACGCTGCGCTACGCACGCTGCGCTTATGCCCGCCGGATATCGTGGACAGGAGACGGAAATTCGTCAGCGAGTACACGCGCACCGTCTTGTCGGAGCTGCATGTCGCGACGATGGGTAGCGTGGGGTGAGGCGACGTTAGCCAGCATCGCTCCGCTGAGGGAGGGGTGAGGTCGGCGAGGTGCGATATCGAGGCGGGTGGTCGCCCTGCCATGATGAAAGAAAAAATCAATTGATCTGTATGGAGGCCCGTTCGACGCCCTCTGGGTGTGTATATGTGTGTGTATGTTTTCGGGGCCTGCTGCGTGAGCTTGTGTAGGTCGGGCGGAATTTGGCGGTGGTTGCGGGGTTAATAATTATCGGTGATTGATAAGAAGCGCCCTAACTTATCTATCAGAGTAGCCAAGCCTTAGCTAAGTGTGTACTATAGTTACTCATAATATCTACATAAATATACATTGCACATCTATTCTGCTGTAATATGTAGCATTAATTGAGATATTATTTGATTTATTGTTTATTCTACATGACGGAAATACTTAAGTGTGGAAGGGTTTCTGATGATGAAGAATTTAGAATTAATTACCTACATTCAGTACCGTTCTTTCTGGAGACAAGATATGGCTCGTAGCTAATTTCGCTGAGCGATGATAATGAGAACGATCATATCCAGCTGATATCTGCCATTGTCACATAAATAGCCATACCTACGGAAACGAGAGACTAATGCCATGGTACTAGAGTAGAGACAAGTATTGATCCTACTGATAAGCAACTTGAATGCATGAAGACACTATGCAGAAACCCGAAAACTGGGTGAATTAACATGAACCCATCTATCTATACTCGATTACCCATCCCTCAGTCCCCGTCCTTCTTGGGAACCAAACCGCATATATAACCCAGTCCGTCCAGAGAAACATGCAACGTTAAAAAGGAAAGAAGAAAGAAAACCGTCTAAGGTCCAAAAACAAAACAGCATTCAGCCTTGCGCCTGAGAAACTCCTTCGTTGATAACCCGCTCATAGAACGTGCCATGGCAAAGCCAGTCGACTTCCTTAACTTTCTCGAGTTCGTCAACCAATTTCCCAACCTCACTGACAAATTCCGGCATTCCTGCTGCAGCCAGACTTTGGCTGGCGGTCGAGGTAGCTTTCACCCTCTCATTCGCGCTCGACGCACTCAAGCGTGCAAAGACGTGTGTCCGCAGACGCGAAAGAATCAGACGAGCTACCGGATCGGAGAAGTGCGTCGTAGGACTGTCCGGCTCGCTACTGGATGAAGCTGACCGATCGCTCGAACTAGCACTTTGTTCGGGCATAACTTCCACAGATGCTTGCTGTTGAGAAGAAGAAGCAGCAGCGGACGCAGCAGCCACAGGCGCTAGGACACGCCTGACGGTGCCGGCGAGCTGTGACCTGGCCGTCGCCGGCATTGGGTGAGTCGACTCAAGGATGGATTGCACACGATCCGGCTTGACATCAGTAAAGTCAAGCGACACAATACGATCCGCTTCCGTCTTCCACTGAGACCGGACATCCCGTTTCAGGAGGTTCTTCGCTGTCAGCAGGATTGATGCTGTCCCAACAATCTTAAATGCACTGGCGTGAAGCCTCTCGAACCGCTCGCGGTCAAGGTCCAATGTCTCCGGAATAAGTTCGGGTGACACAGCAGCATTGCTGAAAACCAAGTCGACTAGACCCTGGGCGTAGATCCTGGAGGCTGGAGGCACAACCGGATTGACATTTTCTGGGTCACGTTTCTTCATTTCCTCAGCGACAGCTGCCCGGTTGATTCGCCAGAAACGCCGGGTCTTCTGTAGACTTATGGAACCGTCCTGGAGACCTCTGTCAAACGTTCTCTGCTCATAACCCGGGGCCTCCTGGATGAGCTGGGGAGCCGCTGCCCGGATCATGAAATTAGTGTGATCCAGAGACAGAAGGTCGATGATACCCATCAATCGCGCAAGTCGGTCGATTGCATCTCCGGACATGTCTTCGGCAAAAGCTTTCACTTCAGGGTCTCGGTAAGGAGCACACAGCTTCGGCAATATAGTGCTCATGAAATCAAAGAATGCATCATACGAGAACGTCCCAGCCTTGCATTGATTTTCGACAAGCTTCGGATCGAGAACCTCACTGATCAGAACGTGTAGTGAATTCCCAGGTCTGAGGGAGCGTAACAGTCTGTCCTGTATGACCGTGGCCATTGCAACAGTCCAGTTCGCGCCTAAACCTGCTTCCACATCTTTCCTCATCATATCGCACATGTGCTTCATGATTTGCTTCCGCGGCTCCGTGTAAGGCTCTTGTTCGATCTTGTACTCCTTGTTGATCAACAGTTCGTGCACGAGGGCGCGATTCTCGGGCAGAGCAGTCAGTGCCCTGGTAAAGCGTTCGTGTGGGGAGACTCGCTGCTTGTCGAGCTCCTGCAATACAGTGCCGTCAACATTGTTGAATGTCTCGCTGAGAGGTGATGCCACGCTCTCTGGAAGGACCGTAGACGATGCAACTTCAGCGGAGCGTGGAATGGCTTGCTGCGAGGAAGCTGCTCGCTTCTTCTCTCGCTTAGCCTTCTTCAGGGCATCCCTGACCATCTGCATCGCACGATCAGGACCTGCCAGACGCTTCAATCTGGCGAGCAAGAGGATCTGGTTCTGCCTAATACCCTGCTGGTACTCATCTGCCGCGCCACCAGCACGGTCATCCTTCACCGTCTGCCAGATCAGTTCCAGTTCGATGAATTGAGCAAGCATGATCTCAATCAGTACAGTCGAGTCGTGCGCTTTCCAGGAGTGGAAAGCAGAGAAGAATACGTTATATGACTCGGATAGGGCTTGAAGCTCAGGAGAAAGAGACTGAAGAGAGCAACAATCGGATGAAAGCTGCGTGGTCAGTTGCTCGAAAGCAACCAGCAGGTCACGCGCCTTTGCAATCAGGTCTTGCTCCTGCTCTCCGTTACTGCTCAAGACCTGCGTAGGATGCGTCAAGATCAAGTAGCTGCTGAGAAAAGTTCGAACGGCGCCGCGCTCGCCCATTGTGCCGCTTTCCATGTCCTGCAACCCGCAGAGTCGAAGTACTTTCGCCATTGTATCCAGAACTCTTTGCTCAGCAAGCAAGGAACCAACTTCCTCGAACGACATGGTGCGGATACGCTCGAGGGAGAGATCCAGTGCGTGGAAGCCCTCCATAACTGTTTTGGCGTGGTGCCTCCTCCATGCCTTCTGAATCCTTCTGGCCGCAGATTCCGGAGTAAGGCTCTTGACTGCGTCCCTGATGGGCTTCTTGTCCTCCATACTGGGCAAGCTACTGGTACGGCGTCGACGCTGGTTCTGCTGATAGTCCAAACGCCTCTTTTCGGCTTCCGCAAACTTCTCGGCCATCTCCAGTCGCAGTCGGGCATGCTCAGCCGCCCTCTTCTCCTTGTTGTCCTCCGCCTTCTGCTTTGCCCGCCTCACTTCCTCTTCGCACTTCGCCGTGATTTCCGCAAGAAGGCGTTCGCGGGCCTGCTGTGCGGCCAGCGCTCTCTCCTCTCTCTGTAGGTTTCTGGTGGCAGCCTTTGCCAGCGTTGCTCGAAGTCGGACTTTCTCAGCGTGCGCGGCCCGGTCTGCGAGTCTCGCTTTGCGCGTCTCGATGATGGACGCACGTCGCAGATGTTGTGCAAGGTGGTCGCTCTGTGGCCCGCCGTGGGATGAGACATTTGAATGGTGCGAGTGTATGGATGATATGGAACTGCGACGCGACGACACAGCAGAAGAGCGTTTCACGCTCGACTTTCTGTAGAACCGGGCAGCGATGTGAGCCGGCAATGACAGCGATTTCGTCTGGTCGTCAGATAGCATCTCGATATCTTCCTTATCTGAGTCACCCACGGAGGGTTCCGGTCCTGCGTCGGGTAACTGGAGCTCAAGGTCGGAATTACGACGGATCATGTCTAGGATGTTGCGAATCTGGCCTGAGGAGCGACGTTGAAAGAGGACAACACAACCGATAGAAGATAGATATAACTGAAAAGGGAAAAGTGGACAAT
Organism: Paecilomyces formosus; assembly: GCA_029606185.1. NCBI lineage: Eukaryota > Fungi > Ascomycota > Eurotiomycetes > Eurotiales > Thermoascaceae > Paecilomyces > Paecilomyces formosus. The sequence goes on along the minus strand of JAPVCB010000022.1, from coordinate 1,001,748 downwards.
AATGATAGCGTCGTCAAGGCCAAAAGGAGGAGTAGTGTACGATTGCCGCGGCCTTGGAGATGAGACAAGCCAGGCGTTCAGGCTGCGGCTTGTTGAAGATCCGTGCAGCAGTGGATGTTTCAGCTGACGAACATCAAGAACAGGTGATCTGCACGCTGCGTCTTCAAAGATAAACAACCCAAAAATGAAGCTCAGACTGCAAAGATGAAATGACAATAGGAGAATGATAAAATATCAACGAGTGAATGTCAGAAGGAAGAAGAAGGGGGGCTAACGAAGCGCCCAAGCGTCATTAGCAATCAAGATGATGATGCCCGCGTCTGTCCGGATGTGGCAAGTCGCGGGATAGAACGTCACAAGCGATGCGGGCGGGCATTAATTTATGATTATCCTGTGGCTTAGTCACGGAACAAGGCAGTCTAGTCCTTTCGATCAGAAGCTAATGAGACGACTAGAACAGAATGGATTGATAACGCCAGATAGTGATCGAAGCACGAGCCACTGATATACCATACTGATGATTCCAGAGTGTCACATCGCATGAAGGATGAACAACATTAGGTGAAAACCACATATTCTCGCAATAGAATTGCCTCCTTTCGATTAACCACTTTTATATTTTATATGTAGGTCGTACATGTATAGAAACTAATATATGTTGCCTGGCATTTCTTATATTGCGCCACTTTTATAAATTAGCATGTGACCAATCGACTACTTTCGTTACCTGTCAAGTATAGTTATGACTTGTTGATGGAGGACTTTCTAACTATTTATGCATTCGCTGAATGAATTCTTGAGACTCTCTCGAGAGAACGACATGGTTTTATTATTGGCATGTCTAACCGCTTAGTCTTCAAAAATAGCACCTTCGATAAATGCATCCCATGCAGCCTATACCGCAAGTCAATAAAGGATGGATAGGAGAAAAGATAAGGAGGCAAACCCAATCAATATTCATGTCGTTTGAAAACGTCAATAGATCCTTGCCATCGAAAAGGGGATCCTTGCTTGGCTGAAATAGTGACTGGACTGAGCCAGGAAATTCACATATTGGCTCAGAGGATCCTGGCTGTGATGGAGAGCTCCAGCTGACCGGTGTCTGGAAACTAGAAAGCATATCGGCTAAGATCTGGTGTTTCTTCTTAGCATCATCACTGTGATTTTTAGCAGCCTCCCAGAGAGCGCAAGATGTCTTCAACGCTTGCAATAGAGCACCGCTATTTGAGGACACGTCCGTTTCCGGATGTCTTCGTCTATGCTCCAGCTCCAGGAAGAGTATCATTGCGGCGAGTGTAAATACTTGCACGGCTCGTGAGAATCTGTACCACAATGGATCGATATAATTCTGCAATCCCAATATGGCAAGTGCCGATGAGATACAGCGATCTCGCGAGTGATTGTATCGAGAGTCCAGTCTCCCCCTGGCGATGAATCTGCGGTGGAGCTGGCACATTCCTTGGTGGTACATGAGGCATAGTTGCACAGCTGAAGCACTGGTCCTCTTGTCACTTGCAGTGGCATGCGATTTCATGCTATTCATTTTCAAATCCCCAGGAAGGTTTTCATACGCTTCATAGAGCACGTTGTCAATTCCGAGTATCTCCTCATATGGGCTTGGACTTGGGCGGCTGTTGAAATCGGTGATGCGGCCGAGAGCTTGGAATAAGTGTGCTTTGGCAATCAGAAAGGTAATAGGAGTGATTTCGCTCATTGGCCTAGATGGTGGAAGGACAGCGGTGTCATCGGACAACTCCCAGTCATAAAGATTGCGCGGTTCCATTGTATCCGCGTAAGTTGATGCAGCCATACGCGGAAATCCTGTCATGAACGAAGCCATGTCATCCAACTCCACCACAGACATCCAGACCCTGCGTCGATACTCCGCTTGCAAGGTCGAAATATAAGAAGATTGAGAAGGGTCACGATGATACCCCATGTTTATTGCCGCTCTGACGATGACTCCTATCATTATCCATAAACTTCGACTATTGTCATCCTTTCGATTAAGCTCAGCTGTTGCATTAAACCGCAATGTTTCGATCGTATACGGCCGGCACTTGGAAATATCGCCGATGATCAGACACTGTGCCGTGCGGAGTCGGTAGAGTTGGAATAGCGATTCAGACTTTCCTTCATACTCTGGCGGCTCACCGAATTGTTGGTAAGCGAGCATGTCGATGCTGAGGATGGAGAACAGTAGACCCAACCATATGACATTGGTCTTGGATGGGTCCTTCCAGTGCTCATTGTACTAGTATAACGTCAGTGAAGCATTTAGCAAGGACTTTCGACATGGTTCTTACTTCATGCATGAATGTCGGCTCATGTAAAATTGCTAGCGACTTTGTAAGCTTGAGGGGCAGCATAAGGACAGAGGCACTGATTAAGACAACTCACGAACGATGGGGATGGGGAAGTTTTCACGGTCAAAGAAGTAATGGATGAGCTTATCAACCTCAGGTTTGGGCGGCAGGGTTAATAACAATTCCATTTTATCCACTCGTTGGACCTGGCTAAAGAGTAGACTCGAGCCGTCGACAGTGGTCGAGAGTGCGAGAGGCCAGTCATCTTGGTTTTCGCTGCAGACTTGCCTGAGCTCGTTAATCTGCACCACGATCAGTGGAATTGACCTAACAAGAACAACGCCAAACCCTTGATTTTCCATTAAGAAGAGCAAAGGAAGGATTAGATGGAGCTGCAAGATATGTATTGATGCAGAATAGTCAAATTGATATAATAAGCAAAGGGACTAGAATTGAATTGACTGACCTCTTGCAGCACGTCATACCAGCTATCTGCACCTTTATAGATAGAATGAACGCCATCAATCACAGTTTTACCTGGGCTGTGCGCCAAATCCGAAGCATCAGATGTCGTATCCACAGTTGACGGCTCAGATTCAATAATATCTCTTGATGGGGTATTAGGGTGCTGCTCCATGAGTCTTTTTACTAATCCTTCTAGATGGTTTATTCGCTGCTGCACCGAAACACCCTGCCTAAGAGAGTGCTCATGGGAACTAAGTGTTGTCCCTTTCTTTGACCCTTCATATTTGCAAGATGCTTCCTCATTACGAACGGAACAATTGTGACAGGGCTTCTCGCGGTTACATCTCAGCCTAGCTAACTTGTCAGTGTTCATCCAGGAATTCAACCTCTGTTGGAGTCGACATACTTCCGAGAACGGCAGGGTTCGCATGACAGTGGGGCGCGATTACGCCTAGAGCTGGGCCCTTTTCTTGTGGCCGCGGAGGTCCGAATATTATCTTGAGCCGACATACTATGAATTAGGAAAGGGACCGGATTGTGGTGAACGTTACTGAACCGAATATCAGAGATGTCGCCGAAGGGTCGTGCTTGTCGGGGGCGCTTAAGTCCGCGGGGATAACTCAAAGTCAACTAAGCTAATCTCCACGGAGATAAGGGTCCCCTCGAAGTATAAAATATGAAGACTGCCATGGACTCGAATATAACAACACTGAAGATATACGGCACTGTATTCCTGAGAAACAGTTACGCATTTCCTAATTTCATCGCCTGTTACTCATCGTTTTATCATTGTTCGCTGCACTTATTGAACTATCTAGCAGAGACCATGCCTACCTTCGGCAACTTCCTCCATACGCAATTGGTATTGAAAATACCTAAACCTACCACCTCGTTTGCTTCCAAAACAGTCATCATCACCGGTGCTAGCTCGGGCATAGGCAAAGAGGCTGCTAGACACATTGTCCGCCTCGGCGCCAGCAAAGTGATACTTGGCTGTCGCAACATAACCAAGGGCGACAGAGCTAAGCGCGAAGTCGAATCCTCTCTAGGCTGCAGCCAAAAGATCATCGAAGTTTGGGAAGTCGATATTGAGTCTCCCGAGTCGATCAAGAAGTTCGTCGATCGCGTCAACAATTTGTCCCGCTTAGATGTTGTGATCAACAATGCCGGACTTGCGCTACTACACAATAAGTATCAAGTCCCTTATGGGACAGAGCGGAATGTCGCTGTCAATGTCATTGGCACATTTCTACTTGCATTGCAGCTTATTCCGAAACTGAAACAAACCGCAACGCTGCACGGAGCCACGCCGCATATGACTTTTACCAGTTCGGCTTTATACGACGTGGCCAAGTACCCCGAACACCAAGGAGAGAATATCTTCACATGGATGAGTGACAAGTCTCATGTGGACATGATGAACCAGTAAGTAGATTGACAACATATTGCTGCAGGAACCGCTGGCTGATGGTGTTTTAACCTTAAAGATACAATCTTTCTAAGCTCTTGCTCTTGCACGCGATCATCAAGCTATCATCTATCGTCGATCCAGTCACGAGTGATAAGAGCAGAGAATCTAGCTCTATTGTTATAAACAGCCTGGATCCATGCTTTTGCAAAACCCAGCTCGGTCGCGACATTTCTGGCATGCTCAAGGTGGCCACTGCTGTGTTCGCATTTCTATTTGCTCGTACTGCAGAAGAGGGATCTAGGCTTGTGGTGAAAGCTGCTTCTGCGGGGAGAGAGACTCATGGAGGGTATATGCGCGGTGGAGCCTTGAAAGAATATGCCCCATTTGTCACAAATGAGGATGGTGTCAAGAAGACCAACCGCGTCTGGGAGGATCTGTGTACAAAGCTGGAACAACTCCAGCCGGGTATTTTGGAGAACCTGAATGCTGTTTAATGTATCATCTAGGCTTGTAGAATGTGGCTTTGTTTTTGATATGTGCCAGTTTTGCTGGCAGGGCGCTCGACCAGCTAATTATTACTACTGTTACTTAATATCACCGTTACTTCTCCTAATATATGTTGCTATTGCTATTCTTGTCTCGGAGCTTAAAACTCCCCTCAGTATTATTCAACTAACATCTTTTGCGCACATTAATCCCATCATGGACCATGTATAGAAATAGTCACTCAAGGACCTTTAACTACTTCGAAATATATAGTTACGAACGGTTGCTTGAAGGGGTACCGATATTCATCCACTGGAGAATCACACCGATTCAACATGCACGGATTCTGGTAGCATTTTGACGCCCGGCTTCCCCAGCTGATCTTTCTCCAAAGCAGCTTCAATTCCACGGTCCTGTAATTTGATCATCTCGGATTCTGGAAGGTCAAGGAGGACCTTCGGACCAGAGAAGAGCAGATCAATCTGCTCCAAGGATTTACCTTTCGTCTTGTAATGGGTCAGTCAGAGGCTCCCTTAATATGCAGAAATGCTCACCTCTGGATAGAAGAAGTAGATCATTGGGATGAAGAAGACATTAATGACCCCAAATATGATGTATGTCCTGTAGCCAATACTACTGATTGCGACAGGTGTGATCTCAGCGACGAGGAATGTGAATATCCAGGTAGCGGATGTGGAAAATGCAGCTGATTGCGATCTCGTTACCAGTGGCGCATACTCTGCAGTAAGAAGCCATGGACCAGGTATCCAGCCAACTCCAAACCAGAAATCATACCAAAACAGAGCCACAGTGGCAACGACTCCGGGTGTAAATGCTACGACTGAAGTCGTACCAGTAAGTATGAACATGCCGCTGGCCATGCCGGTCAATCCAATCAGTAGAAGTGGTCTTCGACCAACACGGTCAATGATGAAGATAGGAATGAGCGTTGAAATCCAGTAGAAGAGGCTAAGGAAACCGGACATCAGACTAGATAGTCTCTGAGAGAACCCCACACTTTCGATAAAGATGTATGGGGCATAGTATCTGTAGAAAGCGTCAGTGTTTTTCGCTGGACAGGTTGGGAGATCATACGTGATCAGATTGATGCCCGTCAATTGCTGCATAACCATGGCTCCAGCTCCAAGCATAGTGCGGTAGAATATCCGTTGCTCTCCATTAGAAAATACCATCCGAAAAGCACTGATTCTGTTAGAATAGGGGTGTAAATATGATCGAAGAGCGATAGGTACCTCTTCTGTCCAAGGCTCTCTTGTGCTAACCGCTCCTCTACGATTGCAGTCACTATCTCAAGTCGCTCCCGTTCGACCACCTCTAGCCCCTCATTCCCATGAAGACGCTGCAGGACTTGAACAGCCTCATCGCTGCGGTCATGATTGAGTAGCCATCGAGGAGTTTCGGGTAGGAATGAGATAAGAATGATCGTGGAGAGAGCAAAGAATATCTGAAGAGCAATGGGGAATCTCCATTGGGCTCCGCTATCTACATAACCAAAGCCGTACGTGACCCAGTAAGATACAGCCACTGGTGAATAGTTAGTAGTATCCGCTGTAGCACTCGCACTGTGACGTACCTCCTCCCTGTCTTGCATTAGACTTGAACGACATAGCATACAGATAAGAATAGGATACTTACAACATTAGTAGAGAGCTCTGTGGTGATGAATGAGCCTCTATTTGTGGCTCTAACTAGTTCTGCATGCCAGACCGGAATGGTGGATGTGATGACACCATTCCCAATACCTGTGATAATACGACCTACCTTTCCAGTCATTAGCAACGTTCAATATGTATATACCGTGTGCACCTACTATGAGCTGCGGTAGTCCAAACGCAGAACATTGGAGGACCGTGCCAACAGCCAGGACAGTCGCTCCAACCACGATTGTCTTCTTCCGGCCGAGTGGTTCGCCAATGACCATGGTAAACAAAGATCCAGCCCAGCATCCAACATTGTAGCTTGCAATAACAAACCCCTGAAGCTTGGCATTTCCGTTCCCAGTGGTTATGTTAATGGCGGGAAACTGTTTGGTAAAAGCTGGGCCGGTAGACACTCCTCCCATGACTCCCTGCTCTACAAAGCTGTCAGAAACTTTTTCTTTTTGGAATTAGGTCAACAGCATACCGTATCCGAAGAGGATGAAAGCGACTGAGCAAGTCAAGCTGATTAGTCGTGAAAGCGTCGCCCCCGAAAATCGAGAATAACCGATCATATACCAAGACATCGCTATATTTAAGCAATAGATCAAGTAATTCTAATATTCCAATACGGTGGTCAATATGATGACCACACCATAGAAACGAAAGTGTATATATATATATACACCTGTATTCTTCTCTAGTCGAATATATCAAACTGTAAGTCCAAATGCGTGGACCCCAGCGAAGAGAATTTCCCCAGATGGCAGATTCATATCGAATGGAGTTAAACACCTTGTCAATCATCTCGGCGGGTAGATAATACTGAGCACTGCAAAACTTACTCCTCTTTTTTGACGCGTCGACAAACAGGAGACAGTCATAGCTGCGATAGGCAATACTGGCTTCATTAACCCCGCATGCTTCTCATATCCTTGTCTACCCCGCATTATGGACTGTATTGGATATCCTGGGGTTGAAGGCGCAACTAATGCAGTGGTTCTTCGTTATGCACTAGGATGGGTAAATGCGAGACATATGATTGAGCAAGAACCAAATGATTCTCTTAGAATGATACCAAGCTTTCGGAGTGCCCCGGCGAGAAATTACCCTGTCGAGTTAGTACACTTCCACTGGAAAGTATTTCGGGGGGGGTAGATAGAGCTTTGTCACGGATATACTCCTGCCTTTTGCAGGGATCTAGTCCCTGGATAAGTATCCGAGTAAATGAACAGAACATCCAGAAATGCTCCGAAGAAGCCGGGATCTTAATCAAGGGTTGTCGATACACAGAACATCGGAATAAAAAGCTGCACCTGCTTATGATGCAAGCTATTATCTGAATGCTGTATGAACACTGAATCAGGTGTGATATTATACTAAGAGTGAGAAACGATGTAGGTTGACACACATAGCGCATATTTGTGGTATCAAAAACACATCAAGGAGTCTCATCAACATTATAAACCAGCTTCTCTCCGCTTACTTTATTCTCCCGTAGGAGATTCAATCCATCCAAAACTCCCTTCAATCCCCCGGGATTGACCTTTGGAGGATGAGCCTCAACCTTGCCCTCCGCGAAGAGCTTCTCAGCCATCGCCCAGAACTTCTCTGCAAACTCCTTGTCCTCTGGTTTGGCTGGCACATGGACATCGCCAAACTTGAAATCTTCTCCGATAGCCGTGTATGCTAGCGTCCAGCGGCCATGGACATTCGAGCGTTCGATGCCCACGTCTAGTAGAGCGCTGTACTCGCCACCCTCACTAGACAACGCTTGGTCACAGAATCGTGCGCTGTCTTCGAGCGAGATGGTGTCCAGGACGAGTTCCAGGTTATTGTTGGTATATTTACGAATAGCACCTGCAGCGTTGCCGTCATTATAGTCAAACGGCGCCTCAGCCCCCAGCCGCTTGACCAGGTCAAAGTTACGCGGCGAGCAGGTTGTTAAGACCCTATAGCCAGACAGCTTCGCAAACTGAATTGCCAATGTTCCCGTGGCAGTCGAAACTCCGTATATCAAGATGGGAACGGGATCCGCAATAGGATCGGTAGGCGGCGCGAGCTTCAGGCTTTGATATAAAGCTTGACCGACAGTGGTGATGCCCACACCGAGGGTGGCAGCCTCCTGAAAGCTGAGGTTGTCCGGAATGTGCATTTGGAGATTTCCATTTGCAACTATGTGCTCTGCAAAAGCGCCATCTTCTGGCTGCACTGAATTGGCACCATGGACGCAACCGCACACGCGGTCGCCGGTCTTGAAGCTCTTTTTGACATCCTTTCCCACGTCCTCGACAATGCCGGCATAGTCACAGCCAATCAGGACACCTGGCGGAGATACGAAATCGATATGTTTCCAGTCAGTTGGATTTAGAGCCACTGCAACTGTTTTTTACGCGGATATATTCGTCGCGGAGAGCTGGGATCGGCCGATTAGTTACCAGACCCTCCGTCTTGGGCGAAGTAATAAGGACTGCCTTCTGCAAGGCCATTGGGATGAATTGTATAGAAGCAAAAGAGTAGATTGGACAATAAAATGAGTAGAGTAAATATTAGATGAGAACGCACATGGGACAGAGGACACGCAGAGAGATTTAAGTTGTTAGATGGGCGTCATTGAGAGCGAAGAGTCACCTCAACCTAGCTTTCCACTATTAACTTTGGAAGAACGGCGAAGACATGGAACCTTCGATGAGAAGTAGAATAAAATAACTACTAGCAAATCGATTAGTGTCATCAGAAGTCTATGTTAGCAATATCTTCCGAGAGAACCAATCGACAATGAAGTCGTCTACATCTATCACGACTCCATTCTATCCTAGCACGTATTTGAAATTCGCAGTTCTTCCAAAGGGATTGAACGTATATTTGCTAGACAATTCATAATTCTTCTGCACCACAGTAACTGCAATGTTTCAAAGGCGTAAGAAAGTAATGTCACCGGATCGTCTTACTCGCTATGCTTTATAGCAAAGTAATATTGTTCTAGGCATAGACCAGAATGAGCAACTCCTTCAGGAAAGGGAAGAGGCCATGCTTCACTAGGTGATAAATCACGCTAGTATCAATCTATGTGACACGGAAATATCAGATCAATGAATCACTAACTACTACCAACACTGACCATCCGTTTTGTCGTCTATGTTTTCAATGATCCAGTATCATACAGGCTTTCTCATCACTGTAAGATAGATATTTAATCCAGTGGGAAAATTCTGGACCGTTCCTCACAGCGAACGCCCGGGAGGTTTCATGTCTCTTCTACTATGATTCTAAAAGAGCTGGTCGGTGCTTTAACAGCCACATCGATTTGCGGATACAACAATTCCGGAGGAGACAGAACAAGGCGAAGTTCCGCGGCCTAGGCAATGATAGCTCATTAGCTTAGTTCTCATTCCGGCCATATAAGGTCTACTTGATTTCAATGTACTTCTACTGAGCTGGTCAAGGCGCCTTGATTCTGCTATGTACATAGTCAAGTTTAAACTTAAGGTCTCTATGGCAAGACTACTTAAGAGACATATGGAGTAGCCTCTGTATGCGTATAGTACTGAGAATGGATCGTCAAAGATCTATACGCGATTGGGTCCCTCTTAGTGATATTGCAACGTCTCCACCTGGCTCGATGATTTGGCCAGGAGCTTCCTGGCAGGTATTTCAGTCATGTGCTGTGGCACGACGGGAAATCCGGAGAATACTCGCACGTAAGACACAAACGCGTGCTCCAGCGGCTTCTGAGGTTCGGTGCACCCCAGCACGGTCCAAGAAAGGCTGCTCTTCCACGAGGACCCTTATAAACCGGGAGAACATTCGCACAGCATATCAGTAGCTAAAGTCTAAGATATATGCCTCCAAAAGGCCGTGTATCCTGAAGCGCCTTTGAACATGGGACACACGATGGATATTTCTATCCAATAAGGCAGTGGCGTGATTTTTCATAGCCCATGCCGGGCTAAAAAGCACATCCACAGAGACATGGTAGTCTGACCTGTAATGTCACCTGAGAAGAAACCATTGCCTCTTAGGTGCTTGGACCAAATACCCATGCGCGTGATCTTCCGTGTATTCAATGTGATGAGAACCGCTTAAAGTGAAAATTTCCCCGTCGTGGCAATCACGATGAGAGACTGCAAGATAGCAGTTATGAGTGGAGATGGAATCGAGACAAGACAGAATCTTGTTTGCGCCAAAGGTTTCAACGATGCCCGAATAGTTCAATGCTGTCGCTGTCGCTGTCGTCATCGTCTTCCTCGTCCTCCTCCTCGTCCTCCTCTTCTTCCTCTTCGTCGCTCTCATCACCGGTGTGTTCTGCACTATCTTGATCATCATCCACTTCCTCGGCTTCACCGTCAGTAGATCCAGTATCACTTCCGAGGAACGTATATTTCGATACGAGGTTTGTGGCGCCCCAGAAATTAAGACCGTCTCCGGTATTCCGATTTTCATCAGAGGTTTTCGAGGCCGACTTGCTTTGCTCTCTCTCAGTGGGTAATCCGAAGTAATTACTTATGACAGGAGAAACAGGTCTGCGACCCCGGGATTGTCGCGGAAGCCGCGGAGCTTCAGTGCCGTGACTCCCAGAGGACGGAACCGGCAGAGTTGAATCCGCCTGGAGCATCGTCCCGGGCTGAAAACAACTGTTTTGATCACCGCCGTTGGTCGCTTGGGTCAATGATGAAGGACGCGTGTGATCATCAGGATGGCCAAGGGAAGCGTCGTCGGACTCGCTACCCGTGAGCAATTGTATCTGGACAGTATTATATGACTCGCATCTTGTCTGATTAGCTTCCATACCCAGAATTGTACCGCTGGAGACTTACAAATCACATTTTAGTCCTAACCAATGGTATGGCACAGCTGACTTTACACTGCAATCGTTACAGTAAATCAATGCTTTCGTGTCCTTGAACTCCGGCGGCATCGGCTGAGCAGCAATGGTGCGGTCTAGATTCCTGAATTGAGACTCCATATTCGTTATACTTTTGCTGCATATCGGGCAACGGTAAGATGTCTTCGAGTACTCCGAGAAACATTTTTGATGTATGCTGTGCCCACATCGCATGAAAACCACCGTCTCGGGCGAAGTGAACATATAATCACCACAAAGAGGACAGTCGCATTGCGTTGAACGCTCAATGCAGCGGTGCGTGTTTTCAATGGATATAGGCATGCAGACGCTGCAAGTCTAGAGGAAAGTCAGCTATGGTATGCTTGATGGCCTTTTCAACCTTACCTTGCAATGAAAGAAGTCCTTCCCAAGACCTTGTCCTATACGACAGATCCCGCAGTCATTGCAATGGTATATACTCTTTTCCTCATCATTATCCCAGAGCTTGCAGATGGAGCAGTAATATAAAGCAGCCTGCTCGCCGCATCCTATACAGGACTGCGAAGCAGGTTGAGGGCACCCACAGAACATGCACAGCATGTTTTCGGTCTTCCAGCGCTCGAGAGCATGGTCTTCTAATTCATCGTGGCAGAATCGGCAAGTGTACCACCGCTTACAGGTATAGCACTGCAACTTCACATTTCTCTTATAATGACGGCAGCCAAGACACGCTGTTTCGGGTTCATCCTCGACATCCCCGAAAATTGTCTGTTCCATTTCCCTAGACTCATCTTTCTGGTCACTCGGCGCAAAAGTAGGATCGAGATCTTTAGCTGTCAGATTATAGGGGTTGTTTGGGGATGGGATAGACACCGTCGAAGCTGGTGTCAAAGATAGTTGGTCGAGCGACAGCAGGCTTCGGTGGGAAGCAGAAGTCCAAGGACGATCGACACTTGGAAGGCTTGACGGAGAGCGTGGTATACTGTTAAAGGTGGTCTGAGAAGAGCGATAGTCTTCCGTCATTAGATTGAGAATCAATCGTGCCTTCTCAGCGTTCGGAATGTCCTTATCCCTGATAGCATGGATCTTCATTCGCAGATGACCCATTCCGTCATCCTCTGGCAATGCAGATTTCCCTTTTCCACCCCAGCTCAAACGTTGCGTGGGTGTCCGCGGTCCTTGAGAAACACTGTTGCCTGCTTCGAGGGGAGTCCGGTCTGAAGGCATATCGACAGCCCGCCTCGTTCGTTGGGATCCGGAGTCTGTATAGCTGTGTCCATTTTGGGATTCTATAGCATCTCCTGCATCGGAATGAGAATTATATCCATTGTCTCCCGGCTCATGGGTGGCTTCTTGTCGGCGGTCGATTGTGAGGGGCATCGACGACGATAGAGTCCGATCGGGAGCAAGGTCGAGAGAAACAGAACTGATCCGTCGCCCGGTAGGTCCTCGAGAGAATGCAGATGAGGTATCGTAATTATTTCTAAACGATGCGGGCCATGAGACACTATTAGGAGCGCTCGCGTGCTGAACTGAGGGATGGTCGATCGGCGATGGCGAACGATCCGAACTCGACCGACGAGAGAGGCGACGAGCTTGTCGGAAGACGGGGTCGATGAGCAAAGACGAAATGAACCCGCTCATTGGGGGCCGTGATGCTGTAGATATTGATCGGGTCCAGATGGAAAATGAACAGGCCCAAGCGAAGAAGGCCGCTCTTGTCCCTTGTTCGCTGACACAGCGGGCGCATGTGACGTCTTGTCGGGCATACTTACTTGGTGTGGTAGCCATGTGACTTGCGCTCTATCTACTAGGTAGTCTACGAACGACTCTTTGTTCTGTATTATTACATGGATGCAGGTTAATTTAGGGCGTAAGCTGCTGTTAAGAGGCAATATCATCTTATGGGTATTATTGATTGATTCATTTCTGACTATATGCTTTATTCTGTGGCGTTGCGGGCTAAGATGTGACAAGACCAGGCTGTCTCTGCAGCCTCACTTCCCAGATGGTCATAACTGATCTGGAGACAGATCACCCATGTAATAAATATGGTTTCATCAGTCCAGTATAGTTTCCTCAAAGGCCATATAGTCCTGCCATGATCTCTTTAGAACCAGGTCAAGAACCAAGTCCTGAAACCTCGTCGCATGCAGCATTTGCACGCAGATCTTCCTGGTATTCCAACCGAGAAGATTTCGTCTGAGTTATAAGCATATCAAGGAGATCAATCCCTTACCTCTAATGCCACTGTGACGGAGATATGCATACCAGGACCGTAGACAGGCTAGGAGAGCCTTCTCCAATTCTGATCCAAAGAATAGACCCTTTCACTGCCCGCTCTCACTGCCAATCGTTTGAGGGAACTCTTACTGCTCACAGATGTAACTTATCGGAGACATATGTTTAAGCTCTCGTTTAGGAGCATCAGGGTTGAATTGAAGTGAGCATTAGAGCTTCGTCGAAGGGAGATGTCCTTCACATCTTGGCCTTTGAACCTACGAAACTTGTCAGAAAATGCCTCCTTTACCACACCCACACTGTTACTCACACTCTAGCATCCTTCTTCACCTGGGGCTGCTCCCAATACCTGACCATAAGCAAGTTCTTCACGATCTTGTGTTCCATGCCCCTGGAGTCTGTAGCCCGCTGGAGGAATTGCAAAGTATTCGCCATGCGGTTGGGATCGAATTCGTCGCGGGAAGCTGATCGGAAAGAGGTGCGCAGGATCCGACGCAGAACATGCCGTGCAGGGGTGGAATAGTTGACCACCTTCAGACCCTGTCGATAGAGGTGACGATATGCGAGAACTATAGCCTGCTGGTCGACAGCAGCGCTCTTGAGCTTCTGGGCGGCACCGTTCATGTTGAATCCCACAGGTAAGAATCCAGTGAAGTTCCCTTACGCAAACTAGGACCAGACCTGAAAGCCAGACCGGGCAAGCAGGTGTGAATCGGCGATGTATCTGATCTGCTCCTCCCCTGGCGATAATAATCCAATTATCATCAGTTCTGCGGGGAATTCCAATAGCAATGCCGCTTGGGCAGGGCGTTGTTTCCGCCCGGGGCGTGACAGCTTCTCACCGCCCGCCGCCCACCGCTTTTGGGCCGCCATCTGACATCGACTTGGTTCTTGTCCCTCACCTCCATCAAGCAACATCCTGGATGTCTTCCTGGCCTGCGCTATGCTCTGCGGACCATCGCAGGCCTTTTCTTACGGTCCTTCGTCGTCTTCTCTCTTCGTGACCCCGAAGAACGCTAGACTACATAGCTTGATTCTGCCTCACCTTTCCGGGCCTTCTCCGACGAAAGCTCACCAGCTTCGTCTACAGTTCGCGCTTTCCGTAGGGATCTTTCACTAACACGCAGGCCTTCGCTCTAAGAGTCCTGGGGACTTTCGACCAGAACCGGTCTTCATTTCATGATTTCCTATTTGCTTCAAGATCCTCTCTTTGAGAGAGGGGTGTTTTTCTTATATTGAACTGCGAAGTTCATTTCTGCAATCATGACACGAGTGCTTCGAAGAGCTGCGTCGGCTTATGCCACGCGCGCTCCGAGTAGACTCGCCAGATTAAAACATCGAAAGCACAGGGTTATCATGGAGAGTGTGACTCAGGAGAAAAAGAAACTTCGCAGCGTAGTACGTTGCGCCACTAATTGTCATTGACATTCTATGCTCTCTGCTATCAGGCCATCTGACGGTCGATTTTTTAGATTTCCTTCGAAGCGCAGGCACCTCCTGGGTACACCTTCATTCCTGCGGGTAATCCCCAGTTCACAAATGCCTGTAAGGAGTTATGTCGCAGAGATGGTCTCAAGGTCTTTGCTGTCACGGTCTGTTCGCCGATCCCTTGGATCCTTCAACCATAGACCACGGCTGATGCTTTATTCTAGACCACTCCCCACCAACGTATGCACAATCTATCACAACAGGTTCATCGGATTGGGTATCACTTTCCCAGTGCTGTGGTCGCGACTGTCTGTATGGACATGGGTCTGTACCTTACTTCCAGCGGGAAAGTAATGCCTTTCCAAGGTGTTTCCAGCCATAGATCCCACATGCGAGCTGCGTCAGAAATATCCCAAACCACAATCAATACCGAAGCGAGAGATGTCATTCGAGATCTCTTTCCAAATATACCTGAAAATGATCTAAACCAGATCATCAAGACAGCATTTCAAAAGGTACTGCTCTCAACTAAGACTTTTCGGTTTCTGACAATGTGTAGGGCCAGCGAAAAGTTGGTACAGCGGTCGAGTTGCCTCTTGCACGCCGCGCTCAGTTAGCAGTGGTTGCTCATATCCGACACATCTATACGAACTATGACCGTCTTCTGAAGAAGACATCTTTCCAAGAAGCCAGGAGTCTCGTGGAAGATCCTACACTGGCAAAGCTCGTAGAATGGAGAGGCGATGACGAGAACGGAAAGACAGTCCTTGAAGATGTCTTCCGGGAAGTCATTGTAATTTCTGACGACGAGGACAGTGATGCAGAAAGTGACTCTGGGGCCGCGTACAATGAGCGGGAAACAAGTATTGAGATACTCTCAAGCAATGCCGCTGCTGGGGAGCTACAGACCAAGCCATTGGACTACGCCGATAGATCTCTAAGAGAGGCTCCCGTGGATATTTCAGATGATGATGCTCCCCCTGGGTTTCGCTTTGTTCCCGCGCCCCCGAAAAGGGCCCGACCACGCAATGACGGAATCGATCGCCGTGGCTTTAGTCGTTATGAGGCCTGGAACCGAGCCAGATTTCGTTATCGGGAGAAGGCCCTTGCGGACCATCAAGCTAATACTCATGCCCAGACAGTTCATAACCCAGGTCCGTCTTATGTTGGAGGGCCTTTGTCTGCCTCTGAGCGACCGGCTTATGGGGATTCGCTGTCATCAAATGGTAATTCATTAGAGCGGCGCCCCCTACCAGTTCGGAATGTTCGACCCCTCGTGTCTACTAGTGTTCCACTCTCTGTTGACGGTCGTGGGACATCGTTTCCCACCAGGAGCCAACCTCAACGGCCTCCGGCAGCCATTGTAACCTATCGGAATAACCGGGAGATGAATCCACAGGATCGGGCCCTTCCTTCTATTGAGTCCCCTCATTCACCAAACTCCACGGTTAAGAGCCCAGGAGACGATAGGATCTACGGTTCCATCAAGAGGCCTTCGAATACCATGCAGGCTTCTTCACTAACCTCAATATCTAGACCCCATGACAGAGAATCCACTATTATTGATCTCACTAACATGAGGGACGAAATGCCAAAACGGAGGCGGATTGAATACCAGGAGCCTGCGCGCGATTTCACCGGCCTCGGTCCCTCTAGAATGGATGGACATATACCTGACCCTGTCCCTTGTATCTCCTTGTTATCACCTGATTCCGGACGACGCGCAGTTCCCGGTTATAAAAATAAGATCAACAGCCAGCCGTCAAATGTTGATATTTCATATCAGCCGGCACCACGCTACCTGGAGAGAGTCCCTCTTCGCAGAGTCTCGCCGCCACCACGGCTCCCTGGATCCAACGTAGTCCGCTATGCTGACTCTGAATATGTGAACCGCCCCGAGGTTACCATCCCCCTGTCTAGAGACGGTTTAGGAATATCTTCTAACCAGATCACTTCTCAGCCGGATTATGGTCCCAGGCAGGATAGGTTCCTAAGCACATTGGATACTCATCCGCGGTCGGATCGTTTCTATCAGGTAGAGCGTGAGGCTCCCAGCATGAGAAGAAAGATCCCACTGGAAGAGACAGGGTCGCGAGTACCCATGCATCGGTCTGAAGTTATTACTACTCCTCGCGGTCTGGACCATAGCCAGAGCAGAAAGGATATCTACTCCCCTGACTTTGTGCGGCCTGTCAACATTTATGATCCTTTGGCGCCTTCTTATAGGCTGGTGCAGCGTGATATTGCACCCGATCATGAAGTTGAACCGGTATCTAGTCGTCCGACTGGATATTCTCCCATTGTTCCCAGTCGGGAACAACACAGGCCACGTCGAGAGATGATCTCTCAGCAAAATCCAAATCGCCCCTCACTAAAGGCTCCTATCAATTTGAGTCCCGAGAGGCTATACCGCCCGCGAGACAAGATGCCCATTCTCCAGGGTGGCATACCTGTTGACCACAATAGATATGCGGCAGCCGCTGTGAGTCAATATGACGGTTCACGTGACACTATTCTGGAGTCGACACGATACGGTTATGCGTTGCCTCGTATAGAGGACCTCGCGATTAAATCGTCACGGACCTACTAGATTCCTGAATAATGTTCTCTAGACGCCTTTCGGTGACAGCGCTTATTCCGAACGACCAACGACCACAGGCAGTTTGCCTTGGACACATCTACCTACGTCATTATTCCTGTTGTCTACCTAAGAGGTGTTACCTTTATGAGAAATCTACGATATCGGTTGTTCCCTTGTACTACTGCAAAATGTCAGCGGTAGGGGTCCGACGTATCATACGAGCTTAGAGGATTGCATTTGAGAGCGGACTGCTGAACTTTCTGTTTTGTTTGTGGGAGGTTTACGCGGATAATAGATACCCAGTCGCATGTTTGATACCATGTCGAATCTTTGGTCCCTAGAGACCCTGTCTTGGACCTTCTTTACCAGCAGGGCATAATCACTATTATCAATAGCAAACCCGGCATCGCTGTCCTGTCGGTAGATACGATATTAATAGACCAGTCATCTTTGAAAGAGTCGATTCCTGTTCTAGAGGTAATACTATAAAATGGTGCAGTTCCAGATGAATCTGCGTGCAATCGCTGGACTTCAAAAGCATGTAATTCAAGAGCGCAGCTCGTTACGGGTCGTAGTTAGCGTCGACGCCTGGCCTGACAAGGGAGCAGGACGCATCCTGTATTCGCAGCCTCAGCGGAGAGGTCCTAACATATCACCGGTATGAAAAAGATGCGAGACCCGGCATCTCAGACGCTCTGAGTCTGGCCGTCGGCTTCTCCGCTGTTGACAGTCTTTCCCGTTTTCTTGATGGAAGCCAGGACAGTGTCGTAGGACACCGTCGGTTCGGTGACAACGGTAGCAGTCTGGCTCTCGAGGCTGACATCGAAGGACTTGACGCCTGCAAGTAGAGTAATATCACACGTCAGCCGCCGAACCAGAATCATTTTAAGGCCTTCAATGTGCGGTCCCCCATACACACCTCCACCGGGGCAGACCACGCATTGAAAGAAGACGGAGAGAGAGAGAGAGAGAGAGGAGGCATTATCACTCACCGTCCAGCTTCTTAAGGACTCTCTCGACAGCCCCGGAGCAGCCGCCGCAGCTCATCGAGACGTTGAACTTATACTGGTGTTCCGACATGGTTGGTTATGAAATGAACTTTCCGCGGAGATGAGGGAGAAGTCGTTCCTGAATTTGTAGGGAGGAGAGTTTAAAGTGCAAAGACGAGACTTGAGAGGCGCAAACGTTTTATAAATGGCACCGAAGCAGTCCGCAGAAGTGAACCAGCAAGTAATAGAGGAAGGAGAGTGACAAATCGTTAAACTATCGGACCGATTTGTTGCTTATTTATTCGCAAGTTCGAAGCACGAAAGGGACCCGCGGGGGTAAGAAATGAGGGGCTCAGTAGTTACAGTGAGTATGTAGGTAACGACACTACCATAACTAATACGGAGTAAACTCCTTCCAATACAAGGCTTATGGTTCTTTATATAGCTATGCCTTGCAGTATCTACTTACTCCGTACGGGGCGCTGATTTCTGTCCTTTTCGTGTCCTTCCGAAACCGAGTTGCGACACCGCTGGCGTTTCAACTGTGCTTGATGATGCCATTGGTAATCCTCCCCGCGGCGGACGCGAAAATCGCGCGCTCCACTTTTTTCATTGATTGATTATTCGATACGATGGTTACTATGGACTCTCATTAACTAGGCATTTGGTACCTGTATTGGGGCCAGGAACCAGCTAATAGCTATCGTACCTCTTGTGGGGAGCTTTGTTCGATTCGTTGTTCTTTTAATTTGCCCTTCACTACTCCATAGCTCAGAGTAAGATAATTAAGGAAGGATGCCTTGATAGCGCATACTTTGTCAAGAAGGGTGCGCAATAAACGCGCACTGGTATTAATAGCTATTGAGGCAACTACGAGGGGTTAATGCCAGGCGTGGTCCATTGCTTGTTTTATCACCTGTCCCTAGGGAATGGAGATCGCTGAACTGTCGTGCCAAGAATGCACTTATAGATCGATATGGGAAGAAAGGCATGTAGATTCCCCGTTGCTGGGAGCATGATGGCGAAACTTGGTTGGATGCTATCTATGGGACACTGCTAGACAAGTCCATTCGGTAGATATTGCAGTCCTTCATGACTCGATCAAAACCCAGCTGCTCGCTTTTTCCTTGCCTTGCCAATGCTCTTTCTCGGTGCTGCCTCACGACCACCGAATAGACCGCGTTCAACCTGGGTCATGGGCAGATGCTCATCTACAGCCTGACTGCTTTGCACTGCCGGAGGCACATCCTGCGGTTGACTGCCCCATTGCCTGACAACAGGCACGGTTGGTAGGACTGGGATAGTTGTGACTGTGTTCTGGCTTAGACTTTGGGGCGCCCGTTTCCGACTCCTGCGCCTTGGTGTAGTAGACTTTTCTCGCACACGGAGGTCGTCGTTCTCCAGTTGTTGGACTGTTCGCTGCCAGTCGTAGGTCGCTGGGTCTGACCCGACAGACCAGTGTGAGAGCATTTCAGCAACGTTTTTCGGTGGCGTTCTGGACTCTTCAAATGTAGTCAATGACGACAGCCCTGCAAACAGCGGCATCTGGTGAGACATTTGCCTTGCGTTAGCTGTACTAGTGCTCTTTAACCGATCCGGTCCATAATTAGAAGGGAGAGGCGGAGATGATTGTATGGTCCTTGGACCCTGAGATTCTGCGGAGATGTCGGTGCGGAAAGGGTATTCACCCCTTCCCGGGCTGCTCGTCGCATCATTATCAACTGTAAGAGCTTCGACGTTCCTAAGTAGATTGACTCTCGCTAGAGAGAGTTCTCCTGCGACACCTCTGATCATTCTCTCTTTTGCAACCCTAGTACGTCCCGGTATGCGAGATGGCAATTTGGAGAGCCATTTGCGGACAAGATCGTTGTATATTCCAACCACACCAAGCGTCAAGGATGCTTCTTTCTTGCCTTCATTGTCCTCCACTGTCAGGGATGACAGACTAGCTGGAAGAATGCGCGGCCTGTTAGGACCATCTACTGCTTGGAAGATTGCCATCTTGAAATCTTGGAATTCTTTGGCATTTTCATCGATGTCATCCAGGAAGGGCAGGCATTGGGCAACTTCGAATCTGGGAATCATTAGTGCCGTCAATTTTACGGGCAACGTTTGACCTACAATGTCTCTGCTGTGATTGATTCACTGAATGGAGAACTCGAGATTCGATGATACAAATCCGCGAGGCATTCTCCAAAGTTTCTTTCGGGAAGCAGATCGTCGTTGAATCTCCCCACGGGCGCTTGCTTTCTGGATATAGCAGCGTACACAGAAGAGTAATCGACTGTCCACTGAGGAGCCGTGGAGGCCAGAGCAGAAGGCGTGTTCAATCCAGGAGGTTGGATAGCCATGCGCGATACAGACTCATCCATATCATCGACGACGAAATGAACGTCCACATCGGCAGTTGCACGACTAGGACGTGTACCTATAGCTCGCTTTCTTAACCGTAAGATGTCGCCGGCAGTAGATAACTCCTGCGTGTAGTCCGTGGAGTCGACATTCTCATTATCCGTAGATCCTGTGTAGAGCGCTTCATGGAGAGCAGAACGAGAATCTAGCATAAAAAGCTTCAAGAGCCTAAGATCGGGTTCATAGAGCTCCTTTTGCCCGGGAGGCGGCCCATGTTCTATTTCTTTGAATACCATAGTGGCAATCCTTGTACACATATCGTGACTTTCTGATTCACTTGAAACCGCATGAGGCAGATCGGGTATTTGCATCATAGAAGGATCGGGCATGAAAGAGAGTCGGCCAGCCTCCTCGGTTGACAAAGAGAGCCGAAATGCTTGTACCAGGTTGTTTAAACGAGAATAGAGCATGAGGCATAGATCTAATAAAAGTCAGCTGTAAATCAAGGCCTTGGTCAGAGGGGTTTCGTACCATTTCCAATCTGAGTAATCGTCAGTTGTAGAGTGATATCCTCCGTATCTCGATAATGACGCCATGACAGCTGGGGGGTGAGAGGGGTGTCTTCTTCCCCGCTGAATAGAGCATCGCTAGAGGTAATATCGAGCCAGAATATCCGGGATGTTGTTAAAATGAAGACTATAGATGGCCTTGACGGGCTGCGCTTCAAATCGAGAATCCATTCAGTTTCTCGTCTCAGGCCCAAATCAATGGGACGCGCAAAACCTGATGCATGTGCGATTTGGTAGAGGAAGATACACCGGCGATCGCACACAATCAGGTGGTTGACATCTGCAACCCATTGCACAGCAGCCCACCCGTCATAACGTGGCTGCTCCTCACGGAAACCGTTCAATGAGGGATCGACAGAAGGCAGAGTGCCCGACTTAACACAGTCTGCAAGCCAATTGCCCCTGGCACGTTTGTTTCTTCCCGAAATGTTCCATATACTCCAGTTTCCGCGTATGTCCACAATCGCTAGTTGCTTCTGATACCAAGGGTTGAACGTCACATCAGCATGAGGATACCCTCCCGTTCGGTAGCAATGAATATCAACCAAGGGATTTGCGTTCAGACGTGAGTTCCGAAGAGACGGCAGATTCTCTGGGTCACAATACGATTCTCCGGAGATAGCGACAGGAGTCCTATGGTACAGAGGCCTGAAGATCGTTGTTGACGTCGAAAGACGAGCAGCCATCCAGGTTGCTTTGACTTCTGCTGTCTGTGCAAAACATATTTGACGGATGGGGACCCCACAGCCCATCCAGGTTGTTGATTCTGCAGTTCCAACTGACGGGACTCGAGCCTTGTACAATCTCTCCTGCCGCCATTCTGCCACTTCGTCTTCAATCCTGAAGAGCGATATAGAGTCTCCGCATCGGCCTGTTACAGCCACGGCGATCGGTACTGCTCTAGTTCCAGAAGAGTCATTTTCGAGGTCGACGGCATGTCCCAATGAAAAAACGTTGGATACACCAGGGTCGCATCCATTCGCAGCGGTTGTAATTGTACGGGATAACGTTTCTTCCCGGTCAAGAGAAGATATGGCAGCAAGATGCGGATGCGCTTCTGACAGAGAAGCGACTTGACTTCGATCGACAGAAGGGACAGGTGTGGCATCGACGGACGGAGGTAATGTTTCCCTAGCTACGCCGGTATATGAAAAGCAAGGTACTGAAATAGATGTCAGCAATTTGCCCTTCTAGACATAGAATCAATTGCTGACCTCTTCCTATTGCGCGGGGAAATCTCCAGGAACATGTCTCCGCAATATACTCTGCAGTCCCTAGCTGCCCATATTGTAGAGCATCGGTGTGGTATTCATCCATCTGGCCTCTGTCTGCTTGTGAGTAGATTTCGCGTATCTCGCAAGGCAAGCATATCGATTAGAATAGTAAAGAGTTTTGTCCACGATTATACCGCAGAAGCAGTCTAAACTAGATCGACAGTCAAATTCGTCACATTTGAGTCTCAAGCGTGACAGTGAGTAAGGACAGCGACATATGCAAGCTCAACTCGGAGCTCTGGAGATCACATTACTTTCTCTAAAAAAAAAAATTATCTTCGATTGTTAGCAGAGCCGCTGGCTTGGCACGGCGGGAATATCGGATTAGCTCTGAGAAGCTCAACTTTAGTCTGATGAGTTTGTTTGAGAGTGGCGGTTCCTCTTGGCGCCGTTGCGCCGCAACCACCACATCGAGAACGCGATCCGCGGTTTGATACCGATCAACCTTGCGCAGCAGCAGGACAGTCTACTATCACGCAGATAACCTGAATATAGTTACTGTACCTGGAAAATAATCATCTTCGACCAGCTTCTCATCATGTCGGCCTTCGATCCGTCCATGTCGACGAGCGGCATGCGACCGCCCCTCGCATCAGCAGATGCACCTTCGATGGCAGACTCCCTACCGAGCATCAATTTTGGGTTCGAAGACCTACGGAGCAGAATGACGCAGTTTACGATGAAATTCGATGCCTTCATTGAGAGGGGGAGGAAACAGGTCCTCGAGGAACGGAACCAATTTCGAATTAATCTCGCCGAGCTTCAAGGTAAACACCGCTTGACTTCGCGTCGCCGCAAGGAAAGATCCATGAGCTAACATTCAGAAAAGAGGACCAGCGCATGAAACAAAGAGATCTCGAAATTCTCCAGCTGAAGACTCAGACGCATCAACAGACGCTGCAGAAGGAAACCGCAGAAGCCACCGAAATGCATACCGCGATCGCCTCCATAACTGCAGAACGTGATACGCGGCTAGCAAAGCGAGACCGTTTGAAGCAACAAATTGCCCAGACACAAGAGGCTATCAACCAGAGACTGGAAGCGCAAAGAGCCCATGCCAACCGTCTGGACGCACAAGCGCGACTCAATGCGCCGGAATTGGAGTTCTGGCAGGATTACCTGTGTCTCAGAATCGAAGGGGCCGGTCGGGAGGACAGGTTGAAGATCGTTTATACACATTTGCTGGAAAAAGACTGGGAGAGGGAAGCGTGGTTCGAGCTTGGGACAGGCGGCCGAGATTATGAAATATACCATACGAAACCGAAGCTCGAAAGGGCAGCGGTCGAACGGGAGCTCGACATTGTCAACGAAGACCGCGATTTCCCCGCCTTGTTGAAGAGAATGCGGAAACTCTTTGTTGACAGCATGAAATGATGTCTCTTTGAGTTTAGTCGAGGATGCCTTGGGAGTTTACTTGTCAGTCAGTTTCTACTTGTCGATGATGACGCTATGATCTACACTATTTTCTTTGTGGGAGGCATGAGTTGGTTCTCTGTCTAATTGCCAGTTACTTTGATACCCAGTCAATTGGTTCATTATATAATCTATCTTTCTCTAGAGGTCGTCTGCTTCCATGGTAACCTACTGCAAAGACACGAAGTTTAATTTTTAAGATAAGCTGCGGAAAGATAACACCAGATGGCGTAGCACGCAATGAGACCTCCCAAAGTCAGTTGGGTCAGACGTGAATGTATTTCTATACGAATAGACACGCCAGCACGAAGACATCAAGACATCAGTTGGATTTTCATTAATCAATAAGACTAGAGCGGTAATCATATCTACGACGCAGCCAGCTAACCTCCAGTGGCCTCCCTGTAGAATGAGATGCTGCGGTTTGCTCCCGCAACAGCGAACCCTTCCGTCTTTCCTATCTTGGGTAGCCATTTTACGCTCCAGATAGCCTTTTCCGTCTCAGAATGAGTGGCCACGCAGGCACGCCTCTCAATTGACCATACTTTTACCTTTCCGTCAAAGGAACTTGAGTGGTATGTTAGACCAATTTACTCTAAACTTAGGGGAGTCGACCGAACTTACCCACTGAGGAGATATTCTCCCGTATTGCTCCAATCCAAAGACATGATCCACGCGGAATGCCCAGTAAGGTTAGCGACTTGTTCTCCGGAGGCCGTGTCATATAGTACAATGACTTTCGAGTCTCCTGCAGCAGCGAGCAGCTTTCCTCCAGGTGAAAAGGCCACTGCCCTGACTGGCTTCACTAGACCTATACCAATGTCAGTCTCACTGCAAAATGCCACTCACTTCCATAATGGGCACGCTTACCAGACAGGGAAAATGGCATGCGGCCGGTGTCTGTGCGGAAGATGAAGATGCTGCCATTTTCATGGCCACTGGCCATTAGTCTGCCATCGGCCGACTATTGATGTCATGTTAGCTTATGAAGAGAGTAACGAAACTGTAGATATGCGTAAAAAATGGTTATTAAATACCAAATCTATGCAGGTCCCAAAGCTCCCCTTCGTGTCGTGGTCACGTATCTGTTCACAGTTGCCAGGCAGATCCCACACTTTGATATGGCCGTCTTGCGTAGTACCAGCAAGATATTGGCCATCTTGGGAGAGGGCGGGGGCCCAGATACCAGCCGTCTTCCCGATAGTTGCTGCCCGCATGGTCAGCGCATAATGAAACGATTAGTGCAGGATGGCAGCCATCTATTATTACCTGAGACACTCTCATCTTCTACCCACTGCCCGTCCTTGAATGACCAGATCTTCGTCTCGCCTCCAAATCCAACACTGGCCGCCCTGGAGCCATCTCCGCTGGTCACCACATGATGACAACCTACCGGATGTACTCCATCGAGAGACTGTGCCAGAGGGAAGTCTGGCTCAGTGGTGGAGTGAACCTTCAGTGCTGAGGCGCCAGAAGCTGATATGATTTGCTTCTCTGTTACGGCCAGAGAGAAAATGTCGATAGGATGCGCTAGATGGAGTTTTAATATCTGCTACCTGTGCTCGGACGCGAGGTCAAGACGTACCTTTATCCGCGGAATACCACGACAGATATTGTTTTGACTTTCGGGGAATTTCATGTTAGTTATGAGAGGAAGGACCATGACTATGAAGACCTTACCATGTTCGGCCTTCTAGTCTAGTGGTGGGTTGGAGACGCACTACTAGATACTTGATGCCGTTGCTGTGTCCGAGAAGCGGTTGGATTCCACTGGTTCAACATGTTTGGTGAGGTCTGGGGAAAATCTTGGAAGTGGGTGAGATCATGCTCCCGATCTACCACTCCACATCCACCACCGGTGAATGAGAAGCTGTGATACTACAGATGAAAGAGGAAAGTTATGTGGTTTTAGATATTGTTACATTGAATTTTTGTTAATCGTATTGTAAGAGCATGCAAGCTTTCCTATCATAACCAGACGCCGAGTGTCATGCAATCCAACATGGCATATCTCCATGCTACATAAAAGTACATTGCCCCATGATGGTATATATTTTACTTCTTGTACATCTATTCCTTCTGCACTTGTCGCCATTGCTGTCGGATTTCTGCTTGCACAGTTAGCAACCAGCCCTGCCACGTAGACGAAGAAGATACCCACCTGAGACGCAGTTCGGACATAGGAGATGGGCGCGCTTGATCTGACCGCATCCAGAGCATTTGTTCAAGTTCTTCACATC
Source organism: Paecilomyces formosus (assembly GCA_029606185.1). NCBI lineage: Eukaryota > Fungi > Ascomycota > Eurotiomycetes > Eurotiales > Thermoascaceae > Paecilomyces > Paecilomyces formosus. The sequence goes on along the minus strand of JAPVCB010000022.1, from coordinate 975,510 downwards.
TTTCAGGGCCTTTCCCGCCATCTGTCTGTGTCGTTTCTTCATGTGGGATGTCTTCTTCTTTGGCACTGCACGCAGGATGGATTCCCAGATATCGGAGAGGATGCCATTGACAGTGCTTGACGAGGCAGCGGGGGTGAAGCTCGAGTCATGGTTGAACGAAAATGCCTTGACGAGAGATTGCCATCGGGACGTTGAGGCTGATGGTGACTGAGATAGGAACGGCTGCGGGCGGAAGAGTGCCAAAGCGGACAACGATCGTGAGGCCGCCATTGTTGTAGAATGTGTGTAATTCTCGACTCGAAGAAAGGACGAGAGAATCGACAGGGAGAGCGAGGCGAGTAGCTCGGCCTGGCGGACGCTGATCGAGATAGATGCCGCGGTGCAACTCCCGAATTTTTGAAGCTTTAGACGAAGCATCCAAGTTCTGCTTGCCCGAACGGTTCGGGGATCGCGGACTAAACCAAAGTCGGCCTAGGCCATTCCCCTGACCAACGCGACAACAATAAGGGGGAACGGCCGACCTGAACTTCGGCCCTGGAGTCTGGGAACTTACAGGAGATCGATCTTCTTGATTCACTTCTTGTCTCTCTTTTTCACTTCGTGGTATCGGTTCCTGAGTTGCCTGACCGGCCGTCTCGTCTTCGCTCCCTCTGATTTCTCTTCCCTCAAAGACACCCTCCGCGACTCGTGTCCACGATGGCTGCCGCTGCTGCGACCACAACCCCCGCGCCGCAGAATGCGGTCTTCCCTCGCAGCCATGTCGGTTTCGATAGTATCACGTCGCAGATCGAGAAGAAGCTGCTCAAGCGTGGCTTCCAGTTCAATGTGATGTGTGTTGGTACGCACGCAATGGCCCATCTCTCGATGTATCACCCAGAAGTGATTATTTACTGATACCCTTCCTTCGATCTTCAGGCCAGACTGGTCTGGGTAAATCGACTCTGATCAACACCATCTTCGCCTCTCACCTGATTGACTCCAAGGGTCGTCTGACCCCCAATGAGCCCGTGCGCTCCACGACTGAGATTCAAACCGTGTCCCACAGTATGTTCGCCGGTATATCAAGTTGGGTTTCGATTGCTGACGGTTATACAAGTCATTGAGGAAAATGGTGTGCGTCTGCGATTGAACATTGTCGACACCCCTGGTTACGGTGACCAGGTGAACAACGACAGATGGTAGAATCCCGTTCTCTGATCATGTTGGACTACATCCGCTAATGATCACCAGCTGGGACCCTATCGTCAAGTACATCAAGGACCAGCACTCAGCATACCTGCGAAAGGAGCTCACTGCCCAGCGGGAGCGCTACATTCAAGATACCCGAATCCACTGCTGCCTCTTCTTCATTCAGCCATCTGGTCATGCGTACAACTCTCCCCAGTCCCTTTATAATTGGAATCCTATTGACCAGCGCCTTAGTTTGAAACCCATTGACATTGTCGTCCTGAAGAAGCTGTCTGACGTTGTCAACGTCGTCCCTGTTATCGCCAAGTCAGACTCCTTGACGCTCGAGGAGCGCCAGGCCTTCAAGGAGAGAATCAAGGAGGAATTCGCCTTCCACAACCTGAAGATGTACCCCTACGACAATGACGAACTTGATGACGAGGAGCGTGCTGTCAACGCTCAGATTAAGGTACGCTACATGCGAATATAATACAGGGTAATTGGTGACGGCAACTAACGATTCCCCAGGATATTATCCCCTTCGCTGTCGTTGGTAGCGAGAAGTCCATTATTGTCAACGGAAAGCAGGTCCGTGGTCGTCAGAACCGCTGGGGTGTGATCAACGTCGAGGATGAGAACCACTGCGAATTCGTCTACCTGCGAAACTTCCTCACCCGTACCCACCTCCAGGACCTCATCGAAACCACCAGCCAGATCCACTACGAGACTTTCCGTGCCAAGCAGCTCCTGGCTCTGAAGGAGAGCAGTGCTGCCGGTGCCCATTCCGGCAGCCGGCCCATCAGCCCCTCTGCCGAGAGGGAGCTTAGCCGCAACTCTCAGAGACAGACCATGAACGGCTACTAGTTCGATTGTGAAGGGTGATACGAGGGGCGATCATCTTTCATTTTCCATAAGGGCCGAACCGTGAAGCTGGAAGGAAGAAAGGACTGAATGGGTCGAGAGACAGCCCAGCAGTGGGGCGGTCAAAAGGCTTCGTATCCGATTTTCACCAGCAGGCGCTTCCTGATATCCACTTTAATTATATGTTTCCCTGCGAGTATTTTTGTTCTCTTCTTCACTGCTATTGGAAAACGCTTCGACTTTCCCTATTCTCTACGACTTTGTTTGCAAAAGGACCACCGAAGACTAGCTGCGACAGCGCAAATGTTTCATTTACTTATTTCGCTAATTGAGAGGGCAAATGTGACTCAGTCATATCCAATTCACGTCTTTTCTTTTTAGTCTCCTTTAGTCCGCAGCTGAGTATCAAGATTCGAAGCGAATTGTCTCTAGAAGTCTATGTTAACAGATTTAAAAATTCTCGATTTACGACTCCTCTATGGTATTAGCGCTGCAGTGTAGGCTCCATGCAAGATCACCGGAGTGCTACATGCCTATTTGTAGCAGGTTTCCTTTTTACACAAAAGGAGAAAGTGATGCAATATACCTGAGGAATACTAATGCAATTTCTACTGGCATAAATCCATTATTGTACACTACGATGAAAACAATGTGTCAAAAGGAGGAAGAAAAAGCATGAATAATTCCGTAATCATAGCGCAAACGACCATGTAAGCTTAGTCCACTAAAAATGGGATGCCTCAGAATGGACAGCTGAAAAAAAGGGACTTTAGTCCCTAGGCAGGTACAGAGTGGAAAGCCAGGGTCCATGTACAGCGAGAGGTTTGGGGGGAAACGCCAGTTGCCTTATTTTTTTGGGCTTGACTGAGCGGCACCAGGCTTTTGCTGGTTCTCTGCTCCTGTTTGTGCCTCCTGCTCGAGGAAATTGGACCATAACTCTGCTAGTGATTCTCTACTGGCGTTTCCGCTGTCCATGAACTCGGTTACCAGTGACGGCGTGCTGGGGTTGCGATGTATTGTGGTGCTTGGAATTCGCAGTCGACTAGATGCAGTTGAGGTGCCTGGTCGTGCGAGACCTGCTTGCTCGCGTTGTTCTATTCGATGACTGTCAGTCCCGGGTTTTCTAAGTGTCACGTGAGTAATTGTTAATATGCATACCGTCAGTCCATCCCAGGAGTGCTGCGATTAGCTGTAGGATCTGGAATTTCTTAGGGTCTGATCGATCTAGGGCCAGGAAGTGCAATAGATGGTTCGTAACAATGTGTCTAGAAGAGTTAGCAGAAACCCAACAGGAACTACTGAGGGATTCGACAGACCTGTCGACGTTGTCCTCTGGTTTTCCTCGCTTGAGAAATCTCAAAGCTTTCGTAAGATGGTCATTAAGTGTGACTGCTTCGTGTCTCAACTTTCCGATCAGAAGATTCTTTTCTTTGACTTCTTTCTCGAACGGCAGTAGCCTCTCCAACTCTTTCTGGGCGTGTTGGAGTGCCTCCTTAGCTTCAGACTCTCTCTTCTCCGCGTCACGGACGGATTGCCTAAGCTCTTCAAGTTGGGCATCAGAACTTTCCACAAGCTCACGAAGTTCCGTTTTGCGCGCTACGTAACTGATCAGCCGTTTTACCCTGGTGCAGTGTTAATAAAAAGATGTTTACCTGTTTGAATTTCCTGTAGGGCTCGCTGAAGACCATCAACAGTCACTGTTTGGCTATCGCGCTCAGAGACGGCCTTGTCGTATGCCTCCCTAAGGGCGGACAGCTGCTCTTCAATGTCGATGACTTTTCCTTCGAGATTCTCTCGGATGGACCGCTCCTCCATAGCGAGAACTTCCCAGTTGTGCATAGCTTGTTTCGCCTCCTCAAACTCGGTCCGAACGTACGCTTCTTGCTCAAGGAGCTCCTCTTTCTCCTTAAGCCAGTTTTGCTGCGACAAGCTGGTTCGATCCCGCAAGGTGGAAAGCTCTTTCGACTGTTGTTCGGCCTCCTCCGCCATTACCGACAACTCTGATGCCTTTGCATCTAACTCGGCTTTCAAGTTCGAGTTGTGATCCTCCAATTCTTCTATCCGGGATCGGGCTTGAGCGATTTCTTCCTGTGTCACCCTTTAGCAGCAGATCCAAAGAGCGGGGCACGCGAACACATACAGCATCCTCCTTTAGTCTCTCTCCAAGCTGCGACTTGATGGTGTTGACTCTCTCCAGTAGCTTCTGATACTGGGTTTCGGCGCGCTCTTTCTTGCCTTCAGACTCCTCCAATTTCTGCTGTAAATCCTGGTTCTCATCCCTATGCTTAGACTGTATCTCCTCTAACGATTTTCGCATCCGCGTTACTTCTTCTCGTAGGGAATCTCTCTCCCGTACTAGAGCGTTGAATCGATCTTCGGACTCGAGCGGAGTAGAGGTGGAAGAGTTGTTTGCGACTCCATCTTTGTTGGCTTGCGAATCAGACTTATTTGTCCTAACAGGTAGATCAACATCGTTCGTCCCATCATCTCCATCTCCATCCTCCTCCTCCTGTTCCTCTGCAGTCTCCGCCTCGCTTTCTTTGACAGAGTCTCCATCCTTATCCTGTTATGCACGGTCAGCGACCGGGTCCTGCAAATGGAATCCCGAGAATCCACGTACAGCAGCGCCAGAATTCAATTGCTCCGACTCATTTTCCAATTGCATGCCATCATTGGCTTGTGTATTTTTCGCCTTATTCTTCGCCGCTGACTTCTTGTTCTTCTTGTTCTTCGGCTTTGTGCCTATTGCGACGACGGCTGTTAGACTGGAACAAGCTGTCTTTGTTGAGTTCGAGGGGTTGACAGACCTTGACCGACAGCAGACGGTGCGCCTGCAGGCATACTATCTCCCATCCTCCAGCGGTTCACAACGGTGTCGGTAGGTGTTGAATTGATCGGACAATTATCGATACTTGCTACAGGACACGGCTGTCAACAGCGCTAGCGCGGTTGAAGTCATTGAGAGCTCCTCCGGATCGGGGGCCCCACTCAGGCACCCTCCAATGTCACCTATCGATACTTGCCGGAGCTGAGTGCGGAATATAGTCTTGTAGGGTCCTAGAACCGATCTATTAATTCATATTTGGTTTTCTAGAGCCTATGTATGCTGCGTAAACAGCTTATTCACATCTTGGCTGTCAGGTCTTTGCGTATCGAGAATCAAAGGCGTTACGATCAGATGTACTACCCAAGTATATGGTCCGAGTTCCGAGACATTTATTTCTAATATGAGAAATCCAAGTTATGCTTATTACAGCAGTAGTAAGGGGTTCAAAGGAGCAAAGTACCCAGTTGAAAGAACCGAGTCATTACCATTGATAAGTGCCATTTATACTATGCGTTGTCTGGAGTCCTAGCCACTAGGTCGAGACAGATGAATATGCGATAATGCGCTGCAGCTCTGCTCCAACTCAATGTAGTAATAGGCGAAACCCCAACGTAGTAATTTCCTCGGGCACTAATACTAGCTGGCTGATCATTACGTGGACTATGAGAATCTTGCCCGTAATCGTCGCGGGGTATCTCACCAGCGGTTTCTCTAGTAAAGAGGCTCATTCGTTCGTCGTTTGTAACTTATCCTGGATTCAGTGTCTCCGGGGTCTAGATAGTGTGTACCGATTGTTTCTTGCGG